>CM055020.1:8164480-8711879 GCA_029204005.1 Salix udensis | reverse complement strand
TGTGTCGTTTATTATATTAAAAAAAACTCGTTTGATAAAAAAAAAAATGGTTTCATCCCCGGAGAAAAAACTACTTGATACAATAAGAGTTAATCTCTGTCAAACTCAAGGAGTTAGCCTAATGATAAAGGTTTAGGGTTCAAATCTCATTGGTTATATTTTTTTAGGGTCATCCCTCCTAGTTTAAAAACTAGTAACTTCACTTGTTCTTGTGTAGAAAATTTACGTGGATAGAGACAGAAATCTAGAGATAATTAGAGTTGTTGGATTTAGTCGAGACATATGCAAACTAGCTTAGACATCAGGATTAAAAAAATAAGTTAATCGTTGTCAGTCCAAATAAAAATTCATTAAATCCCTGTGTTTATTCCTGGACCCCTCGTTGTTGATCTCTTCAACAAATAGTTGGTAAGGATAACAAATAGGATAGCTCTAGCACAATATGTGAATAATTTTAAGATATAATTCAACTGTGTACATTAAAGAAATTGACTTGGATATTATAAAAACTAAATGTCAATCACTAATCCACTATGTTTTTCTTTTTTTTTAATATCAATGACATTGATTTTAAGACATCATATGCCAATTCTTTATTCTTTCCGAAAATGAATTGAGAATCCCGGTTACATAACATCATGTTTATGTACACGCACTCACGCGGTTTCTTGACAAAGTCAGTAGTTGTTGGTTTGGGATAGGTGGTATAGTTTCTGTATATAATTACATCAACAAATGTATTAATCTCATGAAAAGTTTTCTCAGAAAATAACTAAGGTATTCGTTCGTTTACTTCATATTTCGTTGTAGTGCACCTGACTGCTGTCTGCGATCTGCTGAAACTAGTAGCATTCAAGTGGTCTCAGACGTCCGATACACTTGCTTGAAACACACAACCTTTTGGTAGGTGTTAATTAACACCCAAAATATATAACTGGTAACAATAGATGATCTCTGTTTTTTTTTTTCTCTTGAGAATTTTCTGCTGTCTTTAATTTTGCAGAACTTTCGAAGATCGAGAATCGAGATCCATAAGGTTGTCATCTTAGGGACAGTCCAATCCTTTGATTTTGATAGAAGATCCAATGAAGACAATTCAATGGATTAAAGTTAAGTTTCGGAAGTTGCGGGATAATAAGGTAATGAAGAATGTACTGATTTTCTTTGATGTGGGGGTGCGAAATAAAAACAATTCTACCACCCTTGCGAAGAAAATAAAATTCCACCTTCAATGTAGCGGAATTGAGCTTCATGGTTATTAATTATGGACCTATTTTCCAATTTGTTACTAAATTGGTTGCCACAAATAGTTAATGATACGGGTATCCTCGTTGCAGGCTGATGAACAACGACGAAGGCTCAATTTGATTTATGAAGGGTCCCATCAAGTTTTAGCGGAAAGGGATTCCCTCAAGGACCAGTTATCTGAAGCTAATAGGAAATTAGCTGACCTTGAGAACATGGTCAGAGCTTTCCAAGCTCAAGCATCCCTTCATCACCAAGTGTCACATGGTAAGAAGGAAGAAGATGATGGCAAAGATAAAGAAATAGAGCGCCTCAAGGGCGAGATTGGCATAAAAAATTCCCTTATTACCGATCAACAATCTGTCGGTGAAAAAGTAAAAAAGAGGTTTGAGTACCGCATAGAAGCAAAAGACGAGAGAATACGACTGCTTAAGTATGAGCTAGCCATGAAAGATATAGAAATTCGAAGTCTTAAGAGCCAAGAAGAACGAAGAAAAGATCGAAGAGAGGAGGAATATACCAGGCTGAGGGATCACATTCGGGTGGTGTATGGGAGTGGGGTGTTACCGGAGGTGTAGAAAAAAATGATGTTTTGGGTGTTTGATTAATGTAGATAAGTTGAAAAAATCATGTGGATCTCGTCTTAAAAACAAGTGGAAACGGAGTTTCAGGGAAAGCAGGTAATTGATGTTTTCCGTGTGTTTCGTCTGGGGGCTGGTAGTATTTTTTAGTTTATTATTTATTATATTTTCTTATAAAAAAATATATTTTTAATATTAAAATAATCTAAAAATTAATTAAAATATAAATAAATATATTAGAAGGAGATTACAATATAATTTTTGCCTCGCAATCCTAATTTTATTTTAGATGATATTTTATTATATATTGTTTCAGGATTGCAGAGACCTTCACGTATGGATTTATAGTCCGTGATGAAATTACTAGTAGTTTGATGAGAGAATAAAACAAGTTTCTAATTTACTTGAATTATTAATTATATTTTATTATTATAATTATTAAATATTTAAAAAAGAATATATATATATATATATACACACACATATACTTTAAAGTAATTTCACAAGTTGAAAGCAATATAAAAAGTTTGGTAAGCAAACACTTGAAACTGTTTTTCATTAACCTCAAACTCAATCACAGTTTTAATCAAACATTTTATAAATTATTTTGAATCACATCTAAAATATTTTTCATGAAACTATTTTTTAAAATCTTAAACACGAAAATAAAAACAATACCAATACACACCTTCAATCTGCTTATACCGATATGGAGAACGCAGTTGCCACTCTTGGCGGTGCTTTTATGTTTAGAGTTGAAAATCCTCCGGAGAAAAGCAATTATTACAGTTATGACCTCATTGGAGCCAAGACATCGGCTGGAGATCAACGGGAGCAAGATAATCAGAAATTTCTTGGTTGACTGATTATTTTGTGGCTTATGGCTTATATATATATATATATATATAAATCAACATGGTTCAAAGAATAATAAATGGGAAAAAATAACTTTTATCTTTTTTAATTCATTGATATATTTTTACTATTATTGTATTATTGAAAAAGGTATTAAAGTGGCCAGTAAAAACAGAAAATTAATCCTTAATATAAAGTTTATCTTGTTGGCTTGAATCAATTATTATTTTGGACCTTATGAATCCGAATCAAAGTCAAAGTTAAGTTGTGAGCTCGCTAATTTGCCTTTTCTACTATTTCACCATGGGTTTCCATCGCTTTTTTCATTAATAAAATCATCTGGAGTTATCAGCAAGTAAGATGAATTAAAATCCTCAGCACGTAATGTAAAGGAATACCTACTTTCTTAGCTTATTTGATGGCAAGCTTTGAAAGATACCATCAAAAGACGAGGAGATACGACTGCTTAAAGACGAGCAAGCTTTGAGCGATGATGAAATTTGACATCTTAAGAGCCAACTAGATCGAAGAGAAAAGGCATTTGCGAGGCTGAGGATTGCCATGCAGTTTGCCTGTACCGATCAGGGATTGTAAGATATCTTACACGTTAATTAATCAGATAATAATGATTTTAATAGTTAAATAAATTTATATCAACGTTAAAATATCTATTGAAGGAGTAGTTTTCTATTTAATAACTATATATTTGATAAATATACGATATATTAAAAGTCTATTCAGAAAGAAAACTGATCTTCCCTTTACTCTACCACTTTAAAAATTTATGCCATCAAAAACATACTACAAAATAATTAAGAGTTAAAGGGTGTGTTTAGCATTGCGATTGCTGTCGTGGTTGAGATAAAAAAAAACAGTTTCATAAAAAACATTTTTAGTTGTGTTTCATAACTTAAATTGAAGTATTTTGTTAAAATTGTGGTTGAGTTTAAGGTTTAATAAAAAGCAGTTTCGTGTGTTTGGTTATCATGTTTTTCATAATACTGTCAACTTGTTAAATTACTTTAAATGACACACACACACACACACACACACACACACACACACACACACACACACACACACATATATATATATATATATATATATATATATATATATATATATATATTATTTTTAAATATTATAGATTAATAATCATAACAATAAAATATAATTAATAATTCAAGTAAATTAGACATTTGTTTTTATTCTTCCATCAAACTACTTGCAATTTCATCACGAACTAAATTGATACGTGAATATCACTGCGATCCCTTGCTATTTGATCAAGGAATAACATCTAGTAAAATATTATTAGTAACAACATTTGCGATCCAGTTGTAGAAATATAATTTCAAGGCCAAATCCAGTTGCAAGTTTCTAATTCATAATCATTCGAAAAATAACAGGGTTGTGGAGTGAAATGAAGTCACGCCCCTTTCCCTTTCATCAGGATTGATCTCTATCTACACTTTTTTTATATAAAAAAAAAAATTGGATTGGGTCTCACCAACTAAATGGGTCGGTATGGCCTAGTTGGGCCAAAAAGGCTCAACGATACTGGACTTGGGTTGGGCCGAGAGTATTAAACAGAAGAGAAAACAATGTGTTGCACTGTTCACGTCTTGCGTGAACAATGCAGCCCTCATGTACTATTCACATAGTCGGCTGACGATAACGAGAGGCTCACCTGACAATACCGATGGGTAGAGGAGACCGAGGTGGTTCTTCATGTGGTGGTGGCGTCGTAAATGATGGCCTTTGGTGGCCGGGAGAAGCGTCAGAAGCTTGTTGCCGCTGCTTCTATGTCAGGGGCTTGCTGCTGTCAGTGGAGATCACGATGGAGCTTCTGGCGTAGAGGAGAAGCTACCGGTTTTGAGGAGAATGATGATGGTGCTCTTTGGGAATTGCCCCCGACTATGGAGGGAGAGAGAGAGAGATGTCATTGTGGAGAGAGAGAGACCGTCAATGGTGTGCCTACGGTTAATGTTCTGCTTTGGGAACACCATTCAATTGCTTCATGTTGCTATTATACATCGTGGTTGAGTCATTGTGTTCCACAATGAAATGAAAGCAAAAGCTTCATAATTTTGTTTCTTCTAAATCATGGTTTCGAATTTTTTTTTTTTTATCCCATAGCAATTGAAACTGTGTTTTTTCGATTATCAAACGACTCAAAAATTACTTTCTCTCAAAACTATGTTTGGAATGCAATACCAAACGGCCATGAACATTTGATATTCTACGGCCCATAATGTTTTGAATCTAAAAGATTTTAGGTGAACCCCTTCAACGAAAAGTCTGAGGAATCTAGAATTCATTAATTAGTCTTGTTGTGAATTGAGCACCTGTTCTGTGTGATAAATGCGTTGAATAACTTATTTAGAAATAATAGAATAATAAAATGATCAGCCAATTGACGAGTGATTAATTAGATTTTAATTGATTGGGATTCAAGTAATATCAACGTTTCAATTTTGTTTTTTTATATATATAAAAAGGTATTTTCAAAGAGTGAAGTCTTAGATTATTGACAGGATGAGTTGCAGGATCTGACCTCACTTGCATGGCGTTTAACCAACTCAGTAATATACACGCACACATACTTGGGGTTTATTTAACTATCTTGAGCCAATTTCTAAGAATTCATTGTAAAATAGATTCATAAAATAATTACCGAACACCATAATTGTTTCTTACTTATTTTGGAATTACTCGGGTTTTAATCAGATATTTGTAAAATCTAGTCAAGTCCAAATCCTTTCTGGTTTGGGATTTTTGTTTTCCTACAATACTAAATGTTACTACATGTAATTTAAGATCAAGTTAGTATTATCTAACTAGTGGGTTGGGGAGTAGAGCAGGGAACGAAAAGCCTTATCCTCAATCCAGCTCTTTTGAAAATTAGGATCATGGAATAGATATTTGCTAGCCAGACCATATTGTCGTCTACATACAGGGGAATCCGCTTTGCAATTGTGAAATCGAGAGAGAGAGAGAGAGTGGCAAGTGGCGGCAAACATTTGATATTCTACGGCCCATAATGTTTTGAGTCTTAAAGATTTTAGGTGAACCCCTTCAACGGAATCTAAAAGTCATTAACTAGTCTTGTCGTGAGTTGAGCACCTGTTCTGTGTGATAAATGCGTTGAATAACTTATTTAGAAATAATATAATAATAAATTGATCAGCCAGCTGACGAGTGATTGATTAGATTTTAGTTGATTGGGATTCAAGTAATATCAACGCTCCAATTTTGTTTTTTATATTATATAAAAGGTATTTTCATAGAGTAATGTCGTCGTTTCTTTCCAAGAAAATAATAATAATAATAATAATAGTAGGAAAGTGCCATGAAAGCACATAAAGTGATCAGCCCCTTGGTCACAATTATCCAGGAATTAATTTAGGATGGAACTTTATTATTTATTTTATTTTAGCTTGGTATTGACTACTTAAAATGTAGTTGAGAAAGAAAACTAACTCTCAATTAATGCTTATTTAAAAAAAAAATACAATTAAATTGAATTAAAACAATTGAAGGAATGGGGATTGAATTTGAACACTCGACAAGTATTTAGCTTTTTTTTCTGGCAAACATCAAGGATGGATTGAAACATACCGAAGAGATTCAAACTTTTTTTTGTCCCTTCATTTTTTTTTAAATTAAACATTTAGTTTATTTAACATTATACTTGATAATCCTTTCCAATTACCTATATATGGGGATCCAACGATGTGATGGAAAATTCCAGCACTCTAGGGGCATGGGCAACTTCATCATGTGGTGTAACACCACCATCCATGGTTAATTCATAAGCGATGAGTTTAGTTTCTTTTGAGAGTTTGGTGCATGTTGATAACACGACTGACAATTTATTTATTTATTTATTTATTTTAATATTTTATTTATATATCAAATTTAATTTTTTTATTGAATCTAGTCGAGTAAATGATATAAATCTCGAGTTTTTTATATATAAAAAAAAAAAACTAAGTGTTTTCTGGCTGTGTTTTTTTAATTTTTTATGTGACAAGAAATTTGATCCGGCCTCACAATATAACTCATTAAAAGTGTCCCTCTGTAGCATCATATGTGCAGCCACGTCATGATATAAACACACAAAGATGTAAAACGAAATGATAAATGACAAGAAATAACGGCAGGAAATTTATAAAAAATAAAAAATTGAGTTGTTGGATAGTTAATTTGCTGTGAGATTCAATCATCAATCTCGCTATTACAACAACTCGTACGTTAAATCTTCTTCTCGCCTACAATCTTTACCACGCATGCCATGACGAACGACTGGAAGCTGTGTTTTAAACTCTCAACGCAATTAAAACATGCTCTTGTCACCATCTCAGGATCTTCCACCAAATACGGCACCTCTCATGGAAATTCTAACGTCGGCCGGCGGTTGTTCACTTATCCTCGCCAAACTTTCCAGTCCACGATCACAAGTTTTGGATATTTCTCAACGCCCCGTTTTCCTTTTTGTTACCTTCTCATGTGTTGGTACGTGGCAGCATTATTACTCTTCATTTAATAAAATTGCACAGAATTATTATTATTCATGAGAAAAATCTTCATTTAATGAATTAATTAGTGATTAAGAATTATGATGGACGCCAAGGGGCACAAACAGACTCAAAATATGATAGTCCAGAACATTTTCAAAAATAATACAACTATGCTTGTCGATGGACACGTGTAAGTTGATTGGCAAGGTGTGGAGGGGAAGCCAAGATGATGACTTTCCTGTTTTCATTATCTATTCTTATTATTTACTTCAACATGTCACCCCCTAACTTCGTCGAAGATTCACACATGCGTGGCTCGATGGCTTGCCTTATGACTGAAAAAAAAATAATTTAAAATGAAATATTATTATTGTTCATATTCCCAGAAAATGACATGAAAATGGCTAAGTAATAGAAGGCGGCTCCTGTTTTATTATGACTACATATAATAGTCAACAATCTCCAATCCTTGCCACCCTCCCCTTCCTATCCTCTCCCCTTCCCTTTCTATTTATTACCTACTTATCAGACACCAACCTGTCTGATCTTCATCTCTCTCTCTCTCAAACAAGAATTCAAAAGATCGAAAGCTAGTTTAGAAAGAAAACATGCTACAACTACAAGTTTCAGTACCAGCACCGGGCATGGATTTCGACTTCAACGAGGCTCGAACTTCGCCATTCTTGAGTGCTCCATCTACACCGAAACGGTTCGGTGATTGCACCTTCAGCACTCCAACAAGTCCTTCACGTGTGGCTGAGTTTTATAGTTATTTCGACAGCTTGATTGATAGCAATGAAGAAAGAAGCGGGTATTCTTTTCATTGGGATGAAAGGCGTGGCACGCCTGAATCGCCACGGGCAACTGCCAACACCAATAGTGAAGATGATTTTGCTTTTGATTTCTGTGACGAACTAGAAAAGACATCACTCTCAGCTGATGAACTTTTTGATGGTGGCAAAATCCGCCCTCTGAAGCCTTCACCTGGATCACATGGCGAGGGTTTTACCCAGAGAAGCCCACTTTCCTCACCAAGATCTCCTCTACAGAAAGGGAAAAGGATGATACGTGAAGCTTTCTCGCCAAGAAAAGAGAAAGATTCAGATCCATTTGCAACTGCAGTTGAAAATAATCGAAAGAGAACAGAAAATGAAAGAGGAAGACAGATAGAAAAAGCTTCAGGGTTAATATCCAGTTCAAGAAATAGAGCATCAAGATCACAGTCTCTATTTAGAGCATCCGAATATCCATGGGAAGAAGAGAAACAGCTAGAGAAAATCACCAACCAAACAGCACAAAATCCAAAAGCCTCAGTATCATCCAATTCTTCTTCTTCAAAGAGTTCTTCAAGGAAGTGGAGGCTGGGAAATTTTCTGCTATTTAGAAGCGCTTCTGAGGGACATGCGCATGACAAGGATCGTCTCAGGAAGTACTCCGGTTTGTTCAGGAAACGTGAAGATGGCAAAGAAACGAGCTTCTGGTCCACTGACAGCTCAGGCTCAGCGTCTTCAAATAGAAAAGGCCCAGTGTCGGCACATGAGTTACATTACACGGCGAATAAAGCAGTGTCTGAGAATCTGAAGAAGAAAACTTTCCTGCCGTACAAACAAGGTTTTTTTGGGAGATTGGCTTTCAACCCAGCCGCTCATGCTCTTGGCAACGGCTTTGGAACTTCTTCGCGTTAATCAGAAGCCGATACATCTCCAGGAGTATAGCTTTCAATTCCTTATGTTGTTAATATTGTATCAAGTGTAGAATTGGCACAGGAAAACCCGTCCCTCGTATATAGCTTGCTTATCAATGAAAGATCGTGCTGAATTCTGATCGGTCTTTCATTGATAACTTCTTGCTACCTGGTGCCATATGATCAATTCTTTGTTTTTCTTTCAATTCTTTACAACTGTAAGAGCATGATCACAAATATTGGATCTACTACTTCCAAGATCAAAAGCTCATCTCTAGTTTTTTGAATGCCGACTGGATAAGAATTTTTGCCACCTTGTTCTTCGACACGTTTCCTAACAAATTTCACTTCTACGATATGATCAATTCATCAAGTTAATACAAGTAGTTCCAAGAAACAAAAGCGTGATTTTGGCGGGGCAACTATGCATACAAGTAAAATCAACAAAGCCCCAAAGCAAGCGTGAAGGAACGAAAATGTTTTCCATACACATCGTCTAGCCAGTCAAAGGATCCTTGCGTTGTTGCCGTTACTGTCCCATTTTTTCAAGTAAGATGAATTATTATATCAACTCGATGATATCAAAATTGCCAAAACAAGAAAAGGGATTTTTCAGATAGGGGATCAAAGTAGTTTTCCTTGGAGATGGAAAATTCGCCCGCCGGGTTTTATCAATTTGAAGATTCTTCCTCAATTAAATTAAAAGAATGAAATTGGTTGATATGATGACAATACAAGGTAGCATAGATATTATTATGGGGGGAAGTTGATTGCCGAAACTTTTTTTTTGGAACCGTAAAAGTGGATTAAAAGGGAGGGATAATTACAAGAGGGGCCTGATAGCCTAGCAACAAAGAAGCAGGGCTAGAGCAGGGAGCACAAGCCATGAAGGCTCAAAAAACAACAAAAAAAGAATCCTAGAAAACAAAAAACCACAAAACAAAGCCATGAAAAGCTAAAAGGCCGGTCATCTGCAGACCAAAAGCCTTGACGAAGAAACCAAAGCCCAAGGCATCCACCCCACCATAGGCCCGAAAACAGGCCATGAAGAAACTCATTTCGCCAAACTGATAGGCTGCGCCCTCGTGCTCCTAAAAGAACCTGCCATTTCGGCCCAAGACAACATGGAACGGGCTATCTGGGCTTGGACATATCCTCTGGGCTGAGACGAATCGCCTTGGCCCGCTGTTGGATGGGCTGGGTGGACTTGAACTACATGCTGCCCCGAGTCTCCTTGGCCCGAAGATGGACGGGCTAGCTGGACTTGGACATCAGGCTGCACCGAAACTTCTTGGCCCGAATATGGATGGGCTAGATGGACTGGGACAGCACTAGAACGCAGCTCAGCCCCTTGGATATTCCATTCATTCATGGCCCACTCCGGAATGGGCTTGGTATGCTGGAGCAACAGAGTCCGAAGCTGGTGCAAGGCCTCCCCCGTGAGCGTGCGACTTGTCTTCCATTGGTTCTGGAACACTCTTCGATTCCTCTCTTGCCAGACGAAATATGTTGCAATGGAGAGAGCATGTCTTGATAAGAGGTGGTTGAACCCCTTCTTTCCAGTGCAATTAGTTGCTGCCCACATCAATAAAGGAATCCCATTCATGTTAGGGATGTTCAGGTGAACCTTTGAAGCAATGACTTCCCAAAGCTCTCTAGAGTAGCCACATTCAAAGAAGAGATGACCATGGGTTTCGGGGCTTTCCCTGCACAGGACACAAACATTATCACTTATAATTCTTTGGACATGGGGTCTGTCCATTGTTGGCAATCGCTCTCTAGATGCAAGCCAAAGATTGAAAGCATAACGAGGAACATGCCCAGAGAACCAAATAAGGTCAGCAAGAGGAGACTGAGCTTTTTTCTTGCGTATGTACTCCCAAGCAGAGGAGATACTCGAATTTTCCCGAGATGTTCCCTTGCCAAATAAGCTGTGTCTTCCTTGTGAGCACAGGGGCAAGAAATTAATGGAATTCCATATCTCTTGCATCTCCCGACTGCCCCTGAAGGAAAATCCCAATTACCATCTCTGATAATGCTTGAAACCGTCGCTGTCCACGTTAGCCCAGTGTTAGCCATCATTCTTCCCTGCCTTTGATCGAAAATACAACCTCCATTTGGCAGCCAAAAGTCAAACCACAGCAACGTGCTTGTCCCATTTCCAAGTTGATTGCCGAAACGATAATTGATACAACGAGAGTACAAGCTATCAATTATTTTTCCATATTGAAAACCTTAAACGAGGTCCATGGAATTATATAGATGAATATCAGGGAAATTGAAGATGGATCAGAGGAGAGACAGTGAGCTCTATGTATATGGTTATCTAACAAGTTAATTGGAAAATATGATTATTGATTATATAATATCAGAGGTGTTCACAGATCCGGTCCGGTTCGGTTTAATTATGGCTTAAAAATCTAACCAGACTTGGAGTTGTTATTTCTTGATAATATGACCTGAACTGAAAACCGGTTCAGACCAAACCGGTATGGTTCGGTTTTGATATTAAGAAACAGGAAACTAGAAATCAGCAGCACTAAATCACTACATAAAATGGTCTCTCTTATATCACTTAAAGTCCCATTTCTTCAATGAAACCAGCAGCATGAGCTTCAGCAAAAGAAGAACTCTTCTAGAGTCAGATCTATATCATATAAAGTTATAAACCAACCTAAAATAAATATAAATTAAGACAGGAGAAATGACCTATACATGTCTAAGTAACTTGTTAGTAAGCTAAAGTCCAAATACACAGGAGTTGGTGTAAATTAACATCTTGAGCTTTAGCTTGCTCTCTTATAATGAAAGATGAGGATAACAAGAGAAGAGGGGTAGGGGATAAGGAGGTGCAGATTTCAAATACTAAGAAAATTTTGGTTTTTAGGGTTAGTATGAGTTTGCATTATATATATATATAGGGTTACTTTTGAGCTCATCCAATTCTAACAGTTTCAGTTTTCTAAAACCAAAATCAAACCAATTTATCTGATTTTTAATTCGGTTTCTTCAATATTTTTTCTCAATCTGGTTTCTCTTTGTTTTGTTTTTTCATTTAATTTTTTTTTCCAGTTTCATCAATTTGTCAAAAAAAAAAATTGAAACGTTTTAGCAACTTCTGATATGCCATACCATTTCAGCTATCAAATTGTTAAAATTTACAACAGGACGATAATCGACCGACTATTTTTGGAATTATCATGCATGGACACTATAATTTCATTATCTGCAACGAAAAACAAATAACCCGGCCAAGGTACACAAACTGACATCGTCAACTTCTTGAAGCAGGAAAGACTTCATACTCACAATTGGTTTTATTATCCTTGATGATCCGAATAACAATTCCATCTTTTAATTGTCAACCGGGGCCTGATGTATGAAGTAAAAGGAGAAAAGCAAATAAGAAATCGTTTTTTCATGTTCTCATTTCAGTACCGAAGTGGAGGAAGACTCCGTATGCTCGTCATATTCCATGGTCGTCCAGCCTTCGAGCTCTTTTTAGTGTTTTTGTCCAGTGACAACAAGAGTCCACAAAGTTCCTGAAATTCAGAAAATCGATTGCTTTGATCAGATGGCATCGAATGGTTTTTACCAACTAAGCCGATGATTTGCACTCACACACTATCATACCATATGTTTAGTCAAAGTTATCAATACTAATTGGATCAATCTCATCTGCCACAGTAAAGTGTCCAACCAAACGGGCAAAAAACAGCATCTGCTGTTCCAGTGTAAACTTAATGTTCTCGGCCTGCATATAATCAGAGATGGAACCTTAATATCCATTACAAACGTTGTAGCTGTATTAAGTGTAACATTAGCATACCTTCCGGAAACCATGCTGCTCTCCTTCATACTCCACAAGAGCTACTGGCAAACCTTTTTTCTTCAGTGCCAGGTAGATTTTACGAGCCTGATCAGGGGGCACAACCTACACCATGCAAAGATATTCTGAACTCAATTGTCATTGATATGCTGAAAGCTTCTCTGTTTTCTAGCATTTAGATCTACACTAATATATTTTCTAGTAGATGCCACCCTGTTGCCCCATTGATTAAGAAGGGACCCCTTTCTGTTTATTTTAGCATCGCATGCTTTACATTTTGAAACGAATGGTATGTAAAATGTTTTTCTAATGCAACACACCAGTGCCTTCGTCTATATATCCTCTTTTATTCTGATGATTCATTTATCTATTAGCACGGGCAGAGTTCCAACAGAAAATAATAGTTCCCATATTAAGAAGCCGATAAAAAAATTGCAGGATACCAGTAGAATGGTGACATCATTGTTAGGGCAACAAATAGATTGAAGGATGCAAAGTTCAATTTTTTGCACAACGGCTCTTTCAAGATGATCATTCAACTTAACCACATAATGCGAGTTCCTTGGACAGCAATCTAACTTGGGGTTAAAGCTGACCTTGAACAAGATGGAAGGAAATACACTTTAATCAAATAATAAAATTCCAAGTCAAACTTTATTTAAACCCCAAAATTTGTCATTAAAGATTAGCTCTGCCATGTAAAATATAGATACTAGCAAAAAGTTTCAGTTGTAAGTTTTAGAAGCAACACCATTAACAAACAATCAGTCTATAACAGCAAGATAGCATTATGTATGCGATCATTCACCCTCATTCTCAGTATTTTAGCAACATGTCTCTGGTTCCTGACCTGAAGCTCATTGATACCTTGATTATCATTCTTATAACCCAAAGAACACAGAAAAAAAAAATATGGTATCTGTACCTTGTCTTCCAACCCTTGGAATAGAATGATGGGGCAAGAAAACCTATCAGCAAAATTGATAGGAGACCTCTCAAAGTAATCCTTTTCATTACCTGGAATCAGAAAAGGATTGCCACGCCACTAGATGAAATAAATGAAGCATACAAAAACTACTGTATAAATGAGATGTGTTTGTGCAATTTACCAACAAGATTATCAATGTAATGAGACTCAAACTTGTGAGTTTCTGCTCTCAACATGCTCAAGTCAGCCACCTGTTCATTATGAAATTCCTTGTTAGGTCTTGCATTCTTTGTAATTCCTATAGTTAGTAATCAGTATAATTGATATATCAGTTTAAACCATATGAAAACCATAGATATCAAAACGCAATTCATGGTCATGGTGAAGAGCAGCAATAGGATAAAAACAGAAAAAAATTGAAAAATTCAGCACACACAAGCTAGAGAGAACTTCAAAAGTATCTTTAAATTGCCACAAAATGAGATTGTGGAAATCTTCTATGCTTATTTTCATGGCTTGGAATTTAATATAACCACCAACCAAAGGGAGCCCATTGTCCATTTAAAATCAAAATTCAATCCATGCAACCCAGTTCAGATATAAAATGCACTAAACCTTCCTCAATTTCATTGCCTTATGCTCCCCTAAGCAAAATGAGAACTGAAAAATGAAAATCATGTTCACCAACATTTAGTCGTTCAGCAAAAGGCACCTTGCTTTTTGACATAAAAATTGAAGGACAAACAAATCCATTTTGAGTGCATTGTTCTGATGGGCATTGTGAAAACAGATTATATGTGTTTTACAGAAAACTGCGGTGGATTACTATAAAAACTTTAACATCTGGAGAAAAATGAATATATGGATTATTTCCAGATCCACTTCAAAGGGCTGTACCATCTTGTGAATTCAAATAAGAGCATAATATCAATGACCATATACTAAAGACAATTGGGAAACTGATTTGGAACTTTGGAACTAAATTTAGGATGAAGCACTCACACCATATAAGGAAGCTCCAGCTTTAAAGGTTTCTTTAAAAGCAAGAGCAGCTAAGGTTGTATAGCCACCAGCAGAACCTCCAGTTATACACAGCCGTTCCCTGTCTACCTTTCCATTGTCCACCTGGATGAAAAAATATGCTCGTTAGCATAACTTTGAAAATATTATTATAGCATGCATATCCAGGAGAACATGCACAGCATTTACGGAAGGATAAGCATTACCAAAAAATTAGCACAACTGCAACAGTCATTGACATCCACAATTCCCCATTTATTCACCAAGCGTTCTCTATATTCTCTACCATAACCTTCAAAATTTATGCACATAAAATGTTTAGTATAATTATATCACAACATATAAATGTTACAATTTTATCCAACAAATAAGCACAACTGCAAAATAAGCCTGGATTCCATACTTTTTTCCATAAGATAATTGTCAAAAGGAGAGAGGTGCAATGGGAGCAAAGTAACTTGTGAAACAGCACCAAATTTAAAAAACCCAGGGGTCAAGCACAACCTCCACTTTGAATCAGAAAACAAGGATAGTTCTTTCCATTTATGCCAATTATGATTGTGATGGAATAGAAATGAAGGAAAAGGACAAACCAGTGCTTCCACCGTAGTTCACATCCACAAATGCCCAACCACGACTGGTCCAGTACTGGATGCTCAGGTTTAAGATTCCACGTGTTTCACTTGTAGGCCCTCCTGAGAAATTTCAGATCCCATGGGTCAATAATTTTTATAATATTAAAGCAAACCATTTATTCAAAAGAAAGCAAAGATTAAAATATGTACCATCAAACAACAAGTTCAGCAATCAGACACTTTATCAAACCACAATAAATCTCACTGGATCATTTTATTGAAAAGTTCTACAATTTATTAATATGGATATACATGTTTGATATATAAATGCTCAATATATCATTATAAAAATTATCTTTTACTCAAACTTTTGAATACTAATCCAATCAAGATTATTTTGTATTGTTTTTTGAAAATGAAATGCAAGGAAATATGAAAGTTTTATCATGATGAGATATCTTGAACTCAATTCCATAACTGTCAAATAAAATACTCGTTATCACATCACAGTGGTCACCTCAGAAATCTTTTCCTTCATTTCTCAACAATTGATAACAGTAAACATTAACATACAACCAAGGGCACGCACCGTGGCTTTTCAACAATAATGGAGGCTTTTCTTCCTGACTAGCTTGGTAAATGGGATTTGAAGGTGGATAAAAATACGCATAGGCATTCTGACCAGGAACTTCTGTTGGGAATTCAATTAACTCAGGCAAGCTGAAATATGACTTGTACTTCAAACTATCAGGTGATGACGACCAAATAATCTTGAAATCAACAACTTTGGATCCATAGTCATCTAAGTGCACCTGAAAAGACAGAAAGGATAGCTGATATTGATGGATACAATTTTGTAAAACTCAAATCACCAGCTCCTGGTGAATAAGGAAAGTGGTTCAGAGTAGGGCATCCTGTAGCACCTTAGCCACTGATGATGGATGAACTGCAGATGCTCCCTCAACATATAAGCAACGGTTCCATGAAGTCTGCATGGGCAAAGATGCACAGCTTAGATGGATCTTTAATGTCTGAGCTAAGGGCTTTTCATTCAAACTACAGATTGGAAAGATTAAGGTTCGAGGAAGTACAATATTATCGATGTCTGTGAAAGGAATATCAAGAAGTGATAATGAGCTTTGAACATCATCCAGAATACCAAGAAATGATCTCCCATTCTTCCTGAAACCACACATTTCAATAGTTTGATCACAGTGAAGTTTGGTTTGCAAGTAGAGGTTCATAAAAATATTGCATAGAAGCACGGTTTTTAGGTAAGAAAAAACCAAAAGCAGATGCACAAAGCAAAGAACACAAAGCTAGACTTTTTAAGGTTTACCTGTAAGAACATGCAATTAAGTTCTTTCCTTCATTGTTCTGAATAAGCTCGTAAGAATTTATGCCAAAAACCCACAATGGCTTCGAGAACTCAGCATCCAGGGAATAAATTGCTTGCACCTCATTGACAGATTCAATCTGTTGTCCAAAGAGAAAGGATATTCAGCTTAGCAGATAGTTACCTCCAAGAAATGGTTGTGATGCACAAGAAGCACAGGGTCCAAAAGCAGTTCAACATAGAATGTAATTCTTCCATAATCCAGCTTACGATTGTTTTATTTTTAATCTCAAAAAAATGAGCAAAATTGAAAATGTGGTCAAAGCATGCATGAATCCTTTGTCCTGCATGTGAATTTTCTCTCTTTAAGAAGCATCGTTGATTAAAAGTTTGTTTACACGTAAAGAATATTACATAGAGCAAAGGGTGTACCATAGCATCAAACTACTTCCCAATTATAGAACTTACCCATTTATATAGATTCCAAAATCCACTTTTTCTATCAGTGACAAAGAATAGTTCACCTGTAGCAATGCAGATGAAAATATCAATATATGCAATAACTTGAAGCTACAAAAATTCTGAAACGATAAAATAGCTGAACATCATACATGCATGGCCAAAATGTTAAATACGTAGTACAAATGCCAGTAGCTTCCAAAGGAAACAAGCACAACACTCAACTCCAAACTAGGTTTCAGGACTAAGTCTCGGGAATATAATTTGACCATTGATATGCAGGTAACCAGAGGCCACTTTCAGAAGATAAACCTTGTTGACCTAATCACTATTTTCAGAACAACCATACTGCATGTTATTTCTTTTATGTAAATGTTGCAGACGGAAGCTTCCCCCAACAGCACATTTATCCCAGAGAATTTGCTCCTCGTCCAATTTACATCATATATGTTTAGTTCCATGATAAAACCGACAAAATATAGTACCTTTGGAGGACCACTTGGGCTCAGTTGGAGACTCCACAACAGTAGGATCACAACCAGCAACACAAATGCGATTATGAACATCTCTACACGAGAAATTTAAGAGGAATAAGTGGTCCTGTGTATTTATTTATCAGCATTATGATAACTGAGAGCTAAATCCAGCGCAGAGTGTAGAATCAAGTGATTGTCTGTCCTAGAGAATGGTGACCTGAAAAGTTTGTTTTGACACAAATTTAAACTCTTAAGAGCAACTCCAACCAAGCATGTATATGCAGAGCCAAAGCCAAAATGTTGTCCTTTTTAGCTCTTTTTTTCACTGTGTATTCTCCAACAGAACAGCCATATGAATAGCTAGAAATAGTTTTTCCTTGTTGAGTTGCTATATATAGATGCAAAAAAAAGAGAAGTTATGGTACATATTCCCGTTGGGAATCATTGTTCAACCCATTTTGTATCACCCCAAAGCTGTTTGTCTCAATTGAAACCGAAGCAAACAACAACCATTTTTCGAAGCCAAGGATTTGTAGATTAGTCAAGAAGAAGAAGAAGAAGAAGAAGAAGAAGAAGAAGAAGAAGAAGAACACAAAATGACAAGCCTAAAGCCCCTTCCAAGAAACAAGTCAAAACATGAACCAGGTATGAGCGAATTACCTCTAAACTATCCAATTAAAAGCTCAAAATGGGTATAGTTTTTGGTTCCTGTTTGGTGAGGAAAGGCTGTTTTTTTGTTGTTTCTTGCTTGCACTACTTAATAGTTTGCATACCCAATTGAAAGGCTGAAGATATTGTTTCTCAACCAAGTGATCCTATTCAACTTTCTTATGACTCCAGAGACTCTAATGTAATTGTCCATACATTTAAAAATCACAGAAGTAAAAACTTCTCACAAGTGGAAGATTGTTTACTTGTGTCTGCATGGTTAAATACAAGTAAAGATCCAATTACAGATTTAAAATGTTGCAGGTTTTTTATTTTAGATTCATTTTTTAAAAAATAAATATAATTAAAAAATTAATAGTTATATTGTTGGGGGAGTTTTTAAAAGCAATTATTTAATTATATAACTTACTCCTATTAATTGTATAATTAATTGAATAATTAACTTATATACAAAGTAATTGCACTATATTTAAAATGATTTATAAAAAATAGCTCTTTTAAATAGCTTTTACCATTGAAGTACACATAACCAAAAAAGCTATTTTTATACTATTCAAGAAGCCATTTTAGAGATTTAGCTCTCTAAAATGGCTTTTACCATTGGAGATGCTCTAAAGTTAAGAAGGTTCATGGATTATTCAAGCACCAAGCAGCATATAGCAAAAGCAAGGTGATGATGAGTCACATGATACTGATATAAGAAGAATGGCACCTTATGATCTTCGAACAAGTTAGAGTGTTGATGGCGCAGAATATCATATATCAACAGCACGAAAACCAAATTTGCCAACTACTGCTAAAGGAAGTTCTTGAAATGCAGTCATTGACAAATTATGCTTACCCATTTTCAGAAATGTAGCCGACCCAGAGCTCTGTTTTATCCCATGGCATATTAGGGTGACCCCATTCTATCCACGCTATCCGTTCACCTTTGGGGTCTATGCGTGGAAATGCATAGAAATCATTGCCACTTACTAGTACTTTTGGCTCTGAAATCAAAATATCAACAAAAAAAAGATCATCTCCTCAACATACAGCCAAGAATCAAATAGTAAAACAACTAAGATTACGAGAACAAAAGCATTTGGGTAATTTTGAAAAAACAAGTTAAAAATACAGAAAATTCTTATTCCAACAAGTTTATACCTTGGATATTCTTGTCACTAAGGCCTACAGCAACAATTGTTGTGGTTGAATTTGTACTACTGACGCGACGATCTATCAAGAGAATCATAAATTCATAAATAAAAAATCTAATCCAAGCCCTAAAATAAACAGAGTTCATGAGGACCTATCTACCTTCCATTACAGTAACAAAACGATTGAAGCGCAAATCAAATACCCCATCAGCATAAGAAACCACGGGACCACCATAGTCCGGTGTAAGCGGCACAGGAGAAGAATCTGCTGCATGGACTATCAGCAAATTGCAAAAAAATAAAAAATTGTGAAACGTAGTAGTTGATGAGTAAGTAATAGCTCATTCGACCTTTGGATTTGATGGACTGCTTGTAAAGCCGTTGATCTTTGTAGTTAGAGTAAATGACAGTATCTTCTGATATCGTGAATGCGCCGCCACCATACTCCTGAGCCGTTGTCCTCACCGCAAACTCCTTCGGTGTAATATCGGTGGGTTCTTCTCCCGGTTTGTCGGCTTCTCTCACAAGAACCGAGCGCCTGATCAAATAAATCACCATAATACCATTCAAAATCAAGTCACGAGACGAGAAAAATGGAAACAGTTGAAGTATATTTTGTGTAAGGGTAGTGTACCCAGATTCAGAGGGGCGGGACTCGACCCAGAAGAGGTGACCGTGGCAGTCAACGGCGATTCCGCTGAGTCGTTTGGAAGCGCCGGAAACGACGTCGGCGGTGATTGGGGACTTCCAAGAGCCGTAAGGGGCAGTGACTTTGTCTTTTCCGGCCGTTGCATCAACTACTTGTGTTGAAGAAGCCATGGTTTTGAAAGGAGGCCTCTGTAGCTGTCTTTTGGGAGAGAAGTAAGTGGTGACTTTAAATTGCGTGTAGCTTCTGTTGAGGCGGCTGAGAGAGCGAGGAGATGAAGAAGAAAAGCGATTAAGAGTGAGTGACGAGAGATGAGAAAACCATTGACTAGCGTATGGCAAGCCCATAAATAAATTGTACTCCTAGTACTACTATACAAAAGGTTAGTAACTTAGTATTGATTGGTAGCAACAAGTGATTGGCTTCCATACAAGGAATATTATAGGGTGAGACTCGATCGAGATTGGATATTTCTCTGATAAGAGAGTGGAGTCAGTCCCCTTGTAGAACCATTTCGAATTCGTCTTCCGTTTCCTTAGCAGCGTTTTGTATCCTGAAATAATGTATTTTATTTCAAAATATATTAATATAATATTTTTAATATAACATAATATATCGAAACTATTTATATATAAAAAAAATATTTAAAAAAAAACAAAATCAGCCAAAGTTTTGCCTGTCATGGAAGCATAAGAAGAAAATGATCGATTCAATATTAAATTAAATTAAATTAAAATTTTGATTGTTTTAAAATTAAAAATATATATAAGAGAGAAATATTTTAATACATTTTTAATTTAAAGACACTTTTAAAATTAACTTCGGTGCTGTTTGTCATTATATTTTAAAAATATTTTTGAGAAAAAAAATTGTTTTTATTTTAAATTATAATTTTTTGGTTTTTTAGATTATTTTTATGTGTTGATTTCAAAATTATTTTAAAAAATATATATATATATATATATATATATATATATATATATATATATATATATATATATTTTGATGTATTTTTAAATAAAAAAATCAACATCCATAACAATATATTCATCAGAATAATAAACACGTGTTATTCCATAAATTTTTTCTTGCTACCAATTAGGCGCAAAACATAACTCTTGATATCGTTAATTAATAGGCATTTTAAATTGATATAAGCCATAATTTTAAGCCCAATCTAAGCAACTGTTTGTCATTAAAAAGTGGGTGCTTTATTGCTGTCAAAGTCACCCCCTTCCTCTCATTTCCCTCTTTTTCGATCCGCAACAATGAACAAAACAGAGGAAGCTGAACGGCTAAAACAGAGGAAGTGAAGGAGGAGGTGCGAGTCCGAAATTTTGGCGGGGCGTCCAACCCGTGACTTGTCGGAACGACACGGGTACGGTGGAGGGTCCGAGGAACAGAGAGTGTCGCAATAGATTTGCAGGCAACTGAAAACCACAGGAACAAATAAACCACGCACAGAAACAGAGAGTGTCGCAAGAAATTCTGGCAGCATGGATTGAAACGACGTTAACAAGAAAAACAAAAGGCACCGTGTTTCAAATTGATCCACCTGTTGTATGTTTGGAAAATACGCGTATTAAACAGATAAGAGAACTGCCTTCGTACGTTATAAAGCATGGAGCAGTTCAAACAGCGCTCACATGCAGAGACTATACCCTCCCAGTTTGAACTTTCAACTAGCAAATTATTCCAGTAATAACCAAAAATATTTTGAAAACCATACAATTTCCGATACAAGAGGATTTTGGTATCATAGTTTGGATGGAAATCTTAAAATATTACTACCCAAAGATGACAGCAAATGTCTTTACGCTTGCAGTGAACGTAAGATCACACAGCTTACTTCCAAGAACTTTGCGGTGCAAAGGAAGCCCAGTCCAATGCTCTGCGTACAGCAAAACCAGGAACATAACTGGATGGAATAGATGGCCTAACAACACGACAGATCTGTGAAACAGCCAAAAGAGCAAATTGCATGAGAAACGGCAGCCAAGAATTTTTGTTCCACAGGAGGAGCACCAATAAGAGAGTTTTGAGATTAAGTGAAAGAATGTGCAACAAATAAACTAAGCTTATGAGTATTTCAAAACTCACTGTAAATCACACAATTAAGTACATGGAGATGTAATTAAATCCAATAAATATTTCAAAATCAATTAGAATTCATGGCAAATATCCCATCTAATTGACATCGGTGTATACCTGCGTGTTCTGAGCTGATCAGCTTCGGGACAGAGGCTGCAACTCCATTCTTGGAATGGCGATTTATTTTAGCGCAGCATTAAGTCTTCCCAAATGAATAGCGTTGGTTTGGTAGGTTGCGAGATCGATATTTATCTGGGCTTAGTATCAGGTCGAATTCAATTATACGGCGTAAGATGGCTCATCATTCCTCTATTTACTTGAAATCAACACGTGACTTAACCTAAATAAATTGGGTGTGGTAACTCGTAGGATCTACACTTAATTGGGCTCAATGCATGGATGAATTCAAGTATGTTGTGTTTGAGAGATCCCGAGACCCAGATTTTTTTTTTTTTTTGATAATTGGTATCCGAGTTAACTTACACGCATCACAATTAATCCTCGAATTCACTAAACATCTTGCAAATCTAATAAACAAATAAAACATCACAAGAATGACAAACATACATGGTGAGACTTGAACTCTAGTAAAAAGAAGGAACAAGTCCTTAAACTAAGACCCCACTTACTCCTGATACCCATATGTATTATGATTAGTGCTTGCCCGAATACAATTATATCAGGTTTGATAATTCGTGAGACCCACACTTACTTTGACACCATGAGTATGCCAATATAGCCATAACCTTCGTTCTAAAATCAAAACACCTAGAATAAAAATAAAAAATAAAAAACAGAAGCTGAAGCAAAATTCAGAATTTAGCTTCCACAGCTCCAGGGGAAGTCCCCAGGAGGTGTGGTGTGGTAGAAAAGGACTTGAGATTTACACAACATGTCTCGAATTCGACTTAGAGCGTGCACTTCTTGTAAGAGTCTGGGACAGCCAAGATTTTATTCATTTACCTAGACCCATAAAATATATTTATTAAGGGATGTAGTTTCCTCAAATCCAAAAAGAAAAAAGCTCTAAGGGGAACGACCTTGTAAAGTGACAATTCAAAAGAATATAATGATGTGGCTAACATTTCAAACTTTCAATCGTCTAGTGATGTTTTTGTGTATTGGGGTAGAAAACAACTGCCAAGCTCTTGGGGATAAGCAAACACTTTTCATTCTTATGAGGGACTGGTTTGCTTTTCTGGCTTGTGCGATGCTCCATGAGTTTTCAAGGTTACTCAGTAGCTGATAAGCAGGGGTTTTAGAGTGATCCTCTATTTAACTCTGTTTTGCTCTTCTGATTTATTACTTTCTAGTGATTAAGTGCCCGTTTGGCATTGCGATCCCACCGGCTTTTAGCTGAAATTTGAAATATATTTTTTTAGTTTAAATGAATATTTTTTTGTGTGTTTTAGATCATTTTGATGTGCTGATTTCAAAAATGATTTTTAAAAAATAAAAAAATATCATTTGATGTATTTCAGCACGATAAGCACTTTGAAAAGCTACCGCAACCACACTCCCAAACAAGCCTTAAATCTAATTAACCTCATCATTTTCTAGTGATCAGACCAGTAGCTCGTTCCAAGAATTAAATCTAATTTGATAATCATCTCAATTTTGTTCATGAAAATTTTTAAATGATATGATTTCACGATTACAAATCTATGGAAGCCAGAATGAATTGTGCTCATATTAAGATTGCAACAAGCTTAATAGGAAGCTAAAATCGATGTTATAACTCACATAACTGTTTTTACAATGTAATAATAATGAAATACATATTAATGTAATTGCAAAATAAAAAATTAATACATGTTTTTTTTATCATTTTATTGCCAACATTAATTTTAACCATGATTTTAATTAAACACTTGATGTTCAACCATAATTTTAACTAACATAATTTAATCCAACCAATTACCGCAATTTTTAGCACACTCCAAGTAAACACTAAAGTAAAATTGGGGCGGATCCCATGAGCTATATGACTTCACCGTTCTCCTCATTTAAATAACAGCCCACAACTTAGAAGCATGGATGAAGGGAAATCAGCATGAGCCTGGGCCTCCACATTCCACGCCTCCTTAAGGAAAAAGATATTAGCAACAAAATAAAATAAAAAAGCTCCACTCCATTTTCGACTGGGTCGGGTCGGGTGTTTTACCTCCCTCATCCCACCTCACCTCGGGTTGGATCCGATTCGAGTCTCGACAGGACAAGCTTTTTATTCTTTCTACCATTCTAATATATTTATGTATATTAATATAGTTGTCTCTTAGTCATTAAAATTATGTTTAAAAGTGTGGTTATGGTTACTTTTCAAAGTAATTTTAATTTAAAAATATAATAAAATAAATTTTTTGTTTGTTAAAAATTAAATTTAATATCAACACACATTAAAATAATCTAAAAACACTGCAAAAAATTTCAATTAAAACAAAAACAAAAATTCTTTTTTTTTCAAAAAATATATTGGAATGCTTCCATGCAGACTTTAAATATAATAATCCAATGTTACACACACGTACATTTAAAGCACAACATCAGTGTTTCATGACCGGTCTCGTATGCTGCCAAGGTTCAACTCCAAGATTATGTTTTTACTATTTGATTAATAATCATTTTCTGTAAGAGAGTTAAAACTTAACTAAAAATTTATTGATTATGTTACAACAGAAAAAAATTATTTTTTTATTTTAAATTTAATTTTTTTATTGTTTTAAATCATTTTTATATGTTATATAAAAAATAATAATAAAATATTATTTTAATATATTTTTAAACAAATTTTTTTTAAAAAAAAACAAGTACAAAAATATACTTCTTCTCTGAATCCTCGTTTTCTAGAGGGTTGAGATAACATTTCATGAACCTGGCAATGGAATGTTAATGGGACGTCATTTGCAACCTTTACCCTTTTTTTCCCACCTTCCTCCTCGAGTGATTATTAGAAGCACTAAGGTACTTTTTATTTTTTATAGTTGGAAAATGTTTTTATAAAAATTTAATTTTAAAAATATTTTGTTAAATCATTTTAAATATTAATACCAAAAATAATTTTAAAAAATAAAATAAAATGAGTTCCAAATGAAGTATCCCTGTCGTTTAATTGACTGTAAACCTATGTCCCTACACTTGGATGGCTATGGCTACTTGTAGATAGAATTTACGCACTAATTCAGATAATCACAACGTCCACTTTTATGACGAGACAAACAAGAATTCTCGTGGATAAATGGAAAATCAATTACGCAATCTCTTATCTCAGCTATAAATGGAAAAAAATGAATTTTTATTTTATTTTAAATTATTTTTTTAGTATTTTTAAATTATTTTTATGTGCTAATGTCAAAAAATAAGATATACGATATATAAATACCATGAATTACCTAGTTAAAACATTTACAATCTCTTTATTTTTCTATATTTTTGAAGTTTGTTTCTCATAAATATCATTGTGTTTTTTTTCTTTACAAAACTACCATGCACCTTAGCTTCCCTCACCATGTTTCTACTCACCTTGACTTAGATCAATGGATCACATTGTAAAAATCAAGTGATTAACATATTATGCAACCGCATAAATCTTATTCCTAAATACTTTGAATTTTGGAACAACATCATTTAAAACGACTCAAAATATAATGAACAACATCGTTTTGAAAGTATGGTTGAGATTATTTTTAAAAATGTTTTTCGTTTATAAATATATTAAAATGATTTTTTTATTTTAAAAAAATATTTTTGGTATCAGCGCATAAAAAAATAATCTAAAAACACCAAATTCTTTTAATTTAAAGAGATAAAATATTTGTTTTTTTTTAATTTAAAAAAACATTTTTGAAAACAATGATAAACATAATATAATGTCGCGATTGTGGCAATGAACTTAAACATAATATAAATCGATGTCATGATTCACAATCATGAAATCTAGTAATTTTCCATTAGACAATAAATTATATCATGAGATGACATATCTCAATTCTCAGCTCCATTGATTCTAGTTTTGGAGCACAAGTCATTTCTTTTTGTATGCGTGGTATTAGTTTAAAAAGAGAGGCATATAATATGACATGAAAATGTGCACTGTGCAAAGTCAATTATTTCTGCTCTCTTTAATCACTAAGAAAATGACATGGGAAGAAAAGCAAGTCTCACGTTGAGAAATTAATATATGTCGTGGTTTCTAACCTTGACACTAATGACATGTTGTTTAATTTTGTGTTTCAAAAATATTTTTTATTTTAAATTTATTTTTTTGATATTTTTATAGTGAAAAATATGCAATGATAATATGGTCCTCAACTGTAATATAAGAAATTGTGCTATTTCACGATTTTTTTATTTATTTTACCATTGGTTTTAATTTTGTATATCAATTTCCCCATTTATCCTTCAATTTTCATCCATTCAGTACTGGTACATTTGGACAGTCTTGTTCATCAAACATGTGCATGTACTGTACTTTAAGGAACAACTCAAGTACTCTTGTACAAGAAATTTACTAGACCCCACCAATTATAAACAAGTAACACGAACTGGTATTAAAGGCTATAGTTTTCATATCCCCGTTACTTAAAATGTAGACCACAAGAAAGTTACCTAATGTTTAATCGCTTGGCTAGAATACACGTATACATGAGCCAGGAAGAGTGTGATCTGACACAGAAAAGGAGAGTAGATTGAGAGTTACAGGAAGAGTCACCTCACAAGCTAAAGCAAGATTTCCATGGAAAAATGAATCCAGGAGAGATGAGCTGCACCTCGATAGTTAGCGGATGAGTTTATCCTTTTGTTTTTTTTTTTATTTTAAAAATATTTTTTTAAAAAATATAATGCTGATGTCCAGTGTAAGAAATAAATAAAAATGTTATTTTCAAGTGAAAACTATTTTTTTTTTAAAAAAAACCCTTACCGAATAACAATTGAACTCTAAATAATGCTGATGCCCGGTGTAATGATCAGAGTGGCACATGCCTGAGCCAACATTATCAGGGTCTTTTTCATCATCTTTTGAATTTTTTTCTTCGTCCACATTATGTGGTCCGATTTCTCTTATCTTATCCCTTTCAATATTTCACATCTTTTTTCTCACCACTAAACTTGGTCACATCAAAGCAATAGTGTTCATTTCTCCTCCTCTCTAGACCACCTCCACCTTGCAGTGTCTTTCTTTTCCCCTCCCACTAGAAGTGCGTGTTTTATTAGGATAGGGTGGATGTTGTTTTTTAATGTATTTTTTAACATAAAAATATATTAAAATAATTTTTTAACATTATTACATAAAAATAATCTAAAAACATTAAAAAAAAAATTTAATTTTTTTTTCAAAAATATTTTTAAATCACAATGAAAATGACCCGAAAAGATTCCAACGACAAGCCAGCCAAAGTGACCAACCACCTTCCCAACTCTTCTTTTTATTTCTTCCCAGCTCTTCTTTTTAATTCCTACACCTCCCTCTATATGTATCTTGCAATTTGTCAATAGCTCAAAGCCCCAGACTCGCCATCACCCTTTATTTTTCCTGGATTTTATATCATATGCTATAGCAAGTCCAACGATGCCACCAGTACATTCTAGCCCATGCTTCCAAATGAACAATCAAGCCATACTATCATTGCTCCGGCACACTGCCGGCGAGAAACGAGCAAAATCTAGTAGGGGTGGGCTTCTTAAAATGCTCAAGCTCTTCCCCATGTTAACCTCGGGTTGCAAGATGGCTGCACTATTAGGCAGACCTCGTAAGGCTTTACTCAAGGACAGCGCCACAACAGGTACCATTTTTGGTTATCGTAAGGGCCGAGTGAGTCTAGCCATACAAGAAGATCCTCATTGTGTGCCGATGTTCGTTATAGAGCTACCGATGCACTCAAGTCTATTTCACAAAGAAATGGCGTCGGATATAGTAAGAATCGCTCTGGAGAGCGAGACCAGGACACATAAAAAGAAACTGTTGGAGGAGTTTGTCTGGGCTGTGTTTTGTAATGGAAGAAAGGTTGGGTACGCTATTAGGAGGAAGCAAATGTCTGATGATGAGCTTCATGTCATGCAACTTCTGAGAGGTGTTTCTATGGGTGCTGGTGTTCTTCCTTGCCCTAATAATGAGAGGGAATCAGCTGATGGGGAATTGACATACATCAGAGCCAGATTTGAGAGAGTGGTTGGATCTAAAGACTCTGAAGCTTTGTACATGATTAATCCTGATGGTACAGCAGGACCAGAGTTGAGTATTTTCTTTGTAAGGGCTCGTTAGAGAATTCGTTTCTGTGACTTTCTAGGTTATGTTTGTAAACTTCATTTTTCTAATCATAATTAAGCACCACAAAAATACTCTATTGATCTCTTTGACTGTTCTATGCCAAGAGCACACAAGTTGTGGTCATGCAGTTTGATGGAGTTGAAAATCTAAAAGAAAATTAATAATCACCCTCCCTGGAAATTTTTATATTTTGTCGACATGCCTGCAGAACCCATTTCACAGGCTCTCTGTCACTAGTGAATGTACTGCTACAACATGCCATGATTAAAAGTCTTCCTTGAAGTCCTGGAATTTGAAAGAACATTATGATGTATCCGAGGTATAGGTGTCTCAAAAAAGGACCCGCTTAACTCCATATAACTACTGCATGACAAGACATCCGGTGAAGTACTTTCCACCCGGAGGCAGTGAGACACGAGGAAGAGAAGGGTGCCCCTTCTCGGCCGGTCAAAGAAAACCAGTACAGGGGTCAAGCCGGACATCCTAGGTCAACTCAACTTACCCCTAACAGCCGCAAGGATAAATTGTATCAGCATTAGATGCACGCATGATTTTAGAGCACACAGAATCCATCGAACGAGGTGAAGAGGTGGTCTTGTCAAGTAGACAAGGCCTTCGAACTTAGCATCTTACCTCGACAATGATCCGCCAACCTTTAGGAAGTCTAAATGATGATCTCTAATAATATGATGCAAGTAAATGGACCCTTTTTGCACTCGTCTCAATGCAAGCTGTGACGTTCAATCGTTTTATAAACAGTTATGAACTCACAGGTAAGAGATTCCAAATGTTTGCGATATTTCTTCAACCTCCTCCTTCACACATGAGCTCTCTACAACGCAAAGCACAACCACGCCTAGCGTTTTCACCTCATCCCCACACAAACTTAATTATCGGAGGGTCTCTCAATTCTTAAAAAAAATAAAAAATGAGGAAAGGTTATCCATTTCACAAACATTCCAAAGCTATTCAGCTAGCTAGCTTGAAAAAAAAAAAAAAAACAGAGAGAGAGAGAGTCCAGAAAGGTGCCTTTTCAGTTTTGACTCTAGAACATGAAGACTTTTCCATACTTATGCAATAAGACTTTATGTAAAAACATAAATCTTCTTCTTGGCTGCATATCTTTGAGGAAAGGCTATCCATTTCAGACTAACTGGTTTTTGTGCTGAAGTAATCTTCAACCAGATATGGAAACAGTTAAGGGCAAAACACGACATGTGCGAGAGAGCATTGTGAGGTCTTCTTTTTTTCCTTGCATGGCCACATCAGGCGTTGGAGATAGTTAGTAGAACATCGTACGTACGGTGGAGAGTGGATGTGGATTCCGATATTTGGAATTGTTTGCACACGCAAATTTCAAGGAGTCAAGACTCAAGAGCACTGTCGGTTGGGTTCGGCTACATGTCAATCGATGCTCGCATCCATTTTTCTCCACTTTAATGACAATGCATGGCATTTTTCTCGACATGGAGCTTCTATGAGCACCAAAAACCTTTTAGGCGTGAGACTAGACCTGCTTCGGTAGTATTGTCTGCTAAAAAATGAGATTCGACTTAATCATATCTTTCCTAGGCTAATGTCTTTCATGGGATGGGCTAAGAGGCTTCCGGCTCAAAACCAGATGAAAAGGGCCCGAGTTAACTCACCGACGAGCCCGATTATAAACTTTCCAGCTGTACCGAACATTATCCAGCAATGCAATCGAACGGACCTGACAGATCCCATCTGGAGAAAATCCAACCATGAAGACGCCTTCCTTCCTTATTCTTCTTTTCTTGCTCAGGTAAAAATAACACACAGAGCGCCAACGTGGAATTTTACAGTGCTAGACTTAGATTTAGTGATATTTATTCTTAAAAATAAAAATAAAACATGTACTAATATTTTTTATGAGTGTGCATTTTTTTCTTCAAAAATAATCTCAAAAAACAACGAATAAGATATTGACACGCGTGCAAGAAATATTGCTAGTTATCTCACGAAAACTAAAAAAATTTTCGAGCCACATCATGTCATTATGGAAATACATTAAAAACAACCCTTTTAATCTCATTATAATAAAATAAACTAAAGGGATTCGCAATTGGGATACACAATCGTTGAGCTATGTTCACTTACATTAAGTATTAACATATGTGCAAGTATTTTTAAATCTCAAGTGGACAAGTTAAGGTATTGAGTCTATTGACACCTGATGAGTTAGCGGTACTTTTAAGAAAATTTATCCGTAACTTTAGTTTTTTTACCTAGCGAAGGAGCAACTTTGGTCTTACAACTTTAAATTTTGAGGTTAACGTTGAAGAGTTTATTAGATTTTTATGAATTGTCAAAAAGATATGGGCGGGGTGAGTCTAATTGTATAATAATTTTTTTTGTCTAAGTTGAAGTGTAAATTCATGCAAAAACATTCCTCGCGGATATAAATAAATAAATAAATAATATGTTTTGAGAGTTTTCTTATCATTGAAATTCAACCGTCTTCGAGTTTTATGATGGGTTCATTTATTTATTTTTTTGTTTGATTGTAAGAGATATCATCAATTCAGTTGCAAGTTAATTAAGATGAAGCTCTTTTCATAGACAATCTCAAAAATACCTCAGCACATTAATCTAACATATGGCTTTACTAATTTCGTTTTTTAATATTAGCCTCAAAAACATTTTCATCTGAATAAAATCTAATAAACACCCTTGGAATCTCATTGAACTAGTTTATAAACTCAAAACACCACCAAATCAATATAAAAACACGAAATCAAATTAAAAAAAAAAACTCAAGAACAACTTAATAAAACTTTTTTCAGTATGAAAAACACATTGACATCAAATTTAACCTTTTGGTTCATAAAAATTAAGGAATCAATTTCTTTCCTCCATTGTTTTGTAATAACTCCCCCGCAAGGACGCAAGCATGAATAAAACGAAGCTTTGAGTCAAATTTAAATGTTTAATATAAAAAGAAAGAAAATAAATAAAATTGCTTTTGATTCAATTTTTGTTTAATAAAGAAGTGCTGACAAGTGCCCGTAAAAATGAAACATTTATTAATTTGTGTTTACTATGGTGGTGTATAATGTTTTGATTTAATATTAAAATGCATAAAAATATCACATTGAGACTATTAAAAAATTCCAATTTAATATTATTTTCAAATAAAATATATTTTTAAAATGCACAATTTATAACAAGAAACAAACAACTCATCTCTAAATGTTTGATGGGAATTGGACTTTGAGCCGAAGTGTAGTGGTTCTTTAATGTATCTTTTGTTCGCATATACATTTTGTTGGCAAACGATAGCCAACAGAAATAGCGGGCCAGTTCAAGAAAAGCACAAACTAACCAATCCAACGCGGTTTCGGGCATAAAGTATATATAAACCAGTGACAGTGCTGAACCGACCAGCAACCGGGTTGGAAGGGAACATATTGGACACAGCTGAAGTGGCCAAGTGTTTTTTCCCGGTCAGATTGAAAATATGTCTTAAAAAAAAACAGTCCACTTACTAGTAGACGATTGGAAAAGCGAAGCGTCCTTGTCTTGTGATTTGCTGCTTGAAAACTGTGGAAAGAGGATGATATCATACGTACCAGCTGGAGTTATCAACTGCCCAACTGCTTCTCGCTGAAGTTACATCACAGGTCCACTACAACACTCCAAAATCCATTAATATTGCCACGTCTGCAGATACGAGTCATCATGATTTGACTCGTTTCATTTTTTTATGGGGTTGAGTAGTTTCCATCGTCGTAGAGCGCGTAGTCTACCGTCTCGACTCTCCATATACTACTCATCGATTTTTATTTTTTTAAAAACAAAACAGCTTGCAAACTTTACTTAACATTGTGCTTGGAAGCAAAGTATAGGCGGCGAAATAAAATAGTGGAGAAAAAAACGAGGTTGAAATGATTTATCGAGCACGTTGGAGTCATTAGAGGTGCTTTACATGGTATTTTAAAAATATTCTTTTAAAACAAATATTGTTATTTTTATTTTATATTTTTTAGATATTTTAATGTGTTTATATCAAAAATAATTTTTAAAAAATAAAAAATATTATTTTAAATATTAAAAAAAAAACAATTTCAACAACTATCATGTGATAAGAGTGCATGCATTTAGAGAATCCGTCTAGTCAAGAACGTAAAATATTTTATAGGAATCTACTACTCTAAAAAAAAAAGGACTAAAAACATGTTATTTTTTCAACTATTTTTTTTATGACGTCTGACTTCCTTTTCAAAGCACAACAATATATATATATATATATATAAAAAAACCTTTTTCTTGAAAATCATTTTTCAAAAAAAAATCAACAAACAAATGGACCTTGCTTTTCATATTGTTTTCCTTTCCGTCGTCTTTACTGCAATAGCATATTAAAAATAATTTGAGAATCCTAACCTATTTCCTGGAACAGTTGAAGCTTAAATTAATAAAAGTAAATTAGGCTTGCCTAGCGTACCAGCACATCAAAGCATGTAGGAATTTCAAACCTCACATGGGCTACAGTATCCAATCACGAAAATGAAAAACAGGCTGAGGAGAGGATGCCATTGGTGTATTTTCCGAGACAAGGAACAGGCTCGTGATCAAGGGATCCAAAGTTTATAAATATTAGATTTATTAATTACGTTTATTTTGCCGAGGAAGGCAGATTAAATCACTCTCGACCTTCAAAGGAATACTAGATTGATTTCACTTTAGACACATCAATTGCATGTTTGTACTGTGGTTGGAATTACTTGTTAAAGTGATTTTTATTTATAATTATATTCAAATAATATTTTTTTTATTTTTTTTAAAAAAATATTTTTTAATATTAGCACATAAAAATGACCTAAAACCATCAAAATATTTTTTTTTATGGTTATGGCATTTAATATTGTTTTTTTATTTCATATAATCACTTAAAAAGAAATGTCAATAAATTCTCAATAAACATATATGGAGACACTTGATTATATTATTATTAAGAGGAGCAACTTAATTGATAAAAATTAAAATAATTCAAACGCTTAATATATCATTATCCAAGTTCTTGAACATTTTTCAACAACAAATATAAACATCACAACATGAGGACTATCTAATAAGTCAATATATTCGAACTTTAATAAACCTGGACTTATAGTTCAATTTCAAGAGCTTTGTTTTATATGGAACAGTAAGGAAATAAAGCTATGATTTTTCATAGTTCTAGTTCTACGAGATTGAGGCCCTGTTTAACATTGTTTTTTTTTTTAAATCAATTTTTATTTTATTTTAAAATCATTTTCATGTGTTGATGTCAAAAATAATTTTTTAAAAAATATATCATTTTGATATATTTTTAACGAAAAAATATTTTTAAAAACAATTTAAACCACACTTCTAAATAAATTCTTAGTTATAGCTTGGAAAGCATTATAATTTTTTTTTAACTTAAAAATATTATTTTAATTTATTTTAAATAAAAAATACTTTGAAAATCAACTAAAATTACATTAATAAACACTCTCACAGAGGGTATTTAGAAATGCAATAAAGATTAATTTCAAAGTATTTTAACTTATAAACACATTAAAGTAATAATTTTTATTTTTTAAAAAATATTTTTAATATTAACATATTAAAATAATTAAAAACTATTAAAAAAATAATAATTAAAATTTAATAAAAAACGAATTGCGTGCAAGCCAATAAAACAATAAAAAAAAGAAGTCACGAGGGAGATGGAGGCGAGTATTGAAATTTGAAATCCAAATAATGTGGCTGTGAGATGCACGCTGAAAAGGGAAGAGTGGGGTTAGTAGCTTTTGTTGAAGAAAAAGAAAAGTCAAAAGGATTTAACTTGAATCACGTGAGATTCGTACAGACTGGTTGTGGGACCTTCCTACGTGGCAGTCATCCTCTTGAAAAGAAACCTCTATAATAATTTAGTCATTCGTTGTAACAGTAGCTCTTTTTGATTCCAGGTTACTTGAGGTTATGGATTTGGACTTACCAGCTGTCAATCAAGCCATCTAGTCAATAAGGTCTCGGGCCCACCTTTTCCGTCTTATAACGTTTGATTGTGCCTAACAGCTCTGGCCTTCCTGTCATGTTTTAAACGCTCACTTCTCTCTAGTTAATGATGTTCGTGAAGGATAAGCATTGTGTCCGTGTTAAAAACTGTCGAGTACGTGACTGATTCTCTTAATTTTCTTTTCCTACATCGAGATAATATTGCACGGTCTTGCCCAAATTCCAAAACTGCCCCTCTACCTTCACCCTCGACTTATTTTGAATGGTAAATGTTTTTGCACACGGATTGAAATTGCGGTTTAAATTGATTTTGATTTAAACGTTTTTAAAAACTCTTTTCAAGGTGTTTTACAAACATTCACTTCTAGTAATTTCAAATAATTATGATTTTTTGGGGTTTGCAAGGAAAAATAAATAATAAGCCTTTTAAAAAAGTCAGAATCACTTTCTAGATCGACGCTTGACTAATAATCCCTTGGAAGCCCAAAATGGTCAAATAACAAAGGGCAGACAGCACAGAATCGGACCTGCAACAAAATTTGGTCCAAGAATGGAAATCTTGAGACCAAAAAAATAAGTAACACGCGCGCGACCGAGGGAACGCACTTGTTCCCTTCTAGACTCCCTCCAGCAACTTTACAAAAACCAGTTTCCTGGAAGAATCCTCTCTATCTATTTCTATTCAAAAAAGAAGCTGTCCCATTGGGCACCGGGCCAATTTCGTTCATCTCTCTCTCTCTCTCTCTCTCTCACTATTCCACTTTCCTTCCCACTCTTTACTCCCTTGAACTCAATATATGTCCTCATCCATCTCTCAAAACCAAGCCCTTCACCCAATCTCTCTCTCTTCTTCTTTGAAGCTCACTCTTTGTGATTTTGATTAATATGGAAACGATGAACATGTGTTCTACTTCTTCAGATTCTTCCTCTTCGGAGTCTTCTTTCAATGGCAATAAAACACTAAGAGGTACCGATAAATCTGCGAAAATTAAAGGTCCATGGAGTGCAGAGGAAGACAGGATTCTAACCAGGCTTGTTGAGCGACATGGACCGAGAAACTGGTCCTTGATAAGCCGTTGCATAACGGGTAGGTCTGGAAAATCATGCAGGCTCAGGTGGTGCAATCAGTTGAGCCCAAATGTGGAGCACCGTCCATTCTCTCCAGCTGAAGATGAGACAATCCTGGTTGCTCATGCCAGATATGGTAATCGATGGGCCACCATTGCCAGGTTGCTTCCGGGTCGTACTGATAATGCGGTCAAGAACCATTGGAATTCCACGTTGAAGAGAAAGGCAAGACAACGTCAAAGCCAAAGCCAAAGCCAAATGAATTTGGAAGGCAACTTTGATAGTAATTATGGCAACAATAACGAATGCATTGATATTAATATGACATCAGGATCTATGGCAGATGGCATGGTGAGAGAGGAGGAGGATGCGTTGACCGCGCTGACCCTCGCGCCGCCAGGGAATGGTGGTGCAGTTTGTGGTAATAATGGTGGAATGGTGGTGGAGAGGATGGCGGAGAGTCTGCCCGCTGGATTTTGGGATGTGATGAGGGATGTCATTGCAAGGGAAGTAAGGGAGTACGTGAGTTCTACACTATATATGTGATAGTCCTTGAGGGTTTCATTGACTAGGAGTAAATTCATCAGAGAAGAGGGGAAACAATGCCTGGTATTTTTATTTTGTTTATTTCGGTGGTGTTTATATGGTCATTATGTTTATTATTTTTCTTAGCTTTCTTTCGGGCTAAAATGTGAGATGATAATTGACGATGAGTGTCTGAGCCTGAGGCCTTGGACAAAATTTCACAATCCATATCTGTTACGTTACTCTACCTGTCTCCAATGGATGAGAATTGCTGGGTTTTAATAATCGTTAGCTTTCAACACCAATTGAGTACTGGGATTATTATCGCTTATTTGTATGATATAAGAGAGCCGCATTGCTATGTTGATAAAGAAAATGAAAAGGGTGTTGTACAGATTTACCGAGCACTGGTCGTGAACTGGAAAACGAGGACCGATCAGCCGATCCACTGGGCTCATCTCTCGGTTGAAAAAAAGTGGCAAAATCTTCCATGGATCATACTCCATTAAACTTCATAGATCTTTCGTCTGACAGATCCATCCTGGAATAAAGTTTTTGAGAATGGGTCATGGAACTAACTGCGAAAGATAGATCTTAAAGAACCTTCCTTTAATGGATTTGTCAGCGTGTATACCGTCTACTGAGCCATTTTTTCCCCATCGGATACAGAATGCTAATAACTCCATCGATATTGTTTGAACGGTACATATGATTAAGTGCTTGTATTTCTTCGAGCGAAAAAAAATGCATGGTTAAGTGCTTGTATTTTTTTTTTTTTAAATAATTTTTAACCCGGCCCAAACTTTGGAGCAAAGTTTTTTAACAATTAATTATTTCAAATATACTAAAGTATTATGGAAGGGATTGAACATAGAATCGCAATGATAACTGCTTTAAAAAGTGTGGGTTTCAGCCTCAGTTATTCGCCTTCGTCGATAGTAAGCGTTAATGCTTTCTTGCTGGCAGATACACAATTGCACATGAGCTCTGGTTATGGAACGAAGCAGCTAGCGAGCTTCCCCTCCCACTACTTATGGCTGGTGCATCACGAGAAATTCAAAATTGGAGAAATACATTAAAAATACACTATTTGCTCAGTGTAAGATCACTCCATCACCCTTGATTATCACTGAAGGAGAACTAATTCTTCCTGAAAAAACTTGACAAACAGCTGGTCAGATCATCAACGGTCAGACCAAGTATCGGATTTATCGGTTGTGGTATGCTAGTTTATTCTTTTATCTGATTAAGAAATATAATTAGCGCTACAACTCGAAAGAAAATTACTCGAGGCTCAAGATCGAAAGGGATATCAGTAACAGTGCTGCTGCTGCTGCTGCTTAGACATGGCATGACTAAAAACGGGAGCATTGCTTTCATCGAAGTGTGAATCCAAGACACGAGACACGGGGTCTCACCTCTGTTTTCTTCTTGCTTGAAAGCAAATATTCACAACGTTGTTGCCCCACTTTCCGGCAACAATTTTGGATTTTATATATGAGCAGGGGTGCAGAGGCATGCATGTTCTAAATGTGCAAAATACTAGACGATACTCTCCATAATTGATGCATGGTCTTCGGTCACATGATCTCCTCTTCTCTTCCTAAGACTGCTCGATTGGTCTGTCTTATGGAGCCCAGTAATGGCTCTCTTATTTGGAGTGTGAATTATTATACGTTGAATATGTACGGAATGGGATCGAACTCCATTGTAGCGGTCAAAAGAATGTTATTTGATCCATGAAATTAGCATGGCCAAACTATTTTGAGATGGTAATATATTAAATGGTTGACAAAGATTTGTTGGATATATATATATATATATATATATATATATATATATATATATATATATATATCTGTGTGTGTGTGTGTGAAATTACCAGGGTTCTATTAATCTAAATCATAAACAATCATGGTAATATATAATCATAATAATAATTACATAGACTATATATATATATATATATAAAGATAATAGAGGTAAGAAAAGATTCATATCATATTAAACTTAACCGTAATCCTGACGGGTTAACCTGTGATTCATATTCTAATTTGTGTTGGATCTCAATTTGAAGTAAACTATTATTGACTTCATTTAAATCAATTGACTTGGTAGATTGTGTTACGATCCAATTGACCTGATCAAATGTAATTTGGTCAAGACTAAGAATATTTTTTATTTTTTTAAAATAACAGAACAGAGTCATTAATAAAAAACACATTGAGCCTCATATAGTTTGATTGATTTTTTGTTTGTTTTGTCTTTATATTTTCAAAAAACTTATATTTTACATCCTAAACTATTAAGATTTATAACACTTTACATCTTCAAGTTTTGGTGATAAGAAAAATCAATAAAAAATATTAAATTATTTACAAGTTATCATTATATACTATTTAATAACTAAATAATCACTACAACCACTAAAAACAAATAGGACTAATTGCGTCGGATTTTAGCAATGAAAAGTTCATTTGCTGATTTAGTAACAAATCAACAACAAAATGTGTATTTTTTAAATATTTTTTTATTTATAAATGTATTGAGATAATATTTTTATTTTTCAAAATTTAATTTTGATATTAATACATTAGAATATCTAAAAAATATTTTAAACAAATAAGAAAAAAAATGAAAAGCATTTTCTATATTAAAAAACAAGCTCGACTCTCATTTCCTTTCTTCTTCCCCAGCCGCCAGTCCTTTTTTTGTCTTCCCCTTGCCTTTTTTCTTCAAAATCAACATGACCGGCCCTTCATTTTCTTAAGTGAAGATGAATACATGACAGCTACCTAGTCATTCTTTGCTCTTGCTCTTGTTTTTTATTTTGTAGTATTATTTAAGTAAATTTATAAAAGATCAAAGTTTTATGTGATGATTTTTTAGTTCTTTTGTTTTGTGTCAACTTCGGCCACTATGGGCCTGTTTGGGAGAGCGGTAGCGGTTGCGGTTGTGGTTGAAAATTGAGTTTTGAAAATGGAGTTTTGAAAATGGAGTTTTAAAAATGGAGTTTTTAAAAATGGAAAGTGTTTGGTTAAAACTGTGGTTGAGTTGAAGGTTGAAGAAAAAGGAGTTTTGGTGTTTGGTTTCCAAACTTTACAAACTGCTTTTCAAAAGTATAATTACTTAAAAGGGCATGGAAATATACACACACATACATCCATACATCCATCTATATATATATATATATATATATATATATATATATATATATATATATATATATAACTTCTACAAATAAATTTAAAAATAAATAAAAATTTATATTAATGTGAAAACTTCAAATAAAATGGAAACATAATTTCATTCTCCCATCAAACTATTTGCAATGCTCTCGCGCACAATATCCATACGAGAATTTCGCCCGAACTCGACTAGTTTCACATGCTACAACATCCGGTAATAACTCATCCGGGATATAATCGGGATTACGATCATATTCACCAAAAACATCATCATGTTGCGATCTCCTTCTAATATAGTTATTGAGTGCCATCGATGCAACAATAATCTGAACCTGTGTTTTGTAAGGATAAGGTGGCATGCACTGCAAAATTTTCCACCTTTGCTTCCATACTCCAAATGTCCGTTCTATCACATTACGTAGTGATGAATGTGCACGATTAAATACTTCGCGTCGTCCACTTGGTTCACCCCGACGTCGAAATTCTTCTAAATGATACCTCTCCCCTCTATATGGACCTAAATATCCATACTCATTCGGATAACCGGCATCAACCAAATAGTATTTTCCTGAAAATAGAAACAAAATGCAACTTTTAAATTAATTCAATAACAAAAGATGAATAGTAATTTTTTTAAATTATCATATCTGTATGAGAAAAAAAATTGACAACCTTCAGGCGGTTTAGGAAATTGGATACTGGTACTGTGTATAGCCTCGAGAAAAATACGTGTATCGTGTGCACTACCTTCCCATCCTGCCCATACAAATGTGAATTGCATGTCAAAACTACAGGCCGCCATGATGTTTTGTGTTGGGACACCTTTCCTACCAAAAAAAGGAATTTGAAGTTCCGGTGAAATTGTTGCACGAACATGTGTCCCATCAATTGCACCAATACAGTTCTATAAGTATGAAAAGAAATGTATTACGATATAAATATTGTAACAAAATACACAATATTGGTGCAAACTATCTTAAATGTAAACTTTAAAAATTACCTTGAAATGTGGCATAAATCTTCGATTCATCGCAATTTGTATCGGTGTGTTGGTAAAGTCTGGATCAGTTGGTTTGATGATATCTATAGCAAACAGACATAATGCTTTGAGGACTTCTTTCATACATCTACTTACAGTTTCACCAGAACGCTGAAATCTTTCTTGCACATGTCGATTTGATGCCCCAACTGCAAGGGTAAATATGAACATTCCTACCTTCTCCAGTACGCACATCCTCCGTGAAGGGTTTAAACCATAACGCGTTTCCAATTCATAACATAGGCTCAACAAAGTGTCTCTGTCCATCCTAAACATGTTAACACAGCGTTTCCAATGACCTCTTAAAATGTCATTCAACCAACGCATCCCTGTATTATATGAAACCATACATGGTTCTTTATGAATATAAGCAATATAATAATGGGTTAATGCGCCAGCCGTGCATAAAATTATGTTATCATCATCATATTTTCTTTCTATAAAAGTTACGTCGTCTTCGTCATCGATAGCGTCTTCGCTACTGTCATCATTGTCATCATCATCGTTGTCGGTCCCAGTGGTTCCATCATCAACGTACGCGTTGTTGTTCCCTTCATCGGCATCGTAGTTAATGTGCTCAATAACACGATCCATAACATTGTCATACTCACCTTCAAAATCCCCGTTTAATAGAGCATTAAAATGTGCATCATCCATATCTACAAAATAAGTCCAAACCTGTTGACATAATCAATATGGTGAATAATTGAATATTTTTAAAATATTTGGAAAACATGCGATCAACATATTACTTATGACGTTAGAATCCAATACAAACACAAATATGATAATCAATTATTCAAACAAAGTGCTAGAATTGCAGTTAATTATTAGGTGAATGTGCGATGGAATTTGTAAGCCAGCGGTATTTTTGATGTATGTCATTGAGGCTAGCCCACATTTCTCTATTTCTTCGCACTTGTAGAAATTGCATGGCGCGGAACAGAAAAGTATCGTCATCTGTCGAACCAGGGTATTGATTGGAGCTCGACCATAACTTGCGGAATACTACAGCCCGAGCAAGTCTTTATTTGCGAAGTTGAATCACTCCTACTAGATATGCTCTGTCGAGAAGTCATTTGCTGAATTGAAACTAGCCGAGCACCAATTCCAGGGTGACTTTTTCTTTCTAGATCTTCGCTCCGGAACATCTCTTTGTTTTCGTTTACCACTGCTCCTGCTGTTACTACTAGATGATATATGCGGCCCCCCAACGCCTCGAGAATTTTGACAATTTTCAGCATTTATATCCTCATGCTCATCTGAGTCCCCGCTTCCTTCCTCCAAATCAGCACCTTGTAGACCGATGTTTATTGCATCCAAATCCTCGTCACTGCCAGGTAATGTGCCCGACGATGGTGCCCATGCATGTTGTCCGGTAGCGGTGACTCCAGAGAACATTCTATCAAATTTGAACTTCAAAGAAGGCTCAATTCCAGCAGTTCTAAATTTTCTGACTTCTTTATTTTCCTACATAACAAAATTAATGCTCTTGTCATTGCCTTCACAGAACATAATAACATTATAGAAAAGTAAGGAATAACAAATACTGACCTGAATTCGTGCTCGCCACCACTCATCACTAGCAGCAATCGTTTTCAATTCATTACTCCAGCCCACACCAGTTTCACCAATCAACTTATTCCACAAACGCCAGTTTTTTTTTACAAGAATCCCATTTATTTTTAAATTGTTCTCTTTGGAACTCTACACCCGTTTGCTCTGCAAATGATTGTGCAACGTACATCCAGCCGGGTTTATCAAAATGCGAAGTCGGTCGCATACCCATATCAATTGCCCTAATGCATATATCACAAAATATATGCAAGTGTTCTGGACTCCAAATAGCTTTCGCAGAATCAGCCATGATATGTTTTTAAACTTTGCAAAAACACAACAAATAAACATTACAAACCGGCACTACATAATATACGAGATATAAATATCCATACAATAGGTAAAAACATTATCTGAATGGCTACATTTGATTGCAGAAAAAATACAAATTGACTAAATTAACTTCTGCTTAATTCAAAATAATAATAAGGAAACATGAATATTGTATGAAAGACATCATTTAGAAAATGTTTAATCAATATCTATATCAGGCATCTTAATGACAAGTTGAGCAAAAACCTGTAAGAAGCAGCACTTTTCCTAGGAGGTATCTGCAGAAAAAGGAAATTAAAGTAGCTTAGCAACTGTTATCTAGTTTGAATTGGCTTGATCCACAAAAAAACTACATTATGTGTGATTTAGATCACAAAGAAAATAAGTGGCAAATTATGGAATGCAGCTGATCTGTAAGTAGTGCGTAATCATTTGCCTCAATGACATAATACCATACTTTGGGTGGTTTAAAAAAAACCAAAGGAAGAATTAAATAAAAATAAGAAAAGATCATTTTTTTATGGACTTGCAGCTGACTTCCTACATATACAGCCGAGAGCAGAAAGTTAGCAAAAATGTTAACATATCATAAATTTGAGTTTAATTAAAAGCCTACAAGATCATATCAATCATCTTACACTTGTATAGGTATCCTCCATACATCTGCAATAGACACAAAGACTAGAAAACAGATACATACAAGAAATTAATGCCAGGGCAACACTTTAAAACATGTATTAAAGAGTAATGGGAAAAACAGAAATCAAATACATAAAAGCACCATGACAACGAACTATGAATCTTTTACTTCGAACAGAAGGACCAAGTCATAGCACCAGTGCTTTAGGGAACAAAATGATTGTAAATTTTCAGATTCAAACAAATTAAGGAAGTTTGACTATATTTGGATTTTAACAATGGCAGTATACTGGAAAGAGGAGAAGATAGCCCTTTCCTTGGCCCTTAGTTATAATGATCCACAAGCATGTTATCAAACTGGAAATGCAAGTTTTTAAGATGCCCATGTAGCATTTAACTCTTCCCAACAATTTAAAATATCTGCCATGGTAATATCTATTACACATTTTTTATTGCAAAAGACAACGTTAATTCCCACTATCAGCATATGAACAACAGAAAATCACGAATAAAGACAGCCAAGATTGTCTCTTCATAGATTTTGCCAAGCAAATATTAACACCTCAGAAAAAATGCTGCTGATCGCCACTTGTTCTGACGTCTCAATTCTTGATTTGTAGGCATTTCTCAACAATAATGTTTCGGACTAAAATGAGCAAAACCCAGATCCAAAATCCCACTTTAGTTGACTACAACTACTCAAATCTAAGTTCTGTTCCCCTATCCATACAGCAGAAAATCTAAATTTCTTTCAAGGACAAGGTTTCTGGGAAAAAGGAACATCCTTTCAAAGCTGTTATGTACAAAAAAAAACTATAAAGATCATAAATTACCACAAATCTCAAAAACCCATTTGCAAAATCACAAGAAAAATCTACTAAACATAAATCTACAGACAGTACAGCACATGCAGAGAGAGAAATTCACCATATAAACATAACATTCAGAGACTTGAAAGAGAACAAGCTCTATAGCTTCAGTTTCTTCACTCTCTATTTCATTCGGTGCCTTCTCTACTTTCTCCATGATCTCAAGAGAGAAAGATTAAATCTTGATACAGAATCAATGATAAGTTAAATGAAGATGTGAAATCACAGAGATAAAGTTTGGAGCATTATGGGAATTTTAGAGAAAAAAATAATACAGAGGGGTGTCTAAATCATCGAGCATGCATCTTGAATTCTCACAAGCCAATCAAAATCATAAACCCATCCTCGAAACTTAAAACTTTAGAGAGAAAAAACTGGAATACTCCTTAAGTCACCCCCTACGGAATTCAAAGTAATGAAATAGAAAAGGCACCCGAACATTCAAGAACAACAACAGTACTTAAGTTCATAGATCTCTAACATCAAAAATTCACCCATTTCAGTTCATAGATCTCTAACATCATCCACAAATAAATATTGATTCACAGCAAAAATTCACAAAACTTCCTACAAATTTACACAGAAAATAATTCTCGGCAATTTCACCCACTTCACCGAAAATTAACACAAATAATTCTCATCAATTTCACCCATTTCACAACAATTTAACCGAGAGAAATCACACCAATTCCAACAATTTAAATACATATTAATTCAACAATTAAACATAAAAACACCAACTACAGAAGGGGAGAAGTGAGGCAAATACCTGGATTTGTGCAGAGAAGGAGCTGAGGTTGACTGAGTGCTGGATTTACTTCGAGTCGTGGGATAATTTTGAGCAGATTTTTTGTGGGATAATTTAGAGAGAGTGTTGTGCAGAGAAGAAGGGGGTCGACGAGAGGTGGATTTAAAGGGGGCTGTGGGATAAGGTTTTGTGCGGAAGAAGATAAGATTTTCGGGATTTTTGGAGAGAGGGAGGTGCAGTGAAGATGGCCCGTGAAGAGGCTTTTGGCGGAGGGAGATTCGTCTTTTTGAGGGTGAATTGCAGCCCGAGAAGATGCCCCCCGAATCAGCTTGGCTTTTGGCGGAGATTCCTTGCGAGAAGATCGATTCCTTGGTGAAACCCGTGAGCTGTGATGGGTAGAAGATGACGGGGGAGGTGCGAGTGAAGTTGCAAGGGAAGAGTCAGCAAGAGCAGCCCAGAGATGAGAGGAAGAGGCGTGGTATCCACTGGTTTCAGTAGTAGGAGTTGCCCATTGTTCACCGAAGTCGTCAGAGAGGGAAGAGAGTTGGTTTTCAGAACGGGAAGAAGAAGATCGGCGAGGGAGGGTGTTTTGAGAAGAAAAAAAACATGTGTAACGCCGTTCAAACCGGCGTTTGAAAAGCACCTCTGGGGTGCTTTTCATTTAGCTCCGTTTGGGACTTAAATTCCCGTGGGTCCCACCCATTTCAAATGCCATTTTGATTTAACCAAACACACTAACGGCACTAAAATGAAATTTGGAATGGAGTTTGGCAAACGTGCCGCCCTCCCAAACAGGTGCTATATGCAGTGGAGTGGCAAAGCAAGTGGAGGAGAAGGCGTAAGCTTGATTTCGTATAAATATTTTATTTATTTTTCTTGTCATCCCCCCCCTTTCTTGGTTTGAATTTATTTATCTTTCATGATGAAAAGAGTGGGTTTTGTGTGGAATATAGGGTCAGTGAAACTTTTTTTTAGTCTATTACACATCATTTTGATACGTTCATTTCTTGGACTGGAGTTTCTAGGTTGCATCCATGGAAAGAAAAGGAACTGAGCTAGCTTTTTCTTAGTTGCCACAAATGATTCCACTAACTTTGTCAAAGAAAACTAAATGATTGTGTCTTTTCATAACTAGTTGACGGGATTTGTAAATTGAGCATTTGTAGGTGGTCGTGGAATTGGGGGCCTCGTGAGAACTAACGAAAGAAGTCCCCTGATAAGCTAAAGGACCCCTCGATGCTTGAGGTCGCATTGATGGAGAGAAACTGGCGAGAGGCTGTATAATGTGTTTGCAAGCAAAAATACAAGGGAAGATGAGAGGTCAAGTAAGAAAGTGTCAGCTCCCCTTTTCTTTATATGCGTTTGTGAGCGTGTTGGTGAATTTAGAACTTCCACGCGAGTCTTTATATGCTTATAAATCACGTGAATTTATTTGTTTTATAATTATACAAAATGATTATCAATTTAGATGACTTCATGTGATTGTAGAAAATTGCAATATCATTGTGGATTGCCATATTATTATATGAAGCAAGACTTGGTAACTAGGATATGGATATAAAAAAATTGACTCATGTATACCCATTATCATCTTTAATGAAGTCCCAATAAGATATGTATTTCGATCTTTTTTTTTAAGATTGTGATGTTTTGATTTTAGATTAAGGATTTATCCATGGTCATTGGTACAAGAAAGAAGCTTTAAGGCCCGTGGTTGATTTTGACTTTATGTTCTCGATGCTTGTCTGCATATTGGCTCAATGTCTTAATTTTTTACTTCGTTGGTATTCGTTTCAGTGTCCGGTTCTGAAATGGCTCGGTGAGCTTAGGTTCTGTAACCCTGAAATGAATAAATCAGATTCCAGTTGAAAATGGGTCCTGTTCCTAAACAACCTTTGTTTTGCCTGAAATGGCCGCGGGATGTTGACCGACATGCTAAAAATCCGAATGTCTGCACCGTTGAAGTCCTTTGCTGTTCCTGGCGAAGTCTTGGATCCGGTTGCTCTTAATTTTATTTTTTCCCAGAACAAATTGATACCTTAAATTGGACATAGAAGAACACAATAAAAAAAAATTAAGGTTGAAAAAATATTTACTACAGTAAATGTTCTAGAATTTTAGAAAAAATATATACCTTAAATGCTTAGTTTCAAGATTATTTTTTTATTTAAATGATGGCATTTTAGAAAAAAAGTCAAAACTATATTGCACCTATGTTTTAGCATGCCAAATTAGTCAGGTTTGACCAGTTCAACTCCCAACCCGATTTGATATGAGATCTGGGTCGGGTTTAGTAACAGAGATCACAAGCACAGAGATTCATATAGACCAAGGAATACTTAAAACATACTAAAGAGATGATCACCCGGGCTGAATCAACTGGTCATTACAATTTTGCATTTCTCAACTGATGTGAAAAGAATGGGCCAACTTAAAATTCTTGTTGGAGTTCATGACCCCATCATCAGGCAAGCCAAGAAAAGATACATGCGTTCAAAAGAGTACATGATACGATACAGCATGTATATGCTCATAAGGGTTATATAAGGTTACTTAAAATGACTTTCATATATACAAACTCCTAGGCCGATCGTTACGTTGAATCTGGCATTTGTGTACAGAATCTTAAACCCTAATCTATTGCTACGAATGTAGAAAGAAGAGATTCTATGTTTGGGTACAGAATGATATGCTTTGAGCCAATAAATCATATACCTACAATAATAGCAGTCGATCCCAGAATGCCACTCTAGGTAAGACAACAAGTACACAAACACATACCACAAAGGTCCCTGGACTCGCAGGATTATGCAGCCTGCCCCCCTACAGCACAACTACGGAGCAAAACTAGCAAGGAAGTCGATTCACATCCAGCAAAAATTAGTGGTACAAGGAAAAAACGTTTACCTTCTTAGCTGTTCTTGAACCATGTTCCAGGCCTCAGTACGAGTATCCGTGTAACAAACTTCCCTAGCCCATACATTCTGCATGGGATGCAGGGCCATATCCATTTGCATAAGGTGCTCCTTTTCCAACTGGTTAACAGCATTCAACTCCATCGCACTGGCTGTAACAGTCTGTCAATTGCAAAAGGTTGTGATACGTGTTAGGGAAGCTCAAACCAAAAACAAATTAGAATCTTACTCGTATATCAGTACAAACAAAACAAACCCATCTTGTTTTTTCTATATCCTATGAAACTATTGGAAAACTCCACATTTCAGGTTACGTTTGCCATATCTCATGGAAATATTGGAGAACTCAATATTTCTGGTTACTGGACAGCGATTAGATTGACATGGATCTAAACCAAAATTATTTAGTTCTGGATGATTCACTGTCCTGAACTCGAGATACAAAATATTTCTTGTACTTTGGTGGTTTATTTTCTCCATGAATTCATTTCAGATATGCTATAAACTTACCCAGAATGTTCCAATGCAAGCATGGAAGATTATGAATTTCAGGAGGTTGTCATCTGAGCTGCTGAGGTCATCATCTGAGCTGACAGAAACATTAAGATCTTGATATGAAGAGTCTACCATTGACCCATGGTTTTTCACGACAATCCTGTGATGCTTCTTTAACATCCTTTCAAGATGATAGATAGTGGTTTTCCAGGAACTCTTTTTAATCCCTACCCACTTTAATGTGCAGTCACTGCTTTCAAAAGCTCTCATCGGAAGTTCCTCATGCAGCCTTAACAAAGTTGCTGCTCTTTCAGCATTAGCCCAGCAATAACATGATGATGATCCATCATCTATACATGAGAAAAGAGGATAATATGATTGCATCAGAAATAGAAAGCAAAATGTTCAATGAAAAGTTGAAAAACAGCTTGTAAATGATATCTTTTTGTATCCCACTGTGCATCTTTCACAAGTGCCTCAATATACAAGCAGGGGTCTGTCTAGTTCATGATAAATTAAAGCCCTGACTACATATAATTTAACAAACCATTTAGCCATCATAGAGTTCTACAATTAACAATAGCTTTAATTCAGTAATGCAAAAGGTGCTGCATAACAAGGCACGTTGTAGATCCATTTAGTATGTGCTCTATTTTCTTGTAACACAATAAAGAACTCCCAAATGAGGTTTGATTAAAGTTGTTTACACCACTGCAAACATAAAAAAATGTTTTGACTTTTGAAGGTATCACTAGAGAGAGATGGTACAAGTACGCCGTGCAGATAATGAGAGAAAAGTGATTAATACCATATAGTCATGATATAAATGCTTTATACAGATGAGAAATAACTTACCCAACACAAAAGAAGCAAGTGGAATGTCAAGAAAATGTTGCCTGGAGTGAACTTTTGATGCCAAATCATATTTTCTGTTCTCCAGAACCAGGAAATGAACAGCAACAACCTATCACAACCATGAGCAAATAATCATGAGTACAAGTATTTGACACAATTAATGTTCACTGCTTCCTATCTGGCAATAACAAACTACTAAGGAAGGATGCAATTAAGAGAAGATAGGATAAATTTATGATTCTACAGAAATTACCCTGCAATAGAACTTCATAGGCTTGCTCTCTGTGCATTGATTCAATTCTGAAATCATAACAAACGAAACTCTGTCCAAAGAGGCTAATGATGATCTGTATAACCACAAATCAGAAGAATTTTCCTGGGACGCTTCATTTGCAACCCTTATGGAATTGATCACTATAAATGAAGCAGGAGTCAGCAGCATCAATCTATCTGTTCCCCTGAAAAACCAAGAAACAGCAATTGATAGTATGCTAACTGCTTACAAAACCATAAAGGATTGGTTTAGGATCAGATTTCACAAAGAGGCTTAACATGAAGGGGAGACACGGTTCATAAATATCATGATTAAAGGGAAGAGCAAAGGACACTGAAGGATAGATTAGCCACTATGCAAACAAGGGCACTGAAGGATAGATTAGCCACTATGCAAACAAGGGCACTGAAGGATAGATTAGCCACTATGCAAACAACAGATCACTCATGTCAAGTATTCCAATAGCACAATTTTAAACCTGACAGTGAGTATGAACACAAGTTGGTGTAACGCATTATCATTATTACTCATGCAAGATCTGAAACTAATAACAATATACACAGCCCAAAACTCTCTAATAAATACAGCTTTCAACATAACTCCCTGATTGTAGATTGTAAAAATAGATATCTCAGGAACCCTATATGGCTCCATACCACAATATACTGTAAAATATGAGCCAATGATGTCATTCTGGACACTGACCAAGCAATCATTCCCGCCCCCCAAACTAGGGCCCAGTTTGCGATCATACCTCTCTTTTCAAATCAGTAGCTGCAAATGCTACTCTTTACAGTTTTGCACATTGCAGTGAAAATTTTCCCCTTGCCATCAACTTTAGATGCAATATCCAGTACTTATCTGCACTTATTTTCTTATCACAGCACTTAAAATCTTAATCTTGTTGGTTTTTTTATACAGAAGGATGTGGAATGCAAATAGATATTCAAAAGGACTTTGAAGAAAATACCTTACAACTAACTCTAACACAAAATTGTATAACAATCTCTTCCAATACCTGGAAGGTCTTTTTTTTTGTAAATCTATTAAAACTTCTGAGACATGAAATTCAAAAATAACTGTGGCACTAGTTAAATGTTGAGAGCTGATGAGATACATTTTCCAAAAATTAAAAAAAGAACTGTTACAATAGTGCTGCAATAACATCCGAATGAGGTACCATAATATAGACCACTGTAGTTTAAGCATTACAGTTGAATTTTTTGGATCCCATACCTCCATTTAAGAACTCGATGAAACGTGGCATTTACACCAGCTCCAAATCCAACAGCATATGAATGTTTGCTCAAAGAACCAAAAATTCTCACCTATTAAATGAATCCATCATTAATAAAAAAAAATCTAATAGAAAAAAATAATGCAGCAAGATGAAGCAGTTGTATATTTATAAGAAAAATAAAAGTGGAGAATCAAATCAGAATACACAGCTTCCAGATTATGGTGGGATTCTGAAAGGAAATTACCATTTGCTTGTCTACTAAAACATGGACACAGCAACTGTTTGGAATCCCCTGAAAGCATCCCATATGAGGAATGTCACTGATGGTTTCACAGCTTGAATGAGCATTGTCCAAATTGGAGTTTAAAAAATGAAAGGCGACGACATTGCCGAGCACAGTTATTAAGTTTCCTTCAGGAAAAACACAAGATGAACCAGCAGACATTTTGGTCATAGAGTGAGGAGATCCATTAAAAGCCTCTTCTGGCATCACAACTGGCATGAAGCCTTCTTTCATTTTGTTAAGCTTCAGTCCAAAAAGATGCATTATATTGGCGGAGAGATGAAGCTGAACATCTGAGCATTCTGGAGAATTTCCAGTAGACCTCCTGAGAAGTAGCTCAACTTGATTTTTCATCAGTACCTCTTCATTGCTTAGAGAAGAACCACCAGGAGGAGCATCGTGTAATGATTTATCATTTGTAACATCATCAGAAGAGAATGAAAGGCTCCATGGACATATTCTGGAAGAGACACAAATTTTACCACCTCCAATATTATTGTAGTCCTTAAGACTGCAAAAAGATTCTTCTTCATGGTGCTTTATTACATAGTAACCCCCAATCTGCAGCGACTGCAATTTAGATGAAAGTCAGTGTAAATTGTCCTGTCCTACCTGGTAAGTAAATTAGCAAAACTATTTTATCATCCCTGCACTGGATGAATACCAAAACACTGAAAATTGAGGGAAACAAAGAAAACAGAGGGGATCTGACACACCTGATATATGAATAAACTGTCAGAACTGAACTCCAGCAGTACCTTCCTGCCACTTGGTTTATAATCAGCACCAATCTTTACCTTGCAATTTGTGCAGCACAACTTCCCTGAACTAACCATGTTGTGACTGTTGGCATTTCTAGTAATGGCCAAACATTGAATTTCAGGACAACTCGTTTCTCCACATTTCCACTTAGTTGATTCCCTCAGAGAACCAGAGTAAGCACTCAGCTCACTGCCAAACATAGCTGTGATCATCAACCAAAACTGAAACAAAAGCCTGGCCGGGCATGCAGTCCATCTTACACCTCTTATTGGGTATATATTCTCCGTGATTTTTGCCAACCAAATGTCTCGAGGCTTTGTTCAGCCAAATCCTTGAAATATCACCGGAATGTGCAATTGGATCCATGCCTGCAATAGACAGGTCCCAAGGCAGGACAACAGCCTCAACAAACACGTTGGCCCTGTTTGGTATCACTGGATCACCTTGTAACTGTGGACATTAATGTAGTAAGATCAGAATTCTGTAACTGAGCAAAGCAATATAGTTATTAAACAAGCAAACACAACCTCTTTTTCCTTTTTACTTTCTTAATTTCTCGAACTCATGCAGTGACTAAAGGAAAAATGACTTGGAGAACATTTTATAAGCCTTGAGAAAACTCTATTTGGCATATGCAAGCTTACCTGCTGTAGCAAAGGATATTTGTGTGAGATCCAAATCAAGTGAAATATTCCACTTTGAAGTTCCTGAAGATCTTCATTAAAGGGCACAGAGGGATAAAAGCAAAGATTTTTGCAGGTTACAGAGCTTAAGTGAAAATAGGAATAGATTGCCAAGTTCATCTCTATTGCCCGTGGTACATAATGAAAGATATGGCTGCATGAGAGAGACTCATTGTTGAGCAATCCCAGACGATCCATAACTTTAGGCATGCCTTCCATAATGAGACTATAGTCAACAACCTGTAAAATGAAGCCAAAACAAAGTGACTAAAGATCTTGAAAAATATATTTGAAAGATGAGAGGATAAACTATAAACTTCAAATACATTAAGCAGAACCAGGACAAGATGATGGGAAAAGGTTTTGGAATCATCATTAACTACACCTCATAGATGTTGGTGGTCCTCCAAGTGGATGGAAGGTCAGGTATCAGAACATCGATGCTTCCAGTCGCATCAACTAACTGCAACCTTCCAGAAGATGGAGAGATCTGGAGGATCAGTAAAAATATTTATAAAACCAAATGAGCTCGTAACTTCATCCATATCATCATGACAAAATCAGAAGAGATGGAGAACAGCCCAAAAAGTGCAAGGGACAGCATCTAAACAAACAACAACTCATCTATAAGAAACAACACATGCACACTCAACTGCATATATGATCTGTTGGGGAAAAAAACAAGAAGCTCATTTCGTGCACTCGTCCACTTCTTAAGATAACTTATTTTCTGTATAAATCTAATTGGCACTTATGGACAGCAGTGTTTTACTAGTCAAACTATGTCAAAGACCACTTTTGCAAACCCATCATCAATATGCTGAGTCTTACAGAGTTAAGTTTAACCCTTTGTTTTCTCTAAATAAGCCCTTTGAGCCTAGGGTTAGAATTGCAAAAATATCCAGCACCATGCTACAATTTATCATGATTTGCTGGTATTATTATAAGTACCTTATTAAAATATTGAAATAATAAAATCAACATAACATTGCCTAATCATAAGTACATTCTTTTCCTATTTCTTTCCAATCACCCATGCATCCTCTTCTTAATCAATAAACTGAACAATTACACTGCATATGTCCACTCGTGCCTCATTTACATGGATAATATGTTAATACAGTGGGGGGGATGCCGTGCATGCTTGCTTCTGCATGTCAAAGCCATATATTTTACCAGAATAGCACAGACAGTTGCACTAATAAAGTCTACTACATGCTCTACAATGAAGTTACATCTCTAACCTTCAGACTTCCAAGCAAAAGAATGCCTATATCTTCACTTGAAAAACTTCTCCTTGATGGCAAACAATAAGACATCATTTCATATGATGGAAAGTTAAAGGGAGGTTTTTCCTGTGAAGCATGACAGTCCTTTGACACCGTCCTCGTCCACATATTCTCACAATGACTGAGCAAAATAGAGATAGGTGCCACCTGAAAAAGGGTGGAAGGAAAATTAACCTTTTGCTTTCATATGACCATATTGGCTATGAACTAATATGCTACTCCATACAGTCAGATCAAATCAGCCTTCAGATGAGCTGATGCAAGCTGTTGCAAAAATGTTTTGAATGGGGCTCAAAACTAAAAGCTTACCAATTTCAGGTTACCATGATATGGCTCACTACCACAGCCACATGATTCATGCCTGCATAATTCTGAAAGCACTCCAAGCTGCCAAATTGAAAAGGAAAAAACACTCATTGCAAGCAGGGTGTGTGTGTGTGTGCATGTAATAATAAGACCGGTATCAGTTTCATCTAACTGGATTTACCAATTTACCCGAGCTCGAAAAATTGATGCGGGTAAATGTGATCTAGCAAACATCTGAACTAGCCCTTCCTTCTGATAACACCTTGCACCCATCCGCATCAAGTTAGCATATGATATCAAGGCTTATAAGAATGGATGTGGAAACAAATGCACAGGCACAAGAAACTCCAACCAGTTCTTAGACAGAAGCAAAACCTAGGAGTAAATTACATGTTTTGATCCCAGAATCTCCTTTTCTGATAAAATCCCAGTGAACTTCTTTCGAAAGCATGAAATAACAAGCAATGTCCTGAAATTCAGCCATCATATGTAAAGTAAATCAAATAAAATTTAATGCATTTCCAATCACCCTGTAAAATATTGAATTTCCCAGGACCTTGCTCAGATTCCATACCATAGTCTGGCAGAAAATGTCAAGGACTCGATGAACTTCCCAAGCTGATTCTGTGACTGGGCCACCATATGGCATCTGCAGCATACAATTGAATCAGTAACATACATGTGCGCCAGATTATAATGTTCTAAAGGAAGCTACTACATGTTTTCCTACCACTCAGCGAGACAAACCTTCAAAATATCAGGGACACATGCCAAAATTAATACAGAATCAGTTTGGGTCCATTATCAGAAATGGTACCGCTGAATTTCCATGAGAAGTAAGCATAAGCCCAGAATAATCGTTGAGAAATTCAAGAGACATATTTAGTAGCCCATACCCAGTTTCCAATGGGGAGAATGATTCCACAGTAATGCTAGTTTTGAAGCAAGCCCCAAGTACGAGCATTTTTGTCCAAGAAAATTTTGGATTCACAAAATGGACATTCCTCGCTGATATCTAAAACAAAAACCAATGGTGAGAAAAAAATCGGGTTGCCACTCTCATCAGTTAAAGTGATCAAACTTTAATTGTACTAATTGAGTTATTTTAGATTAAAAAAAGGTAGAAAATTCAGTTCACTTACAATCGCACCCTCTCTAAGACTATGCGGTGCAGTAACTTGCTGATCTGTTAATAAAAGCCACACTTCCTTGTCCAATTCAACAACCATCCCTTGCATATACACACCTCTAACAACTCCGGTATAAACACCACATTCCCCATTCCCTCGGATAACATTTTCTCGAGAACAGTGGCCATTTCTTTAACACTTTTGGCAATTGCAAACCAGAATATTCAGTGGTCACAAACATCAATTGAGACTCCTCTTTTCCTATAAACACTAACTTCTTTTTCAGCCCAGATAGCATAATCACAGTCCCTATAAGCTTCGTAATCACAGGATGCCAACACCACGAAGCACCACAAAAATATACAAAGGAAGGTTTTGTAAAAGAATGAGAATCGTTTCCCTGACCTAAGCTATGCGAAAACTTAATTGAATCGGTAGAATTACATATTTTACACTGGCAAACCATAATTCGCGCAACAAACCCTCGTAGATTTTGTGATTTACTATCACCAATTGAACAAGGAACAATAAAAACAGGACTTATCGACTCAATTGGACCGTTAACGCGATAACGTGCCTTGGAATGATCTTCTTCGTTCGAAGGCGAACTTGAAACTAATGGAAATAAATGTAAGGAACTCGAAATGCTAGATATTACACTACTAGTTGAATCTACAAAACTCCATTTGATAATCTCCAAGAAGCCACCGCCACAGAAATGTTTCAAGGGAATGAAATTACAAGCGAGAACTCGAATCCTCTTCCCAATTATATTGACACGAAAAATCGAGAATATCACAGCAGATTGTGGACGAGTCATCGGAGAAGCGAAAGCAATTCCTGATTGGACATTTTAGGGTTTCGGTTGGGAGAGTTAAGGTTCCGAGTAAGTTCACTGAGTGTTTCAAGGGAGTAAGAATTTTAAGGTTAGGGTTTGTGGAAGGTGGTGGTTGACATTGGGGTTTTTGGTTTGGTGAATTTGAGTTTGGATTTGAGAGAGGATGTAGCAGTGAGTGGCTGAGCACGGAGAACTAGCTCTTTGACTGTGACTACGACAGCTGTTTCTTCCATGATTTTGCAATCGATTGATGGTCAGGTTGAGTAAAGCTTAGCTGAGTGTGAGAACGAAGAAGGGAATGTGGAGGGTAGACAGAGCGGGAACCAGAAGATATTTTAAAAGGCTTTTCGTTTGCTGTCCGCTGAGATGAGGCCAGTAATGGGTTGGCTCTTCGGGCCTGTTGATATGGCTTTTGCTCACACCTTTTGGGCCCGTTAAAGAAGATACCTTTATGGCCCTGCAGATTTATTTAAGGATTTAGACACTGTTTGGGTTGGATGTTACTGTTTTTCATTAAATTGGAATTTTTAATGTGTTGTTGTCAAAATAATTTTCTAAAAATAAAAAAAATATTATTTTCATGTATTTTCAGGTGAGAATAATTTTAAAAAGCAAATGTTGCCACATATTAAAAAAAACCCACAAGTTGGTTGGTACATGTTTGGGGGAGTTTGGAAGTACGGTCTAGATTATTTTTTAAAGTTATTTTTATTTATAAATATATTAAAAAAAAATAAAAAATTATTATTGATATCAATATATCAAAATGATCAAAAACATTTAAAAACATTCATGATTCTGGGAACTACGGTTTTTCAAATGATCACTTCATGCACCGCATTACCAACCATGTATTTAGTGTGTGTTTTATATCATAGTATTTTTTATGGTTACAATTTGAGAAAAAAGTTTAAGAAAAGATGGTTAGCAACAACACTTGTTGTTGTGCATGGATCCTATACAACAACAAATTAGTTTTTAGTTTTTTTGGTTTGATACCTTTTTTTTGTACTTTCACCCTATGAGTATTTTAAGCATTTATATTTGGAAAAACTTTAATCATAAAAAAAATATAGGAGAAAAATACATATAATAGAAACATTTATATTTTTTACAGTTATGCATGTATTGAAAATTTTACCTTTATGGCCTTAAATATTTGCAATTTTTTTGTGTTGAAAACCTACTTTTTTGTAATGTGTTTAATATTTAAGAGGAATGATCTCTAATTCTTTGGAGATAACTAATTACAGGGACTTGGAAAGCAATCATGGAGACTGGGAGACAAGCAATCATGAGGATTGGGAGAGAACCAATCATATGGACCTGAAGAAATATCCTTGATCTTTTTTTGGAGATATTGGAGACACGCATGGAGATTGAAATAAAGATATGGATTTTTTTGGAGACATAAAGATATGGAGGAAAACTATTGGTTTTTAATGATCCAGAAGATGATGATTCACTATAAAAGGTGTTTGGGATTGCAGTTGAATCGTGTTTTGAAAAATCATGAATTTTCTTGTTATTATTTTAGTTTTATATTAGTTTGTTTGTATTTTTAGACTATTTTGATACACTAATATTAAAATATTTTTTTAAAAAAATTATTATCATTTTGATGTATTTTTGAGTAGTAAAACATTTTTTAAATACCACACTCCTAAACAAACACTGCATAGAATAACTCGAGAATAATATGATCTTTTGAACGACTTGTCAACTCTGCAAACTTCTTTTAAAACACACACCGATTTTCTTTCTGGTCTATGCCGGGCATTTGTCCCATTACCAAACTAGGACATTAATCCTATGAACTAGAAAACCAGTTTCTCCCAATAGATCCATATCTTCAATTGGCCCGTAGTTATTTTTATCAAACATGCACACAAATAATGAAATACATTTCAGCTACACTTTTATTTATTTCCTGTTACACTGTTGTACAATATTTCTACATGCACCAATCATCCTTTCTATTTATACAACACTAATTCTAACCATGAATGAGTAAAAAATTTCCAGGAGGTATTCAGAAAAAAAAACAATCAATTGAATCGTCAATCAGATCAAATGCCCAAATATGCAGGACCTTTGCAGCTTTGCTTCTACCTTGCTTCCATGTCTCCAGACAATCATCATCGCATGATTCAGAGATGTGGAATTTCCCTTCCATGGCTCCTTAAGAGCGCCAAAGGATGGTTGCTAGCTGCACCGAATCGGTAGAAACATTAGAACAAGAGATAAACACAAGGCGGCGAATCAGTAGAAACATTAGAAGAAGAAAGGTGGCGAATCGGTAGAAACTTTAGAGGAAGAGATGAACACAAGGCGGCGAATCGATAGAAACATTATAAACAGAGATAGAATTACGCGAACCATTTACTAGCTGTGCTGTAGATATGTAAGGGCGGGATTCGAGTGCTGAACAAGGTGGGTGGTGAGAAGTAGAAGCATGGCAGAACGTGTACACATTGCATCGTTGACTGGTCTCGCTGTGGGAGTAGAATCACAGAAATAAAAATAAATATTAATCAATGGAAATAGCAGCTAAGATTATATAGATAAAATATCTTGCAAATCCCACCTGCTGCTTGGCAGTTGATGGTTCCTCATCCGCATGCCTGGGGAGGTTTGCAGCGCATCATTTTCTGCGGTGCTTTCTCTCAAATTCTGTGAATTATCCTATAAAAGCACCCCAAACAATTAGCATACCACCTAATTATATAAGCACTTTTTGGGTACAATGAAATGCTTTTAGCTTTAAAGAGCAGGAACTTGATTCTCACCGTGAGGTTCGCTGCAGGTGCTGCTTCTGTGCTTGCTGACACGTTAAGATCACTTGATTTGCACACGAAAGGATGCTCCAGTAGCGCCATAGCCGAGGGACGCTCTGCTGGATTTCTTAGAAAGCAACGACGAAGGAAATCTTTTCCTTCTGCTGACAAGGTTTCTGGGATGGGTGGATCTTTATACAAAATCTTGAACATGGCTTGAGCCTGATATGTGGCATTCATTGCATCAAAATTCTTAATCAGCATATTTGTGAAATCCTCGGGTCGACCCTACACTGTACCAATCAAGAACTAACACGCAAACTAGGGAAAGCATAATATTTCGTGGTCTGATAGAAAACTCGGTCGATAACACCAAGGATACAGAGCTGTTTTGGCCAAAGATTGAATACTGGGCATTTATTATTTGCAGCTGGGATTCCACCACCAGGCTCTCCTATCTCGTCAGATCATGAAATCAATGCTGAAATATCTTAATCTTCAAAAAGGATATCTACTCTTCACTACAGGCTATGTCAACATTAGCAAGAAGAAACAGGGATGAGTAGTTTACAGGGCCAATCCTTTCTCCCAGAATTTCTTGAGAAATTATTAGTCTTTTAATGGATGTCACGTTAATAGATCAAAGCAATTGCTCTCCCAAGGCATGGGGCCAAATGCTGCAATACCAAGTACCTCAAATGCATGCTCAAAATGCAAGCAATATTTAATAGAAAAGTAAATTTTAACCCCCAAAGATTTTAAGATGAAAATGTCCTTGTTTCCAAATTCAAATTCAAAAAATAAAACATAAAATGAACATATACTCTGCGATGTGACAATAGGTATCCGATTAATTTTCAAAAACCCAGGCAGTGAATAATAAGGGGGGGGGGAAAGTCTAGTTATGAACTCACCCCCTGAAGGTCACCCCATGGAGGTTTGCCAGTAAACATCTCAACGATGGCGCAACCCAGACTCCATATATCAACAGCCAAAGCAAGTTCCGGATTGCAATCTTTCCGCATCACCGCCTTTATGACCTGGAATAAAAGAATGAGTTTGAAGAAAGAGCATTGTTAAGCAGCACAAGCACACACATGAGTTGTGCATCTATAAAAATTTCAACTTGAAGTACCTCTGGAGCCATCCAGTGTGGGCTGCCCTTCAAGGATAATTCATATGATAGTCCTGTGAGCTGTGCAACAACAAGAATAAGAAGAAAAACCCCATTAGTGAGAAAAGTACAGAGTTTGCAATAGAACCCAACAAAGTGTTCAAAGTTATTCAGAACTCACATGTTTTGCCGTTCCAAAATCTGTGAGCTTGACAACTCCGGATGCATCAACAAGCAAAGTTTGCACCTTTAATGTCCCTGTAGAGCATAATTGTTCAAATCACTAAAGCTGTCCCGGCAGAGAAAAATCTCAACTTTATGACAGATACACGAAATGCTTCCATACAATGTCCCTAATCCGACAACTTTATGACAGATACACGAAGATTCTATATTTTCACAAATTGCTTAAACACATTTGGCGTAGTACGATACTGACGGTTAAAAGAGTTCATTTTTCTCGTTTGTCAAACATGAATCACCCACCTGTGGACCGTCTTTGTACTGTGCAAATACGCCAGCCCAGAGAGAATATGGCGGGTGAAATTGCGGACTATAGACTCTGTCATGTGTCCACAGTGGTCACGGACATACTTATTGATCGATCCAGGATTAATATACTCCAAATATATGTAAAAATGATCATCAACCTGAGCACAGCAAAATGCTCTCCTTGAGTCATCAATCGAGAAGAAATTTTAAAACTGATACATTATTACTGGGAACAAAGGAATACTCACGATCTCACTGCCATAATATTGCACTATATTTGGATGCTTTAGATCACGGAGAACTCTAATCTCCTGCAACACATGGCAATATAATTGGTATTAGCAATTATAAGGATGGCATGGTGAATTGAAATAGTTAAAATGCCTAAGGAACACAAAGATAACCTGCTCCAACTGCTTTATACATTCAGCAGATTTTGGATCCTCAGGGGATGATATTAACTTCCTTCATTGCACATGAGGCTCCAGTCTCCCTGTCAAATAAAAGCAACCGATTAACGTTCCACTGAAGAAGAAGAAAGTCAAGAAACAAGCACAAAAGCTTCAAAACTACTAGATTACCTGTTGGTTCCAATGTAAACTCTTCCGTATGTACCAGATCCAATAAGTCTTCCTTTCACCCATTGATTTTTTTTGAAAGGTACATTTAGTTTTTCTAACGTGTTATGGATGACAGCCGGTGGGGACGCAATGGAAAACTGTGGTGGTGCAGTTTTAGGAGGAAGAGGCAACGGATAAGCACTTGCATGACTGCTTTCAGGCCAATCCTTGGAACTTTTCTGACACAATTTATGATGTGATAGAAATGAAAAATAATTTCTGGGGTTTAAGGTAGGGACTCTGCAATGTTGGGCTATGATGTGGAGAGCGGTCAGGGCTAAACACAGATTTAGCTGGTGGCACTTGTGAAGAATGGCCTGCAAACCTACCGCAGTCTGGAATCTCCAGAGTAGACTGAACCTGGGTTTCCACCGAAGTAGGTAAGAAGTCTCCGGTGTATGATCTTTGTGGGATAGCAGTCACAGGACTTTGGGGTCCACTTGTCGGGGCACTCTTAGGAGAAGTAATCCCCAGAGAAGTAACCCCCCTGAACTTGTATATAGCACCCTCAACATATACATCATTTGGCTGTACCCTGTTAGATTTGCCTGGAGATTTAGTCAGCTCTGTGGCAACACGAGAAGTAAAAAGACCCGTGGCATTCCATCTTGGTGGACTGGTAGGACTTGAGAAACCACTTGTTGGGGCACTTTTGGGAGGAATCTTCAGTATTATGTCACGATTAGTGCTTTCAACAATGGCGTGCCGAGAGAACCTCTGGCGGAAATTGCTCGAAGGTTTGGCAGACTTCATAGAAATGTGATCAGTGCTACTCCTGATGGTTTTCATAGGCAAATCAACAGGACAGATCAACATGGTGACGTCCTTTTATATACGAAAAAATCGAAATTGGACACGGCAGAATCAAACAACGTCACAATATTTAGGATTCTAAAGACTGCCTCCAAATCCTAACATATAGATTACCCCACCCACATCATACAGGGAGCACAGAAACAGAACTTGATCACGTTACCTTGAAATGGTTTGATACCGTGGGAGTGAATTTTGACTTGCTTTAGGAAATATAAATCATACCAAATGCATCCATCACCTTTGATTTCATCAATCTCAAAATCTATCTTTATATCATTTATTCAAATTGGTTGTCATGGATGTGCACATATTCAAAGGGCTGGTTATCCTTATCCTCGCAGTCATGACCTGGAGTCTCATCACTTGTTTTGCGTTCTTGGTTACAAGGGGGTGACTTGAATCCAAGACCTTGAGCTACAGGCTCATTATCAATTACTAAAAAATAAAAACAAAAGAAAGAGAACAGAGAGCACAAATGTTTATCCTGCTAGCAGCTGACGCAACTGCCTTCAACTATTTGTTTAGTACTTTTCTCTTCCACAATGAATACAGGTGTTCATAATAAAAACTAGCACCCATTTTAGAAATGAATAAAAACATATACAGAATGGTCTTACCTCCCTAACACATGACCGGGACCCTCTTCCGATGATCCGAGATGACCCTGGGGTCAAAACCGACGACTCCCGTCTCCAAGTCAAAAGCGATTCAGGTACTGGCAATGGATGCGGGACGGCCGCAGAAGACCAGTGGTCCGTCCCGCCCGGAGACAACGACTTTTCTGGCGGAATCAGGGTCGGCAGGAGGTGAATGTGGCCGGTCCGTGAAATCCAAGCCAAGGTCCTGCTCACTAACATGCCTAAAGTTCCTCTTTCGTTCAAGCTTCTTCTGCATAAAAGATTGGCCACGGGTATTCCCGGAATTACCAGCAGTGTCATGGCATTTGCTGCTGCTATCCTTTGGGGAAGAAACAAAGGGGGACGATGGCATGAAAGAGGAGGAGGAACAAGTTTTAGAAAAGAAATGCATTTCGGAGGTTTGGAAAGAAAGGAAATGAAGTGTTTGAAAGCTTCATGTGAGCGTACGGTTGTGGTAGTAATCTTCGCCAGCTGCAAGCCTTGGAAAGAGAGGTCTACTTAGGTTGTTTCGTTGTTGTTGCGACGCTTACTTCTTTGTTTTCCTTTTTTTGGGTCAAGTTCGGAACTCGTTTTTTCAGTCAACTGTGAATATGAACCAGGAATTTGGAGGAGGGGAAATCTAGAGTCTGACTGACTTGCCAAACTGCAAACTCTCTTTTGGCTTTTAAATGTCAATTGTGTGCTTGGATTAAATCTTACCTTCATGCTGAAATTGATATTTTCATAACCACTTCCACGGTAAATGACCCAACTTATTTATTTGAGCTGTTAGAAGTGGAAGTATAATTAAAATGATAATGGTTTAAAAAATATATAAAAAAATACATTTAAAAAAAATACTTTTAAAACTTATACGACGACCATAGCTGAAATGGGAGTGGTAAGCACGAAATCTCTTTCTTTAGCTACGAAGGTCAATCCACGTTACTTGCGAAATGGACTATGAGAGAGATCGACCAGATGGCGTAGATCGAGAGGAGAAATAGACTTAAAATTTATTTTACTTTATGAGAGGAATTATTTCCTTCTCCAATTATATTAATCGTTATTTAATAAGATGATCTTGAGCAAAAATCTAGATGGTTGACAAAATCTATGATGCACCGTGAGCGTACGGCAAAATCACAAGTTGTTTTTCCGGATTGATTTAGAGCTTTTATAACTTTTATTGTTAAAGATTAGGGCTTAAAATGAATATTAGAATTGAACTTTTATAATTTATTTTGATTTATATTTTATGATGTTATTTCCATCTCAAGATTAAAATGATAGTTTTGACAAAGTTAATTTAAGTTAAATAAGATAATTTTTAAAAAAAATTTCTACAAGATTATTTCGATCTGATAACTTAGTTTATAAGTTTGACGACTTGACTCGGGCTGTTTTATATATTTTTTAATCATATATTTCAAGATTAGACTGATTGGGGAATGAAGTTTTTTATTTTTCTTATTTGTTTTCTATAGAATTATCTCAATCATGACTCGAGTCATGAGTTTAACAAGTTAACTTGGATTATTTTTTTTAGGTTTTTTTTTTCTTTTAATTTTATCCTTTAACATTGAATTGATTAAGAATTAAATTTCATAGTTATTTTTACTTTTGTTATATGGGTTATTATAGTTTATAACCCGAGTAGTTGATTTAAAATGTTAAAATCCGAAATTGAAACAAATTAATTTAACATGTTAATTTAATATTAAAAAAACAATATTATTTTAATTTTAGTTTAATTATAATTTCACATGTCGTATGAGTTGTTTTTAGACTTATAAAGTCAATTCAATTATATCATCTGAAGAATCACAAAATTAAAAATAAAATATTAGCAACATTATAAGAAAAAAATTTAACAAGGCCTGTAGCAACAGTAAGAGTGAAAAATCTAGTAATAACATATAATGAACAGAAACACTTAATAAAATGACCGTTAAAAATCACGAGGTTGAAAGTTCAAACCCCACCAGTCGATCTTCATGACTTGCGAAAGAGTACGAGAAAGGTCGAGGTGGTCAGATTCAGAGTTGGTAGAGGTGAGAGAAAATTCTATCTTTACTTGTTCGTAGGGGAGTGCACAGGATTAGTTGACAAAGTCTATCACTGTAGTAACAGATATTTATTATAATTAAAAATTATTTTTTATTATTTTTTATTTAAAAAAAAATTTTGAAACAGTGACAAACACCCAAATTTTCAGCAACTTGCCAGCGTGCCCTCAATCATATGGGAGATTCATTGAACGCTTGCATGAAACAAAAAAACTTGTCTGGAATTATGGGCGGAGATTGTGAAAATTGAAAATTCAATTCACACCATTGCTAACAGTTTCGATGCTCACCTGTCTTCACCACATATATCATGTTAGTAATTTTGTCCAGCACGATGCAGGTAGATTTCTTCAAAATTAAACTCGTGTTGTAAATAATAGATTTCAAAACATTTTGCATTCCTTCACTACTTCTCTTGGAGTTAGAGGTGGTATATGTTCTATTAACTGCACTTAACAATTACCTTCTATATTAAAACATCTAGGGTTTTTGGCTGATTTGTTTTCTTCAATTTAGGTGAAATTAGTTTTGAAATTATGGCAAAACTATCAAATTGGAAAGAAAGAGGTTTATAATGTAAAACACAGAAAATATATGCCTCATTCTAAATTCTTGATAGCTTTTTAGTCCAAAACTTTATATTGTTCAATTACTAGTCCTTGTTTTTAAGAGACGGGAGAGAAAGTCATGTGAAAATGGCAAGGATAGAAAACGTGGTTGGTTGGATCATTTTAGAAAATATATATGCTACCCATAATAGAAACAAAACTCTTTCCTGAAAATTAATCTAATTTTTTATTTGACTAGAAAATATTTTTTGTTGACTATATATTTTATCTTAATATTAAATAAATAAATACAGAAAGCTTTTAAAAGTAGTTTCTAAAAGAGTATTTATCATTAAACAAACATACCTCGAATTACAGTCGAGCAGGCCTACAATGGCCCATCAGTTCTCAGTAAACGTAGGCCTTTAGCAACCGGGCATTAAGCCCCAATTTCCAAAGGCCCTAAACCCAAATCCCCCCTCTTCCTCATCAAATTAAGGGTTTTTCAACCAGACTCTCCTAGTAAAACCCCGATAAACTCCTCCCTTCAAACCCCGACAGAATATCCTCTATTCACCGCCAAATCCTCTATTCACCGCCAAGAAAATCCCCATCTTGCAACAATACATCACCTAATACCTCTAATCACACTCTGAATGCATGATTAAGCCGTTCCGTGTCACTTCGAATGCATGATGAAGCCGTGCCGGAACGGGTTCTTAATTAGGAACCCGTCTTCCTAGTTTTTTGAATTTCTCTACAGATGAAGACGATTTTGAAGAAACCGGTGGCAGCGCAGTTTATGGACACACTTTCTTAAGCCAGCGGCCTTCTACCGTAGAATGGACACCGGACTTGGTTAATTCGGCTAGTTTTATCCGTACAGGTGATCAGTACCCGGTAATTCTCAGAAATATGGGCTGTGACTTTGTCTGTTACAATGTGCTTTATGCAATTGTGCTTTCCACATCTAGAGCCGAACGATCAAAGGTGTCTTGGGCCATTTGGAGTCTTACTTCAAGGTTTCTAGCAATGGAAATCCAAAGTCCAGTTATAAGGTTCCGCATTTGAATTATAATGGTTTGCTTGGATATGTCATTTAAATTTTTGAAGACGGCGTGGAATTATTAATGATTTATGCTTGCTTGTATAAATAGATAGACGCAGCTAGTTTATTGACCGCGATCTACCTTGCGGTTTGGATTAAAAAAAAATAATGCAAAATATTAATATCTAGATTATTGGAGAAAAAAAAATTAGCGTTATTATGAAACTTTATTTTTAGCATGGGTTTTCAATTAACTACTGTAAAAGTTGATTTAAAAAAAAATAGTATTGAATGATAAAATTAAATAGATGAAATTGAAAAAATAAATAGTAAAAGGTAAAAAATATTTTATTATATGATAAAAAACCGACATCAAGTCAATACTAAATTGATAAGATAAAATAAAATAATATATTTAAGGATAAAATTACATGTTAAAAATTAAAATTAAAGAATAAATATAAAAAAGAGGCAAAATGTTTAAAAGAAATAAAAACTCTATATTAAAGAATAAAATTGAAAAGAAAAACCTAAAAAAGGAAGAAAGGGGCAAAAAAACCAAATGGCCAATAAAAAAAGGCATGGGTCTGATAAAAAAAACCCAGGTGAATGGGTCTGATAGAAGCCCATGTGCCGACCCCATGTATTCTAATTGTAACGAGTAACAACCGTGATTAATTTTTTTTAATGATGGTTATCATTGCTGGAAGATTGGTATGTTTCCGATTGCTTCTCCAAGAATTAGAATGTCTTTGGGAATGCGTTGAGAAAATATTTATTTTTTTATTTTAAATTAAATATTTTTGATATTTTTAAATTATTTTGACATGAAATTTAATAATTTTAATGTATTTTTAAATGAAAAACATTTTAAAAACAATGTAAACTAAACTTCAGATAAACAATGTAAACTAAACTTCAGATGAATAACTTAGTTTGACAGTGTGTAAGCTTGGACAAACGTTCTGCCCTGTAAAATATCGAGGCAAAGTACATCCAAAAGTGTCCCTGCCTGATAGGAAACCCTTACGAGGAACTTGCGCTTTGTCTCGTTGTATTTTGGACCCCTCTGAGTTGGATGACCATCACTTAGCCACATTGGTATGCCTTTTCTCTGTAGAAAGTGAGCGAACATTTCAGCATTAGATTCTTCAAATTGATTGATTGAGTGTTTGATGATGCATGTTTGAATCGATTGGATAATCAAAAGTATTAAGGAATAATCTCACTTTAAAGCTTAAGCTTGTAAGTGAGGCTCTATAATATGATTTATATTATTCTCTAACACACCCCTAAAGTGAAAACCCTTTGGACTTAAAACTTGAACAGTCTCATATTTTTTTGTGTTAGTTTTTATCAAATAGAATAGGAGTTGTGAGATTCGAACTCGTGACCGCTGGGTCAATAAGACTCTGATACCATGTTAAGGAATCATCTCATCTAAAAACTTAAACTTGTAGGTGAGGCCACATAATATTATTTTTCTAACAAAAAGGATTGGCATGCGTCTCCGAAAAGAAGTGGATGAATTATGAGGAGAGCACATGCCGAGCAGCATATTGATATGTATGTAGTGGAAAACTACTAGACGCAGCCGTTGATTATGTGTACTTTTTTACTGTCTTTGATTTTGACGCGGCCAAATAGCGTTTATTAAAAAAAATTAAGGTTTTCAAGCTTTGAGTTTGAAGTCACAGTCTAAGGAAATCAGTAAAGAAAACTATGATATTTACAGAAATGTCATTGCTCTCACAAGGTTGAGTTCAGTGAAAGCTATCATCCACACGGAATAAATAAATTTTGAGCATGCAAACTTGTGCTGCGTATCATCCATCTCAAGCACGTGTTTTGATTTCTTTTTCAGGAATCTTCACTGCCTCCATTGCTCTTTTCACTGATTTAAATACCCTCCTCAGTCTCGTATCAATCGGCACGCTATTTGTCTTCTACACGGTGGCTAATGCTGTAGTTTGCAGACGACACGTGGCTATAGATGAGATGATGAAGGAATCAGTAGAAAGTGATCAGGACCCTAGTTTCAAAGTGTAAAAACCTCTACTTTTTCCCTGGCAATGATTTCTTACTTTTTAAGTGGTCAATGGATACCAGCGGGAGAGAAGAAAAGCATAGAGCAGAAGGAATTTTGGTGAAGGGGAGTAGACTTAAAATTAGGCCGTGTGATCCTTTGTACATCAGCTCGCGTGATCCATCCGACTACTATTAAATTGTCTTGTTTGACTCGAAGGATTGAACCAAGTTAATTAATATGTAGTTGATTTTAATTAAGAAATTAAATCTAATGCACATCTCATTAGATTCTCTCTAGTGTTCTGATAATTTGACTGGGAAAAAACAAGGGTTTCTTTTGCTGGAAATTTAGTTGGGAATAATAATCTTAATTGATTCAAAACGAATCAAAGAAACGGGGTTTGAGAATAAAATCAAAGTGATGTCACTTCGAAAAGGATAAGATGCTTTTGTATATTTTCATGGTTAATGAAGTTGATGTCACTAATTAATTATAAACTCACTAACCATTTACTCACACTTTGTTATGGTCTAAATTATATTTTTTTCAACGCAAAAAAATATTAATTATAAAAAAAAATATTATTTAAATTTGGATAAAATAATAAATGATATTGTGTAAGCCTGTAAGGTTGATAGAAAAGAACATTTTCCCAGTCTTGCCGCTCCTTTCTTTAAAGCTCCATTAATCAACCTGCATTTGAAAACTGAAGCTAGGGCAAATGATCTTTAGAGATATCTTTCAACAACTTCTTTTAGGTGACGACTTTTCGTCATTGCAGGCACCGGATTTAACAACTTACATAGTCTTTTTATGTGTTTTTTGTTATATCAAAATAAGTTATTAATAATCATGTATTTATGTGTAAAAATATTGTTTTCTTATATTATTTTTCATAGATCGGAGCCGTGAATGGCATCACATGACGTATTATTTATTTACTATCTCCAGAATAATGAAGACAAATAAGATGTTTTCTTGCCTTCCAGTATTAAAATAAAATTAAAAAAAATCATTTTATATATATTTTGAGTTAGATCGAAATTATGGTTGAGTTTATTTTTAAAATATTTTTAAAAAATTACTATTGACATCAAGATAATTTAAAAGCAATAAAATAAATTAATAAAAAATAAATTAAAAAAACTTTTTTTTCCTAATATACTTTTCAACGTGTCCCAGCCAGCCAGACACTGTGTATTTGTCCATACATCATTGTCTGTAAAAAAATCATCCAGCAAAAGCAGAAGGCCATGCCTTGTGTGGCAGAATCGACATGGGAACAAGGAATTACGGGCCAGCTTGCTGATTCCATAATTTCAAGCAGAAGCCAGACACTGTGTATTTGTCGCATTAGGAACCACACGTAGTGATTTGGTAAGTTAGATGATGTTGATTTTGATGATGTTGATTTTTGTTTAGAAATATATTATACTGATATTTTTTTAAAAAAAAATATTTTTGTTATCAGTATATAAAAATAATTTAAAATAAAAATAATTTTTTTTTGAATTTTTTTCAAAACATTTTTAAAACACAATTATACCTCTTGTCCCACCACTGTTCCTTTTAAGAAACCATACTTGAAATTGTTGCCCTGAAAATTAAGTAAGAAAAATGATGTTGTCCTTTTGTTCTCAATAAAAAATAAAGAAAGGAATCAAAAATTAAATTGACCTGTGATGTAAACTTGTTAAAATCCAATGAAAACCATTGATTTTTTTAATCAATTTTTTTTTATATATATAAAAAAAGGCAATTCAAGCTAATACAGCTTAACTCTCTTAACCTATTAATATGTCTATAGGTTAAACCAGGCTTATTGATCCCGTTCCGTTCCGGCCCGTTCCAATGTAAAATCCGGGACAAAACGGCGACGTTTTTGTCCCGGTCAAAATCCCGGCCAGTTCCGGAAAATCCGGCCGAATTCCGGCCGGAACGCCCCGGTTCCGTACCGGGCGTTCCGTTCCGGGCTCATAAAAAAAAAAGTCGAAAACCAAATGAAGAGGGAAGTAGATGAAGAGATTCACAGGACCATTTTTCAAAACAAACAGAGCTCGAACAACCCTTCTATTGGAAGCATTCTTCCAGATCTTCAGAGGCCGGTCCAGATTTTGCTTCAAACCCTTTGGTAAACAAGATGGGTGCTGGATGAACAAATTCAAAAATGGATACATGGGGTTCACTCGGATTATTAGTGATGTGAAGGCCTTTCTGGAAGAAGATATGGTGGTGGGCGCCATGGATGGACAAGGGAGGAAGAACCTTGAAAACAAGTTATTTTCATTTGAGCTTGTGGTTGGAATTTTCAAGATTCATTTCCCAGAGAGATCGATGAAGCATTTTCCTTTCCCAGAGAAAGAAAGAGATAAGATATGCAAGTGGGTCTGGGAGTGTGAGACTATTTTATACTTAGTTAATAATAATAATAATAATAATAATAATAATAATAAATAACTAAATAAAAATATGTTTCTAACTTTCTAGGGGGGTTTATAAATTAATAATAATAATAAGAATAAGAATAATATTTTTTTTGGAGGGTTAATTTTTAAATATTATTTTAAATTTCAAATGTCAAATTTGTGGGTCTTTTAATTATATTTAAATTTTTTTTTTAATTTAAATATAATTAAAAATAATAATTTTATTGTTGGAGGATTTTTCTAACATTAAAAACAATAAGTAACATTAATTAATTTTAAAATTCAAATTCAAATACAACAACCATAAAAAAACATAGAATTACTTGAAAAACATACAATAAGTAGCTTAAATTTCAAATATTCTGGATCTTTTAATTATAATTAAATTCATTTTTTATTTTTTATTTTTTAAAAAATAATTTTATTGTTGGAATTTCAAAGATGTTTCTAATTTTGAGATTATGTTTGTATTGTATAATTTAAATTTCATTTATCTTGAATTTAAATTATACTTATTAAATTAATATTTTATTTTTTTCATATATATAATTAAATAAAAATGAACAGTACAAAACCGGAACGGTACCGGGAACGGGAACGTTCCGTTCCAAACACAAAACCGGAACGGTACCCGGGACGGGATCAATAACCCTGGGTTAAACAGAAAGAAACATATCAATCTATAAATATATGTTTATATCAAATAGATTCATATAATTTTTTTAATTAGTTTATATATATATATATATATATATATATATATATATGTTTCTGATTGACATGATTAAGTTTGTTTGTATAGATAATCGCGAATGGATTGCATTACACTGCACAACAAAATCACCGGCCAGACTGCCAAAACCCTGCGTAATCGAAGTCTGAAGCCTGTCAAAACCCTCCCCACGGAGTCAGAGTCAGGTGCCTGCCAGAAATCCATGGAGCCACATTCAGGAGGGATCCGTTTTTCTTTCATCTGCCAAATAATAACCGCCACCAACTGTTTTGTATCATGTTAGATTCATTAATGATGGCAATCAATCACCAGGTTTAAACTTGCTTGCGAAGTCATTTTCACACGGTTTGCCTTTTCACCGAACGCGGCTTTTTTCATAAAGGCCAGACAAGATTGTCCGACCTCAATGTCTGTCTGCATCGTACGATCCCGACCATTAATTTTTCGTCCATGAATATTACATGTGACCACGAGAATTGTATCCAAACGAGAATACTTAACGAGGTGATGCAATGACTTGCCGGAGCCAGTGTGCACTCAAAGTCTCCGATCCCAAGCAGTCAATGCTCTTAATTTTGTAGTCTCGGGCTTCATAATTGAGAGTTTAGTGCATCTCAAGTTGACGAGGGCACAGCAGTCATTTTCCGAGTCAAGGACTCGCTCATGTGTACTGGGTTCTTTGAACCGCATATGTGGCTCTCGTCAATTAATTTGATGATGATTTTTTTGCCTTTTTTCATAGGCTTTCATTACTAACCTTAAGCCAATTGTCTTTTTGTTAGAGCATCGTGAAAGTTTGAAAGCTATCGGCACTCATTTCAAGCACCCCCACTAATTACGACTCAGTCTTTAAGACACAATAAAGAATATACCAAATAGATAACATAACTAATTACAATTAAAAGACAAACTAGAAAGACAAAAACAAAAACTACAATGATATCTCTTTTTTTTTTCTTATTATTTTTTTAGTCTTTCAATTTTTTCCCAGACATTTTTTTCAATTTGATTGCTCCATGTTTTGTTAATTCAAAATTAAAATTCATGGTTTGTTTTTTGTTTTCTCTCTCTCGGGTTTTCGTGATGTCATAAAAAGTTTCGGTACTGTGTTGGTTTTTCATTTTGCTTTGAATAATTATAAATAAGAGGATCAAAATTGAATAACATCTTTTCATTTTAAAAAATGATATTTCTATTTGTTCTATCTCTATAAAAACATATAATAAACTATTTTTTTTATATTAAAAGGAAAATGATTTAACCCGCAATCTCTATAAAAAGTCCATCATAGAAGATTGATTAAATCCCTCACTCAAGAAATTTTCTTTTTTCTATACGGTAGTACTGAGAATCCCGGGGCATCTTGATCTGTATCAATCGGGTACATTAAAAGGAACGTGATAAATTTCTCTTAATGCTTAAGGTTTGACCCTAGAAAACCAAGGAATATAAGTATATAACACATCCCCTTGACCACCACGTCATCCCCTAGAAAACCAAGGAATATTGCACTTTCCTCTCCCATCTCAAAATATAATGCTAATTTTGAGAGAGAAAGTGTAATCTAGAATAAACCTTAGGGATGTTTACTATAGTTTTTCTTTCTATTTATTTTTCTATTAAATATTGACGTGGGTAAAAAATATAGCATTTCATGGTGGAATCCTGCAGCTGATGCAAGGACATTGCTTTTTTTTAGTAAATCTTATCTTTTATGATTCAAGTGCGGAAATAAGACTGGAGGATGGATTTTTTAAGTAATTTAGATATTAAGGATTGGGGTTTGCTCCGAATCAACTTCAAGAATCCCTGACCAAGATCCATGCTGTTAATTGTTTGAGATTATAGTTGAGATTGGTTTTTAAAATGTTATTTTATTTAAAAATATATTAAAATGATATTTATTTTTAAAAAAATATTTTTCATATTAGCATGTGATAATGATCTAAAAAATCAATTTTTTTAATTTAAAATTAAAAAATTAAAAAAATATATTATTTTTTCAAAAATATTTTTGAAACACAGTAACAAATACTCTTAAATCGGCAAAGATTTAAAAACTTAAGATTATTGGAGAACAGTAGTAGAAACGGGTTGGTGATCATGAATGTGAAGGACTCGAAGCATCATTAACATTGAAATATAAATATCATGATTAACAAAAGTAATATTGGTGATTAAAACTAAATGTCTGTTTTACATACTTTTAATTATTATAATTAAAAAATGCAATTACTTGGTTTTCGAAACTTCACTAAAATTATTGGTCTTTAATTTCTTTTAATTTCAAGAAATTATATTAGTCTTATTTTTAGACATGTTTTCATCTTTGTTTGCCCCTTAGAAATTATGAGTATGCTTGCCTGCGAGTTGCGCTGAGCTTTTTTTCATGTAGAAAACTGATCGATTTTTTACATATTATAATTAATTATTTTAATATTTAACTAGTAAAATTATAATAGATAATAAATAATATTTTTTTCCGTCTAAAAGAAATAGTGTAATCAAAATGGAAAGTGGTTCGTATATTTTTTAATTGTAGATAACCTAGGTAAATTTGTCTATTTTTTATGAGTTGCTTTTTTTTCCCAGTCATATTAGATCTGACACATTATAAATAAAAATATTGTATTTTTTTCAAGAAATAAACTTAATTTTTTTTGTGTTCTATAATTAGTTATTTGTCGTCTAAAAGGAACAGTGTAATTGAAACGGGAAGTAACTCGTATATTTTTTAATTGTAGATAACCTAGGTAAATTTGTCTACCTTTGTTTTTGAGTTGTCTTTTTTTCCCAGTAATATTAGATTTGAAATATTATAAATAAAAATATTGTAATTTTTTTTAAGAAATAAACTTAAACAAAAGAGCACAAAATTAAAATTCAAAGCCAATTTTTTTTATAAGATTTATTCATCATATTATTATGTTAAATGTATTTAAGAATACTAATATTAATTTTTTTCTTCAAAAAATCCTAGGTCATTTTTTTTCTCTATATATTTTTAGGCGATAATATTCAATAAATATTAAAACATATAATTAGTCTCACATACTTTAATTTGACATAAATATACAAATATATAATTAATTTGACATACTTTATATAATATATTTAATTTAAAGGACAGAATTGAAGTAAATCCAAACATTGAAATTAAATAATTTAAAACAAAACCAAAAATTAAAAGAATTGGGACCGAAATGAAACTGAAATCCATAATTAACTTGCATAGAAGGATAAAATTGAAAGAAATCAAACTTTGATACCAAAAATATCAAGGATTTATACTAAATTTGCATGGAAGGATGAAATTGAAATCAATCAAAACTTTGATACCAAAAGTATGAAGGATTCCAGGCCAATCCGCAAAATTAAAAGAATGCGGACCTAATTGAAACTATAATATATAATCAATTTCAATTGGAAGACAAAATTGAAACAAATCAAAACCTATATAATAGCAATGGAGGCCAGAAAAACAAATTCTAACATTTAGGGACTGCAATGAAATTTGATAAAAAAACAGCTACGCTGACGTCAGCTTGCGCAGGCAGGAAAGAGAAATGGGGTGGGGGGGGGGGGGATTTCCAACGACCATTGGCACGTCTCCGGACACCATGTCGTCACACGTGCCGCACTATGTGGAAGAGAACATGCCTGAATATCACTCTAGATGCCGGTTGGGTATTTTTTGACGCCGAAGTAAGCCGCACGCGCTGTTTAAAACACGCGTGAGCGCGGAAACGAATGGTGCGTCCGGCGACTAGCCAACAGTAAAACGGAGCAAAAAATAATAAAAAATTGGCTAATTAACGGAACGCCCCTCCCTCCCAGACATGATTTTTGTCCTTTTCAAGGGACAAAATAGTTATTGAACTATTCAATGAAATATTAAAAAAAAACCCGTTCAAACAAACCGGACCGGACCAAAAACGTGCAATTACCGTGGAGCCTCTCAATCCAGGCGGCGCTTTTTTGTCCTTTTCGAGGGCAGATTTGTTAATACACTGTTCCTAGATGGAAAAAAGGGCTCACGTATGCGCGAAGCAACGAATTTCCCTTCCACAATGACAATGAGTCTTGATGAACAAAGTATTTAAGCATTCTGTTTTAGCTTTTTTTTTGTAATTAGTCCCTTCAAAATCTTCAAACACTCTGTAATAATTCTAGCCTTTTACCGTAACAGTAGTCCAAGCTATGCCACTTTCAGTCACTTAGTTAATTATTTTACTTTTTAGTTATGAAACATAAAATTTCGGTATTTTTTAATCAACTTGAAATAAATACCTACCTGGCTTTTAATTATGGTATAATAACTTCCTGCTTTTTGGATCTGTAAAAAAATGTTAATTAAGATTCTTTATGCATAATTGTTTGTGGTTACGAAAGTTATATCCACACGTGATTTTACAATACTTCTATGACAAGTATTTGTTTATTTATTTTTAAAAACAAGTTTTTTTTTCCAGGATAACAAGCTCAAATCACTTGCAATTTATTTTTTATTTGTGAATATATTAAAATAATTTTTTTAAGGTTTATTTTTATATCAATATATGAGGGTAATGTAAGAATGTTAAGAAAAATATTAAAATTAAAAAAATGTATTTTTGATATGAACATGTAATAAGAACCTGGCTACCTAGCGCACTGAGCCATTCCGATATTTTAACGCGAAAATCCCTCCCTCCTCCCTCCTCCCTCCTCCCTCCTCTTTTCCACTTGCCCCGTCCTCTATAAACAAACTTCGCAGTTCTCCCACCGTAACAACAAATACAACCAGTGGCCATGGTGGTCACTGACCTCTTTGTAGGGGAGATAGCCACCGAACTGATCAAACAGCTACTAGAAATATCAAGAAAATCCGGGCTATGCAAATCAAATGCAAAATCTTTAATGGCAGGCATAAACGAGCTCCTCCCTATAATTCAGGAAATCAAATTCTCCCGGTGTTGAACTCCCTTCGAACCGCCAATTCCATCTCGACCATCTGTCTCGCACGCTCTCTGAGGGCCTCGAGCTCTCCAAGAAAGTCCTTAAATCAAACCGGTGGAACGTCTATAAAAGCCTCCAGTTAGTGAGAAAGATGGAAAAAATCGAAAAGAAAATATACATGTTTATCAATGGACCTTTACAACTACATTTATTAGCTGACGTGCATCACATGAGGTTTGAAACAGCAGAGAGGTTTGATAAGTTAGAGTGGTCAGCCAAGAAGATAGAGGAGAGTATAGGGAATTTCAAGACCGGGCTAGGAGGTGGTGGTGGCGGCTGGATGGAGGAAGCGGTGAAGAAATTGGAGGAGGAAGAGATGAATTGGGAGGGCAGTTTTGGGAATAATTTTTATTCCGGGTTAGGGATTGAAGAAGGGAAGAGGAAGGTGAAAGAAATGGTCATCGAGTGGGAGAATTTAAATGTTGTTGGGATTTGCGGGATTGGTGGGTCTGGCAAAACTACTTTGGCTAATGAAATTTGTAGAGATGATCAAGTTAAATGTAAGTTTTAATTAAAGAATCTCTCTTTCCTTTAATATTTTCTTTATATTTTTCATTTTCTTTCTTTCCGTCATCTGATTGATTCAACTTGTATAGAGATAAAAGGAAACACAGACATCACAGAAAGGATACCTTTTCTTTGTTCTTACTTGCTTGTTTTAGTTTATTTTAATTGGTGATTAGCATATGATCATTCTTTTATATTTAGACAAGATATGTTTTAGCTGATCTTGGTTTCTTTCAGGTCACTTTGGGAACAGGATTTTGTTCCTGACAGTATCACAGTCTCCGAATGTGGAGAACCTGAGGGCGAAAATCTGCAGATTTATTACAGGGAATGATGGAATTGATGGTATGGGCTATGACTTGGTCCCAAAATGGAATTTGCAATTTGAATGGGGAATCGGAACCCCAATGTTGATTGTTCTTGATGATGTGTGGTCACTCCCAGTGCTTGAGCAGCTCATCTTTAAAGTAGCTGGATGCAAAACACTTGTGGTTTCTCGTTTCAAATTCCCGAACGTTTGTTATGCTACTTACGACGTAGAATTGTTGAGGAGAGATGAAGCAATCTCATTTGTTTTGCCACTCGGCTTTTGGAAAGACATCTATTCCTCCTGCTGCTGATTCAAATTTGGTCAAGCAGGTGATATTCCATTCATTGTCTCCATTAATTACAGCACAAGGTTTAGATTGAGTGATGGATCTTGAAATTGAGCAGTCGGTTACTTTCTTTTCCAGTACTAATGAAAATTTGTTTGCTAGATTGTCGATGAGTGTAAAGGCCTGCCCCTTGGCTCTCAAAGTGATTGGAGCTTTATTAAGGGACCAACCTGAAATGTACTGGGTGAGTGCGGGGCAGAGGCTGTCAAGAGGGGAACCTATTTGCGAGTCTCATGAAAGCAAGTTGCTTGATAGGATGGCAATTAGTACCCAGTTCTTGTCTAAAAACGTCAGGGAATGTTTCTTGGATCTGGGATCCTTCCCCGAAGACAAGAAGATCCCTCTTGATGTTCTCATCAACATGTGGGTTGAGATACATGATGTCGACCCGGAAGAAGCATTTGCTATCCTTGTTGAGCTTTCGAATAAGAATCTTCTCACTCTGGTGAAAGATGCACGGTATGTTACTAAAGTCAGGTTCCTAAATTGATCCCTCATTTTAGAGGGACGATCCTTCTTTTTTCTAAAAACGTTGCTTGGTTAATATGCAGAGCTGGGGATATGTATAGCAGTTACTACGAGATTTGTATTATGCAACATGATGTGTTGCGGGACCTTGCTATTCATTTGAGCAGTTGTGGAGACGTAAATGACCGCAAGCGATTACTTATGCCAAGAAGAGAAGCACAGCTTCCAAAAGAATGGGAGAGAAATGCAGACCGGCCATTCGATGCTCAAATTGTTTCGATCCATACAGGTATCTCCATTGCTATTCTGGGTTGCTATGCTTTATATGAAGTGGTTAACCTGTGCAAACTTAATTGAGATTGTGGTTTTAGTTTCATGTTTCCAATGCTTGTTTTTATCTTGATTCTGTTAAATAGGTGAAATGAAAGAAATGGATTGGTTCCGCATGGATTTTCCCCAAGGCTGAAGTGCTCATCCTGAACTTTTCGGCAAATGACTTCTTCTTGCCTCCCTTCATTGATGACATGCCAAAGCTCAGGGCATTGGTAATGATAAATTACAGTCCAAGCAATGCAACCATTGGCAACTTTCTCCATTTTTTCAAGTTTAGCTAATTTGAGGAGCCTTTGGCTCGAGAAAGTATCCATCGGTAGATTATCTGAATCTACTGTCCCGTTAAAAAACCTGCGAAAAATATCCCTAATCCTGTGCAAGATAAACAATAGCCTTGACGAATCTGTCATAGACTTATCCCACATCTTCCCTTCTCTCTCAGAGCTTACAATCGATCACTGTGAAGATTTAATCCATTTGCCTTCCCAGCATTTGTAGGATTCAGACACTCAAGAGTCTGAGCATCACCAATTGCCACAACCTAGAGAAATTACCTCCCAATCTTGGCAACTTAAAATCTCTACAGATTCTAAGGCTGTCTGCTTGTCCAACACTGAAAATGCTTCCACCATGTGTATGTGACCTCGTATGGTTGAAGTTCCTAGACATCTCTCATTGTGTCAATTTGAGAGGTCTTCCTGAGTGGATTGGTAAACTATCGAGGTTAGAGAAGATTGACATGAGAGAGTGCTCGCTAATGAAGCTGCCATATTCTGCTGCATCATTGGAGTCTCTGCGCAAAGTAATCTGCGAAGAAGATGTTTTTTGGTTGTGGAAGGAAATGAAGAAATGTCAATCTTGATGTCCAAGTTGCAGAAAAGTGCTACGGTGTGGACTGGCTTGATGATGATTAGATAAAATAAAATCCAAGTCATGCATTGTGTATATAGTTCTTCTTTCAAGTAGAAATTAACCATAGCTTTCCTGCCCACCTGCAAAATGCCCCTTGTCCATTATTATTATTATTATTATTATTATTTTGTTACGGCGATAACATTTGTTCATCAGCTGGTTATTAAAGCCAGCTTTTTTATAAATAAAAAAAAGTATTTTTTTTTTATCATGATATGCTATTATTTTAATTATTTCTAAAAAAATAATTTATCACACTTTTAACCAGACATGAAAAGCCCTGCACATTGACCACCTGTCGGGGAAACGGAAAAAGGAGCTTGGTCCACGTCACCCAGTAACATAAGCTATAGGCTGCTGGGGGAGCACACGTGGTCAAGAAAGACGAAGCAGCCGATTAGGCTCATATTGTTGTTGGCTTGCCGAAAAATAATCCAAGGTCTCACTCTCTGGGTCCCCACCGCCTTAGCTGGAAAACGCGGACAGAGATAGATAGATAAAACTGGTTTGAATGCCGTGTGGACCCCATGAAAGCGCTTGTGTGGTCAAACTTAGGCCCAATTTCTTGGCTGTCTTTCCTAGAACTTACGGAAGCTACTGTTTAAATTTAAGAAAATAATAAATTAAACAATTTTTTAATCGAGGCAAGGTCTGGTCACAAAATCAAGAGAGTTAAAAATGAGTTGACTAAAGTTAATACATGAATAAAATTAATTATTCTCATAATTCGACTCAGGAAAAGAATCAAGTTATAGATAGAGTGAGAGTCGATTTCCTAACCCAAATTTTTTATCTTATTTTTTCACCAGAGTGAAAAAATATAAATATTTTTTTTATTTTTATTTTGTCTTATCCACCAATAAATGATACAAACATAATTATTTTATATTAGTCGAATAGCCAATAGTCACAATGCAGGTACAAAATCTTTTATTTTCTTCTTTAATAATAATTTCCCTATGAACCACTAGAAGTTTAGAGTAAAGCAAATCGGAAATGCTATTCATAAGCCTTTATTTATTTATTTATTTATTTTACACAAAAAATAAAGATATTTTTTTTTGTCAATGTTAGGCAAACCCCCGAACAAATACATATCATAATTACATTACCAAATATACTAAAATAACTAGGTCAAATATTTTAGTAGTTTACAATATATATTTTTTTTTCATTTTTTGTTCACAAACGGTTTTTCAATAATGACTTTATGTCAAATTTGATGACAGTTTGACAATTTATCGAGGTGAACAAAATTTAAAAAATGGACCAAATGTAAAATAAAGAGAAAAAAAACATGGCGAATCAAATTCTTGAAAAAAGTTCTTTTCAATTCTCATATTTCCCTTTCTTTTTCTCTACAGTCCCTATTTTTTTTTAATTTTAACTTTTTATTTAAAAATTATTTTGTTGCATTTTCGATCCATGAGTTATAGAAAGGAGATGTATTAAAACAAGAAGTAGAGAGAAAGCAATTTTATGATCAATTTTAGGCATTGTTTGACATTGCATTTCAAAAGTATTTTTTATTTTATTTTTATTTTACATTATTATTTTTTGGTGTTTTTAGATCATTTTATGTCTTGATGTTTTTAAGAAATAAAAAAACATTACTTTGATGAATTTATAAACGAAAATTATTTTTAAAAATAACCGCAACCACACTCTTAAACAAGTAGTAGATGCATATCATTTTTTTTTGTCAACTAATTACATTCAATTATGAGAGTTTGACAGTAGTAAATTTTGTCTCTAACCATCAATGATTAAGGAGATCAAGTTTAATTAAGAGTTTTTTCGTTTTTTAATTTTAACCTTTAATATTAGATTTTAATTGAGTTTTTTTTTCCAAAATTTTTCTTTAATATTCATTTGATTTTAAATTGATCTTTTTATTTTTTCTTATCATATAAATAAATAAAAACTATTGGGTCCAATTAAGTTTATAATCTAGATTGCAAATTTAACAGGTTAATTTACATTAATCCAATTAATTTAATATATTATAATTTTTTTTTAAAAAAACAAAATATAGGAGTTTATCTCGCGATTTTTTTATATTAAATTTTTTGATCCGGTTCTACTAGTAAATAAAATAATTCCGGTTAACATTCCCTTTTCTTTATTTTTTTGGCATGTGATAGTAAAATGGAAGGCTAAAATGACACACACCACCTAAGTTTGATCGAATTAAACTTCATAAAACCATTTTACCTATAAAATCTTAAGTTAGTTAAGTTCTTTATGATATTATTTATATTATTCTTTAATATTTCCTAAAGTAAAAGTTTTTTAGATTTGAAATTTACACAGATTTACATAACCACTAGATTAACGAGATTCTGATACCATATTAAAAAACTATTTAATCTAAAAAATTAAACTATTAGACGAGACACATATTATTTTTTAGCACAAGCAATATACTTCCAAGGAGATAAAAACTCAGATTGCCTTTTTTTTTTTGAAATTAAAAGGGCTGATTTGAACTAGAGGGATCAAATCTGAGGAGATGACAGACAGAGTCTGCTCCAATTAAAATCCTTAGCCTAAAAAGGAGATGATTTCTGAAAATGAAACAAGAGAATTACAGGAAAATACGACAGTAGCCAAATACTCAACAAGTCACCTGTAATCATGGCCAAGGATGAGAGAATTTCATGATGATAGTAATGAAATTAATGATCAGCCCCACTTGTACAATTCAATATGGTTTACATTCTTCGTCCGTGGAAAGACTTCTTATCTGCTAAAAATATCCCTTCTACACTGCACAGACAATCCGTCTAGGTTTCACAACGCACCTTCCTCTAGGTTTGTAACCTGAGGCTACAACAAAAACTTGCAGCATCGAGAATATCGAAAACTATTCCTTGATGTCTGGTGTTTACAGTTCTCTTCTGCAGCAGCTTGAAGGCCTCATCGTGCATGTTAAAATGGGATTTGATTATAATATACAGGGAAGCGAAGTTTATTCAGAGAAATCTGGTGGGCATCCACTCATTTATCTTGAGGGGCATGCTGTAGAACTCGTCAGTTCTAACATCACCCTTTCTGTTCTGGAACGGTTTCCACCATGGAATTCCTCGGTCGTTGATAGTTTGTCTTGATTCCAGGGTGTTGTCGAGCAATGTCCCGACAATCATTGCTACCGTCGGAGGGGATGAGAAAAGTGTGTTCAATATGTCATTAAACTGCAAAATCAACAAGTGTGTTCAATATGTTATTCAGCCATTGTTGAGTGAAGTCATGAAGCTCATCGTAATTATCCTCTTTCATATGCGACTTACCCATCCACCATCTGTTCTAACTGGTCCATGTCCATCCCCAGTGGTGTTGCTGATAAAATATTGGGGTATCGATATTCCAAGGAACAAGGCCAGACCCAAAACGTAGTGGTTTCTCATGGAATTGTTGTTTGAAAACTGTATAAATGAAATGCCGACGGCAGCTGCAGAGAAGAAAACCAAGAAAAATTTCTCATCAAAGATAACATATGATCGCAGCAAACTAGAATTTGAAGACGGATAACATCACTCACCAACAATCCCAAATAAAACACAGTATATGGCAGCAAATATCGGCAGAGGAATAGAAGCAAACAAGGCACCAAATTTTCCTGGGAGATGCAGGTTACCAGAATAAACATGAATTAGGACCCGGTCGATTTCTTGCGTAACTTACGATGATAAATTGAAGACATACCAAAGATGGAGAAAAAGAACATGAAAGCAGTTGAAACCTGCACCACTCTTCGGCTCCCTATGTGTGTCAGTCCAAGAAGCCCAACGTTTTCACTGAAATATTACAACATCAGTCAATGAAAGAGGACTCTGCATTTTAATAGTGATCATCATACTGTGGCGTTTTCCCCTTCTACTCACCACTCTACTGAGAATTATTTTTTAAAAAAAGAACACTCAGATCCCCTAAGTGTTAGCTGCAATATGTAAGAAAGCTAATGAAGAAAGCCTTACACTGATGCAGTGGTACCGACAGCTGCACCAAAAATTCCATCAAGCAGCAAGCTCACACCCTATATTAAAAAATCAACCATCAGGTGTTGATACATAATTTTAAAAGGGATATATATATATAGAGAGAGAGAGGGAGAGGGAGAGGGAGAGGGAGAGGGAGAGGGAGATCTCAGTGACTTAACCTGTAGACCAATACTTCGGCTAAGAACATGAGCTGGAGGGTGTGTAGCACCCGCAAGCCGAGCTGCAGCAAAAAAGGTTCCGGTTGACTACATCACCAAAAGAGATGGAAATGGTTAGGAAAATAAAAGCTTAAACAGGAAATCTATCAAGTCCATCAAGAGGGATAGGGATCATGAAGTGTAAACAAATTAGAAAAATTCATATTGAAAGCCCTGCAAGTTAATCAGAACCTCACAAAGGGCATCCAGAATTAATGGAAGGAAAAAAAGTATTTCTGAGATGGTGAACAAACCTCTGCAGATGAAACAAGCGCTGCCCCGATCATCCCGAAGACATGACTTGCTCTAAATATAGGCGCCCCCCATTGAAAGGGGTATGGGATCTTAACCCTGAAAAAATACAGACGGTCTTCAATAAACAAGGTAGTTCAGCTTCTCTTTTTCTGATAAAATATCAACTCTACCTGACCAACTGAGAAAATTAATCTAAACTAATACCATGCTGCAGATGATATAAAATACGATCGGTCTGTGCGGCAACTCTGTTTAGTTTGCTGCTTCACATTGTTGTAAGCACCGGAAACAGTGAGGATAGCAGCGAAAAGCCCAAATGATACCAACGCAGACGAGCAAGCCAAACCTCTCAAGTACAGGGTGGGCCCCTGGGATGAAGATTCTTCATATACTGCAGCAAACATTAGGATTTGTGATCTCCATATGGAGTGGTTTTTCATGGGATTAACTTAACATTCTGAAGGTGGTAGGTTACCTGACAAATTATTAGCAGAATCAGCATCGGGCAGCCCGATCTCCACACAGTTGGCAAGCTTTATAGAACATAAAAAAGCCGTCATTATAATCAATCCATCACTTTCATCAACCAATATTCTTCATTTCATTAAGTGAACTTACTAGCGGAAAGCCCCTCATAAACAGACCAAGACCCACTAAAGAAACCACAGGTACGACAGTGATGGGACTAAAGGAACCTGAGAATGTCGAATCAAAGAAGGAAAAACATTACAAAAGAGTATAATAAAAAGAGCCTGCTGAGTTTCTACTCTGGAACTCGGGCCACTGCTGCTGAAAGGCCAAAAAATGGTAAGCAAAGATGACTAGAACGAATTCCAACTCAAGATTGTGATCAAGTTACCTTGTCAAATTACCCCATGCCTTTGCTATACCCGAGAATGATGCTGATAAAGGAAGAAACAATCAATGATCCTTGTATAGTTCTCATGGTGTCTACAAATCTCTGCAATCGACCATATCATAAAAAGAATTTGTATTCAAGGAAATATTAGAATAAATCACGATTGAAGCTATAGAAAAAAAGAGAAGAAATCAACAGCCTAATTCAACAAGCTCAATAACTCATACATCATGCTCATTGGAGAAGGATTCGTTATTATAATCTCTAATGATTGATAAAACTGGCAGTACAAAAGCATATGAAGGACCCATCACAGTTGGAAGCCTTGTTCCAATGATAGTTTGAAGCAGTGTATTGATTCCTGTCATAAACAGCATCGTTTGAATAACATGGGCAGTATCACCCTGTTCACGTTAACACCAAAATCAGATTAAAAGACATCCTACTGCCACTTGATCTAATAAATCATCAATAAAATTCAGATGGTAAATGAAACGTACAGGCCCCCCGCCCATTTGAGGCACAAGATAACGTGCGATCAAGACCGTAGTTCCAAGCATCACAATATAGTGTTGGAAAGCCAGCAGACATGTCTCAGCTGTGAAATTCAATTTCTCGACTGTGGTTAGTTCCAAGCAATAGATACTTGATTTCATTGGTAAATATTTGCCTGGTTCTCAGATAATCCAGATTAATTATCTATTAAATCAAATCTACGTATATTATTAATAAGAGGAGGGTCACCAGGATTTAGACATAAAAGTAATTTAAACTTTCAGGAAATTAAATGAGAATCATTACCAAAGGTACAAAGGATCAGCTAAAATTAGATGAATGGAAAGATGGGCATGGATGAACTAGAGTATTTTATACTTGAGTAATATACAACGAAGAGCGTCGAATTTGAACAAATAAAAGGGGGGACTATGCTAACTTTTTTGCAGAACTCAACGAGCAAATTTAAAAAAATACTAATAATTAAGCTAAAAGGCTAGGAGTCGCAAAAAGTCAAAAAGATAGAGAGAACTAACGCCAAGAGGGATTGGAGTGGATGCAGTACTGGAGTTGCTGGAGTTGCTCGGCAGGAGTCCAAGTAGGACCTCTTGACAAAGCAAGTGATGGCGGAGGTGGTGGTGCCGCTGCCGCCGCCGCTTGTGGCGGCGGTGGCTGGTGGTGGTCATGAGCTGTTTCTCCCATTTTTTACCCCCTTTTTTTGTCGCTCACTCTTCACTCTCTCCTGCTCGGAGTGCTAGCAAATGATCACTTTAAGGCTCAGGCTCAGGCTCTTTCAATTCTATACTATTATAGTACCAATAAACCACCGACAGAAACGTGAGAAAAATTAAAAAATAAAAGAAAGAAAGTTCCTTCTCTGATCTTCCAAGAAAAGAAACAAGAAGCAGAACGGAAGATAATTTAAAATTGAATGGGAAACTTTGGCTTACGTTAGTGTTGTCGTATTCCAATGAGCATATAAGTGCAGAGCAGGAACCATAACATGGCTAATAATTTGACAACGTATGGGCAGCGCAAGTACGCGTGGGCCTTTCTCTCCACTCCTCGACATTCAAGAACATGCTTTCTCACTAGTTAAGCTCTAACAAGCTTCTGCTCTTCGTAGTATTTACCTGTTATACCCCTTCTGGTGACGATGCAAGTTAAGATACCTCCCTCCTTCCAAGAAACTAGATGACAATCTCGCCTTAAACCGGAAAGAAAGAATAAAGAATGGAAATCTTCGGTTTGTGGTTATATTTCTTTTCCCTTTAGCAACAATTTCAGCTTTTCCTGTATCATACGTGGACATTGATTTTCTTTTATTTTCTGGATTTCGATAATATTTAAAAATGTGGTCATAATTATTTTTTAATGTTAGGTTTTCGTGAGGTCCAGTGAAGCTAAGTTCGGTGGGACATGATGCAATGAATTTACGTGGAAGCTAATACCATGAATAAAAGAGGCTGGATTTTACTACGACAAGTTTTCGTAAGGTTGCTTAGCTTCGTGCTGAATCTTAAGGATCCCCGTTCCCTTTTCCACGACTTACCCGCCATGTTTTATAAAGAAACCATGCTTCGTTCACTGGTTAACATATTTTAGATTGTTTCCTACGATTTCACCGATTTTTTCCAGATTGTTTAGATTTGTAAAGACAATCCTGCAATTCTTCTTTTATTTATTTATTATTATGATAGAGAATAATATAAATTATATTTTGGAGTTCACTTAACAATTTAAATTTTTAGATAAAATTGATTTTTAAACATGACATTAAAGCATGATTGAGTCAGTAGTTACGAATTTCGAATCTTACTATTTTTATTCTATTTGATTAAAATTAAACACAAGATACTATGAGTTTGTGCAAATTTAAAACCCCTAAAATTACTTTTCACTCTAGGAGTATTTTAGAGAATAATATAAATTATATTCTAAAATATCAATTAACAAGTTGAATTTTTAGATGAAAATAATTATTTTGCATATTAATTTCTCAAACCATCACTTCAATAGAGCATTGTAATTAACATTAAAAATTAAAAAATGAATTCAAAGCAAAGAAGATTCATTTTGAACTGTCTCATAAAACACTTGAACGGCAACGCTGCCTCTGTTCTTCCAGTTTGGGTGCAGGAATCAAAGAAGTAGAGAGAAAATAAGTAAAAAAAGAAAACGAAGAGAAATAACTGCTAGAGCAACACCATTGTTGAGAAGCCAGCACGTGCCATCCTAGAACGGAGCTGACCTAGGTAATCGACGACATCATTTAAAAAATTTATTTTTTTATATTAGTGTATAAAAACAAATAAAAAATACAAAAAAATAATTTTAAATTTCTCAAAGCATGCCACACCGCTAAAATAAACAGAAATCATGCACAAATCATCATAGCCTTGCAATCCTCGCCTCAGCAAATTTTGTTCAAGTGGTTTTATTAAGAACGGATTGGACGTTAAAGTATTTCCCATCGGAAGAATGCAACGGTAAAACATTTTCCTCCTCGGCGCGCAGTTTTGGAACAAAATCAGCGGCCGTGTCCCGAAGTGGTGGTTCCAACGGTAATTTCGGAATGGAAACAGTGACTTGACAATGCAGGAGTTTAAACTTTAACGGTATGAGATTTAAAATTTCGCGCCGGCCATGTGAAACCACGCGGTTCGTGGGGACAACATGCCCCATAGACGACTTCTTACTAGAATAGGACAGTCTGATCAGACTCTACACGTGGAGAAAAGCCAACAAAAGTATTAAATATTTGAAGAAAAAAAAATGTATCGTGTTTTTAAAAAAATGATTTTTTTTTATTTTTTATTTTAAATTAAATATTTTTAGATCTTTTTAATGTGTTAATATCAAAAAATAATTTTTTTTAAAAAAATGATTTTAATATAATTTTAAACAAAAAAAACACTTTAAAAAACAACTTCAACCACATTACTAGTCATTTAATTTATCAAGAATATTTCAATTACAGCATGAATGAAATTAAATTAAATTGGGCCGACCCTGCATGCGAAGCGTGATTAGCTCTGCCAGGGCCCCAGTGACACCGCGCGTGTTTATACCAAAAAAAAATTAAATTGGTACAAAAAATTGACACACTGCTAAAAAATGGTTTTCTTTCGAGAAGATTAAAGCAATTATTGGACCCACCTATAAATTATTAGTTTTATGCTTGTGCAGGTCACATAATAATATTTTGAAATGTATAAATTAGATAGTTTAAGCAAAACGATATCGTGCAGGTCAATTAGTTTGCTTGTACAGATGTTACAAGCAATACGGTGATTGCTACAGTCGTTTTAAAATACATTCTTTGATATCAACTTCCATAAAAAAATTTATAAGAGGCTATCATCCACGTAACCAAAATTATTTCTGTGGCATGGAGGCTATCAGGCATGATACCGTGCAGAGAAAAGATGAGTTTTTTTTTTCTTTTCTTGTTGAAGATCGAGTTTTGTTACTGGCTGGATTAGTTGTTTATTGAGTAATAAATGATAGGGAGAGAGAGGATTCATTTACCTAATCTGAGGGTGGATGAGAACGTGTCTTGATTTGGTTGGCCTCGTCCCTGCGTCGTGTTGCTGGGGCGGTGGAAGAACAGTGGTCTGCACTGAGGATTGCCTTACCATAAAATTGGTTATTCAAATGGAAAATTAGTTTAAAATTAATCCCTTTTTTTCTATTTGTAACATTAGAAATTTGTTTTCCTTCTTTAATGTAACATGATTTATCAATATTGTTTTGAGCGTGGGTCAAAGTGCACGTCGCATAATTTACCATCTTAGGCTCAAGCAATGCATATGAGCTTAGGTGGCAAGCATTCTAAGTATCATGCATGAATCCAGACGCTAGATATATGACTTTTTCTTGTGGGCTCGGAACCTACGCTCGAGCCCAACTACCCACGTCTAAGTCATCATAGATATATGACTTTTAGGTTTACAAGGGTTTTTCCTAACCTAATCAAATTTTTATCTCATTAATATTTGTGTTAAATTATATATATTCCTTTTTAATAGAATCAGGATAAAATGATTTTCTAACCATCTCTTTTAAGCAAAAAAAACAAGGTTTATAAGCAGGCTTGTTAATTTCATTCCGTTCCGGCTGAAATGGTCGAAACGTTCCGTGCTATTAAAAAACCCGAGACAAAACGACATCATTTTTGTCTCGGTTTTAATTCCGGCTCATTCTGGAAATTTCGGCCGGAACGCCTCGATACCATTCCGACTCAAAATCATAATATTTCTATAATTTTAGAACATTTTACTATCATAATATTTTAGAATTTTAGAGATGTTTCTAATTTTGAGATTATGTTTGTTTGACTTTGTGTTTGTATCATATAATTTAAAGTTAATTTATCTTGAATTTAAATTATACTTGTTGAATTAATATTTTATTTTTTTTCATATATGTATAATTAATTAATTATATATGATCAGTACAACCCCGAAACGGCACGCCGAAACGCTTCAAAACCGAAACGTTACGTTCCCATAGAAAAACCAGAACGGAGACCGAAACGGTATTGATAACTTTGTTCAAAAGGTCTAAATACCCATTAAACTAATAAGGTAAAAAATTCATAATTTTCATTATTAATAAACACATAATTTTCTTCCAAAATATTTACTTTCATACCAAAAAAACAAACATTGTTTTTTAATTTAATGCTCTTTTACATATTTATTATACTATTTCTCTATAAAAATATTCACTTAAACATATAAGAGTTCTCAAATCCACAAGAAAAAGAATTTTGTTCGCAGGTGCTAGAATTCTTACATCACGTTACCATTTTTGTTTGATATGGACAATAGATTTAGCAACAAGAACACTTGATAAGCTCATTATTCAACCACCAGAAAGATCGTATTTTCAAGCATATTGGATTTTAAAACATTGGCATCGTCTTGGGACTTTGATGAATAAAAGCTATCGTTCTTTGAGAATTAAATTTTGACATTTCTAAGCCACATTATATTATTTTAGTCTCTGCTCATCTTATTCTTTTCTTTCTTACTTTTAATTCCACTCACTTTCACATTTAGAGATGACAAGGCTAGCTAGAGAGGAAGATAACACTTCATAAGAGACAGAGAGCGCTCCGAACAGTATACATCACATATTTTCTAGCACATTTAATTACAGGATTGGGCAAAGAATTAGAACAGAATGCCGAAACTCCATTTCCATGTAAACGTTGATGTTTCTTTCCAAAGACCCACGTAGGTTGCTGTCGAACATATTGAATTCCCTGGTTTTGTTTCTTTGAAATGCATAAACAGTGAGTAATCTGACCAAAATATTATATGAAGATGCTCTTTTGTCAAATAATTGTTTTTATTATTAGTTAGATTCAATTTTGGCCAGTCAGACCAAGAACCCAGTTCCTAATCTGGGTATTTAAAGAGAATGTTTCCAGGGTTGATTTTTTCCTCTTCTTTTCTTTTCCTCTCCCTTGCTGTAAATATTCACCAAGAGATTCAACTCTAAACTTAAGCTTTTGGGTTTTTGAAAAGGACTGAAGAAACAAGTATCTCCCTCTTCTGTTGTCTCGTTTGGTGATTTTGATAGTTTATGAATTAAAAAGGTAATTTGGGATTTTATGATGTGTATATTGATTTGATAATTGGATAGTTTAAAAGACGAAGTTGAAGAAACAAAGATCCTAATCCGCATGGTGCCTATTATAGTTAGCACTGTTTTCATGAACACATGCTTGGCTCAGCTCCAGACTTTTTCAGTCCAACAAAGCATCCCAATGGAGACACGTGTGTTTGGCTTACAAGTGCCTGGCCCCTCACTACCAGTAATCCCCCTACTACTCATGTTTGTTCTAATCCCCATATACGAGCGCGTCGTCATACCTCTTGCTCGAGGTTCAATTCTCTCTATGCATGTTTATTATCTTGTAATGTCTTAATTGTCCATTAATTATAATGTGTATAAGCTGACCCGGTTATAAAAAAAAATAAAGGTGAAGTGAATCATGTAGAAAACGGTGGTGGAGGCGATGCCAAGGGGAAAGTTCAGATGGTATGGTTTTAGAAGTACCATATTTTTATTATAAAAAAATACAAAAAATAAATAAAAGGTAGCCATGTTTGTGTCCTGTTTTCTGCCCGAGGTTCTCTTTTGCATGGTGGTTGTAATCAGTCTAAAATTTTGATTTTTTTGACACAAGACGTGCCAAAAGAATGAGAAGGAAACATTGAGGGAACTCAGTGATCATACCAACTTTGTCAACCATTCGGATATTCGTCGCCTTTAGGGAAAGCAGCAAGATAGCTCGAGGGGGACGGTGGACCTAAAGTCACAGCCAATGCGTTCATATATATATATATATACAAACTCTCTCTTGAGCGGCAAGGGAAGAGGCTTAGTTGCTATTTATCACTCTTTTATCACTACATTACAAAAACGATTTTCAAAAAGAATAAAATAAAAATATTTTTTATTTTATTTTTTTTTAAATGATTTTCATATACTAATATCAAAAAATATTTTTTTAATATTTTTGTAAACCAAAAACAGTTTAAGAATCAACTTTCACCCCACTATTAACCATGTAATTAGAATATGAATGGCTATAGAAGGTGAAGAACCTGCTAGAAGAAGACTTACATGGACGATTGTGATGCCCTCTTCACTACTAGTTGACAGGTGTCGATATTTCTCTTTGCTAAAACAAAGCAACATCAATTTAAAGAGAATTTTTCAAACAGGAAGTTGAACGACCACGTTTTAAGGAGAATAACATAACAAATTCCATAATAGTCCAAGATCACATACCACCGTAACAAATCTTCAATTTAAATTCAAATTCTCTATCATGTTGAATAAATACGGGAGAAAGATGGAGATAAGAGGCAAGAAATTCAAAGGGTAGAAAGGTCATTCAAGCAATAATTGATCAGGATAAAAAAAAACATTAAGTGAAATAGAACTAAAACATAATTATAAAGTTAAAGTATCCTATCGAGATCAACTACAATAAATCTATTAAACAACTTTATTAAAATCTCAATCAACTACAACTAATTATTTTCATTGAAAAAAACAACCCTGTTTTTTTAAATAAAAATAGATAAAAAAAAACCCTCTTAACATTCCATATAAGGTAACTATCATCACCCATGCCAAAGCACACATTCCAGCCATAAGGACATGTTTGATATTGTTTTTGTTTTTGTGGTTGAGATTTTAAAAAATAGTTTCATAAAAAAACATTTTTATTTGCGGTTCAAAAAATAACTTTTGAACTGTTTAGTTAAAACTGTAGTTGATTTTGAGGTTAATGAAAAGTAGTTTCATGTGTTTGGTTACCAAACTTTTCATATTGTTGTCAACATGTGAAATTATTTTAAAGTGTGTGTATATATATGTATATATATTTTTTTTTAATATTTAATAATCATAATATGAAAATATAATTAATAATTCAAGTAAATTAGACACTTCTTTTTAGTCTCCCATCAAACTACTTGTAATTTCATTATGAATTAAATTCATATGTGAAGGCCTCTGTGATCCCGGAACAATATATAATAAAATATCATCCAAAACAAAATTAAAATTATATAACAAAAATTATATTGTGATCTTTTTCTAATATATTTATTTACATTTTAATTAAGTTTTTAGATTTCCGGCAGCCTCTCCCTCTCATATCGAAAAACAAATATTGAAAAGCAGCTAAATATATTATATAAACACCCCCCTGTCCCGTCTTCCTCTCAGATCGAAAAACAAATATTGAAAAGCTGCTTTTCTTACGCCGGAGTTCTACGCAATTTATATATGTGGGACCATGCTATATTTCTACTTTTTACATTTAACGAAACACTAGACTAGGAAGCATTTTTGCAACCTCCCCACTAAATAATGACATGACGTCTCTTCCAAACTGGGAAGTGTTTTTTCTTTTCTTCCATCACTCGACGGAGCTTCGGTCAGGCCAAGTTTCATGGTTGAACGGGCCAAGGCAAGCCTGAGCTTTGGGCACTCCATGATCGTGGTCATTGTTTACATTTACAGGGTAGGTCCAATAGCAAGGGAAAGACAAGCTCCGATCACAAGCGGTGAACTCCCACCACAGCCGAGAAGGAAATTAGACTTGGTGTTGGCTCGAGACAATCAAGTGGCTTTCATCTGAAGCTAGAACGAGGTGTTCATTCATGATGACAACCATCGCATGATAATTATTCGTGCCACTAATCAAAAAGTCATGTTGTTTTTTCGGTGGGATATGATAAGCCTTGCACCCTAAAAATTCCAAGGTAAATAACTTGGTTGGGCCCATCTACGTGCATCAAAGAGTTTGCATTTCCTCTTATCCAATCCTCGTCATTTATTTATCATTTATTGCAGGTGACAACCGGCAACATACCGATCAACCTTTGACTTGGGCAATCTGTCTGATTGATAACGAATGTTTTTCCATTAATTTAACGGGGGACTTTGAAAATGCTGCTTAGGGTTTTGATTATGCAATTCAACAATTTTGTTGGCAAGCTAGTTTGGTTTCCACTCATTAATGGGGATTGATTGGAGTTTGTTAAACTAGCAACACAACATTAACCATGTGCCATAGACCATTGTGCCATGTTTAGTTCTTTGTCACTATATTTATTGATGATGTCCTTATATATCCAAGTAGTTCAGTGCCAAAATTTTCATCGTGATTAATCAAATCGATCTTAACATCCATTATTCTAGCCCTTTATTGTCTCCTTAATTGGACAAATAACTCAGGTATTCGAGTGGTGTAGTTTTTAGTCTCCTAGTCATTAATAAATTTTATGTTCTACAATGTTCGGGACATCATATTTATATGATGATTGGAGTGTGATATAATGAAAACTTGTTTCAATGCACCAATATTATTAGAATAAGATCCTTCACTCTTTGAATTCCGATTCACGAACAAGAAATATAAGTAAAACACCACAAAGCTAATTAGTCTTCAATAAATCAATTTAGTTGGATAGAAAACAAAACAACATAAGAATTTCTCTCGCATAAACCGAATAAATCTAGTAACAATAGTTTTATCAAGTCTTCATATTTTATCCTTGTAAAGAATATTTGTACTTAAAAACACTAATGCTAATAGGTTTAATATACACCCAATTTAAATGAAGCGTAAACTGATTAGAATAAGGTTTAAACATGATAAAAATAAATATAACAATAATCAAATTATTTTTCCACACTATCATATATGATAGCGAAAAATACCAAACGAAAAATAATTGTTAAAGAATCCTTCATGAACAAAAGCTTGGTGACTTATAAAATAAAAATCAAGTTCTAACCAATCAATTTTTCTTGTTTAAAATGGAATCCTTGTAAAATAAGTAAGATAAAAGCTTCCACATAAATTCTCAAAAGTATTATAGACTCCTTGTAGTGAATGAAATCTATTACTTTTTATGAAAGCAATGTCTTTTATATTTTCATACTTTGTGGCAAGTTTTAGGCTTAACTTTAATCACATTATTCTCTCTTGTATAGATGAATTAATGGGTCTACTATATATCATTGGAAAAGTACAAATGTCTAGTTTTTAACACAATTAAAGTTACATCTAAAATCATCATGTACCTTTATATATGACCTAAAAATATAAACAAACATCCAAAGTGGAAAATTTGAACAACTTTTTTGACTCAGCCTACCTAATGGATACTCTTACTAGGTCTTTTGATATCACACCCATGATCATATTTTGACCATGAGCTCTACTTAGTGTCATTTTAAAATCTTTTAGATACTACTTTTTATGTCCTGGTTAACTACATCCTAACAAATGGATAATCTTATTTGCATTTGATAAGTTTCTTAAGCATGCATGTGTGAATTAAGTTTACAATCAATATCTTTAGGACATGTTACCATTCAATTGTTGGTAACGATGATGGTAAATGACATGTATTAGTCATTTACCTTTCCCAATACACCCATAAAAGCCATGAAAGGGAACTTTGCAGAGAGAAACTTATTCATATAAAAAAATAAAGAAGAAGGGTGATTGGTAATGATGTATAATAAGTCAATGAGCCTTATAAGTAGGGATGCAAAAGATATGGGGTTGTGTTCTCTTATTAAAATGTTTTTTTTTAATGTTAACAATAGACCTTATATGACCTTTGGATGATGAGAAAATATATGTTATAATGTCATCAACGTTTAACTAAATACAAAGTTAGGCATTATCAAGCCCTATTGCAAAGTATGTGACTTTTCTTTTCCTTTTGTTTTTATTACTTTTAAGCTCATTATTAATTTTATTTTTATGTAAGACTAATAATAAAAGAGAAAGGGAAAAATTCATCAACGTTTGAAGAGAATTGAAAATAGCTTTTATCTCTTAACTTAAGTGGCAGGCTTGCCTACGAGAGAGATAAAAGATGACCCCATCATAGTAGAAGAAGTCGTTGTCCAACGAGATCGATGGGATTACCCTATCATATCTTTTTTGGTACCATTAACAAGATCATAAAAATGAATATTATCCTTCTAATTGAGAAATGTTGTAGTTATACAGACATTTTTCTTGACTAGTATAACTTACATCTAGGCTCAGGGAGATGCTAAGCTTAAAAATGTTGGGTCTGATAGCCTGTTAAACTCTCAAGTGGGTAGGCTTAGCGTAACACGTAGCCAAGTCTAGGATTATTAAGTCTGATAGTTTCACACACACACACACACACATACACACACACACACACACACACACATATAACAAAACTAGGGATGATGTATCTAACAACTCGTTAGACTCATATCTATATGAACTCGACATGTAGTTGAGTTTAAAAATATAAGATCTAAAGAGTTTATCAAATTTATATGTATATAAACTCAACGCTGTGGATAAACCTATAGATAGTCTAAACTCATGTGTAATTTAATTTAATATGTAATTGTGCTTAAAAATATTTTATACATACATACTTTTTTTTTTGGATATCCATTAGGGATCGGGGGAACCACCCGGCCCGGAAAACGCACATTAGTGGGCCCAGGGCGAGCGTAAACCCTCCGGCTGTCCCAGGCTCTTACAGGGGATCTCGAAAGATTGGTTTTTTATACATACATATATATACACATACATACATACATACATACATAAACACGAAGATGCATCGATGATCACTTTTTTAAAAAATAAAAAACTAACATAAGGGTACGGAATCGGAAAACGAAGAGCCAATGGAAAAATGAATTGTTTATTTCGGAGGTATTTTACTTGGTAATTCAATGGTGGTGGAACCCACCAACCAGGAAACAGGTTCCAGTTAGGCGTTTCATGGATAAACTGAGTGGCCAATTTCTCGAAAGACGAGACAAAACCAGTCCAGACATTCTTCGAAAATCGAAACTCAGTTTCCATGCGTTATGATCATATTCTACTGTCACTTATTATTCACGACTATCAATAACAAACGCTAATAAATAAAATTAACTATAAAGCTTCATGCATTCAGATTGACAAGAAGAAGAAAAATCCTCTCTTTTCTTTCACAAAGAACCCAAAAGCTTCACAAAGCCGTTAATAATATGAAAGCACTTTCGAAAAGGTACACTCTGAACTGGTTCGTCTTTAATACCATAACCCTATAGTCTACACGGTCTTGCCCAGTTAATAATAAAAAAAGGACACCCAACCATTATCAGTCCGAACCTTTCTCTGCTGGAGCAGAAATAGCAAGACCAGGCCAAGAACCAAAGTAATTCTCACCATCAGTTGCAAACCCACCGTGACCACCCCCTCCTTCAACATGATCACCCTGCAGCTGCCAAGTATTGCACCCAGAAGTACAACCCCCTATGGTTCCACCATTATCAGCAACATTTTCCATTCCAGGAAAGGACCAAAACCCTCTTGCACCAAATCCAAGACCCGCTTCACAAGACCCCAATCCAAATCCTGATTCGTAACCGTACCCGACAAGACCATTGAACCCGTGTTGATCATTAGAGCCTGTGAGCGAGATGAAGTTTCCATTTTCAGCCAACCCCTCATTCAGATTTATGCCCGCTGGCATATCATCAGTCTTCACAGCAGCTACACCAGAGTCTGTAGTCGATGATAAAGCCACGGGTATTGATTCGGGCTCATGGATGGAGGTAAGAGCAGTCAGAGTTGCAGAATTTGAGGTAGTAGAGTTGGAAGATGACGTAGATGGTGAAGAATTATTAGAAGATGAGCGAGAGCGCCTGGAGTTCTTGCGTGAACCACCACCAACAGGCACATCACGGAGGGTCCCACCTTGTGTCCAGTAACGTCGGCATGACTTGCAGAAATGGCGAGGTTGAGAGAGGTTATAGTTGTTGAAGTAGCAGAACTTGGTGGTGGTGGAGTTGCACCTCGGACAGGGCAGTGGCTCAGTGGTTTTGGGTGGCGGGGGTGCAGTCCCCATGGTGTTTTGCGCTTCTTTTGGGTGCGTCTGGCCTATTTCTGATGGCATTCTTGGTCTACCTGTGTGTTTTCTTTTTCTTGCAAGAGAGAAATGCTTGTTATGTTCTCGAGACGCGATGGCTTTTCTTTGTTAAGTAATACAGGCGGTGGGCTCTACACGCGATGTTTTGACGGCTTGACGCGTGATTTCGCGTGGGTCAATTGTTTCTTTTAAATAATAGTACTGTGTGTGTGTGTCTTTTTAAGCCTGAAGTGAGATTTTGGTGTGACAGATTTTGAATGGTTTTCGGTGTTTCTGTTGACGTGTTGGGATTTTACTCGGCAGGAAATGGGTTCTATCGGGGACGTTATCATGATGGAGAAATCAAGATTGCTTCTCTGCCTTAGATTTCTTGATTCAGCCAGCTTAGGGAAGGGCCATGGTAGCAGATTTTAAATCTCTTAAAGGGGTCTCGATTCTTTAATTGCGTGTTTATTCGAGTGATGTTAGCAATCATCTGTCTATCCAATAGCTCCAATCCCACTAAAGACACCTAAGATACATATACAGAGATTAAGCCAATAAGTAAACAGGGCAGCAAGGCTTTAGTCCGAGGTTGGTCCCTGGTAAAGATGAGAGTGAACCCAGAAAGCTACCCATCGGTGTACGTGCAACACCAATAATCGAAGTATAGGATGTCCTATTATAGACCTTCATGCATAAATTAATTTCATAATGCATTTGGAGCAGTTTAGCTAAAATTGTTTTATAAAATATAATATTTATTTTTTATTAAAATTGTTTTGATGTGATATATCAAAAATATATTTTTTTTATATATATTTATGGGCAAAATATACATTAAAAAACAATAACTACTACAATATCACACCCTGCCTAAATGTTACGGATAAAGTGTCCAATATAAATACACAAATAAAAGTCATATAATATGGAAAGTGTGTTTTATATTATTTTTTCTCAGCGTTAATGTATATTTATAATATGATTGAAAGGGTTTTTTTAAAATATGTTCCTAAGAAATATTTGATTTTGAAATCTTAGACAATTTATTTAAAAACATCTAAACACAATGAGAATGGTGAAGTTGTATGTACTTAACGAGGTAATCTGGGATACAGAATTTGAAAATCAAAGGCCACCTACTGGGAATGGTGTGCGCTTAAAGTGGATTAATTGTCCGAGGTAGATAGAGAGAGTGCAGGGATTTGTAGAATAAACGAGACAGAAACCATCATTGATGTCTGGGCAGCGTGGGAAGCAGAAATTTAGTGTACCAAATCAAGATTCTCTCTTGGAACCCCTGATCATTAACACTTTCCCTGTGCCTGATTTCTTGGTTACCGTGATCTCTGCTCCTTTGATTTTGCTTCCCCTTTTCTCCTCTCCATCGATCATCACAAATTTCGTATCGTAATTTTGTATCCGCATGTGTCTATTTCATGGATTATTTGTTTCATCTCAGGTTAAAAAAAACCTTGAACCACTGATTATTTGATTTATAGATCATAGATTCACGTCTACCAAATATATATAACTCAGCTTGTGTTGTTCTATAACATGAACATGGCCACCTTTTTTGCTTTTTGGATAGAAATGAGAGGCAGGCTTGCTGGCCATAGCCTTCACAGGACAGTCTAGTTCTATCTAAGATCTGAACAAGCCTAACCAGAGACATTATCAGGCTTAACACTGGCTCAGTGCCTGACATGATGAAGTGATACGTTACAATTTCATGGAGTGACCGCCGCTTGAGCCCCTCCGGTTTGTAAGCGGCGGTGAGCCGAATAAGGTGACTGAGTCCAGGATTAAATATCTCTTCCTTATCCCGTTCAAAATTACCTCAACAATACTAACCTAAAGTTAGCCTCCGTTTTCTCTTTGCATACTTGTTTTGACGATCTCCCAGATTAGCACATATGATTGATGGGTCCTCGTTGGAATAAACGATGCAATTCATTGCGACATGATCCGATTTTCTTTTTGAGTTTGGTTTGATCGCAGTGATGAGCATCTTGCGTGGCTGTTCTTAGTTCTTTCATTTTCTTAATCGGACGATTATAAAGTTTGCGATTATTTTGTCAAGAGAGATTAAGTGTGGAGTTTACTGCACCCACCATAGAAAACAGTTTCGGTCCAGCAGCTTATGTCTTGAGATGGTCGGCCTCCTGAGAAGCTCGATCTCTCAGGTGAAGTCAAACTACTGACGAGGCAATTCTATTAGCTTTGTTGGAGCTGTCTTGATATTGTTATAAAAGTTATTTTAAAGTATAATTCAGTTTAAAATAATATATTTTTTAAAATCAACCCATCAAAATAAATAAAAATGATTAGAAAAACAGCAACACCACCACTTTACTCAATGTTGTTCAGATGACATGAAGATCAACTGCGAGTCGGTGTCTTGTAGAAGTCCACTAAATAATAGGAACGCTCACAGAATTGATATATTTTCTTTGGGGTAAAGATCGTCAGCACTGAAGAAACATGCAAATTAATGTTTTCAGACCTATTAGATTTCTGGGTGCTTCCAAATCAACTGGTGGACCTGCTTCGTTGAATTTATACAATTTTTATTGTTTTTTTTTTATTTAATTAATATGCGTGTTCGGACTCAATTGTGTATATCTCGATTAATCATATGAACTCTAAAGTTAATGATCATGTTAGCCTCTATTGACCATCATATTAATAATTATAGAGCTTAAACTAAAACGGGAAAACACCCTTAAATTCACAAAACTAAAATATAAAATAAGAGAAATAAACAGTTTCTTTTCCGTCTGGGGTCAGGTGAACAGGAAAAATAATGGACCCATGGGTTAGCGTCCATGGAAGTTTTCATCGCAGGCGGACACCCCTGCTGCGATCTGACATGAAATTTTCTCCAGCCATCCATCCATCCATCGAAACAGGGGATGCAATCCTTATTCCACCCCCATCACAGGTCGGTGGGGCGGTTTGACTTATTTTACCATGCTGTCCTTTGGGTCCAAAGAGTGGCTCCACCAAAGCCATGGAGGAGATAGGCAGCCCAGTAGTTGCATCTTGACAATTTACGAGCCATGACGTGTAATTAATGGATTTATGGATTATATTGACAAACGTGATTTTATTAAAATAATAGACGTTCTTTTTTTTAGAAAAAAATATTTTAACTTTTGATAATTCCTGTTTCAAAATTTCTGCTCTTTTAATTATATTTTTAAAAATCGTAGTCAGAAACAACCCGAAACGTTGTGAAACGCTTGGGGGACAACACAAAAGGGCTTGAAATGAAAGTTTGAGTGAATGGAGAAGAGATTTGATGACATGACAGACCTTTCTCGATCTTACAAGAGTGATGTGACTATAGATGTACCTCTCGGCAAGCTCGACGTCCAACCTACTCCTGCACCCCCCTACTTTTGGTGTGTTTTTCACCTTATTTCAAAAGTATTTGTCCAAGATATTTGAAAAGCTTTTTTTTTATTTTTTATTTTAAATTATAATTTTTTTATGTTTTTCAGATTATTTTCAAAACAACTAAAACAACGGCTATCAAAAATATTCATAAAACGTAGAGGTGGCTTTATCAACTATGACAGGAACAGGCGTTGACCATGCACAAGCGAGGTTCGCACGAAAAGTGACATCAATGGTTTCTCAAAAGGGATTCGGATATTAAAACGTTCTTTAGACTTGTACGAGCACCAAATGGTGAAATGGAAGGGGGAAGCATGCATCTTCTGATAGGACTCTATCTTTCAACCTCAGAAATACAGCCAAGAACAGGGGAACAAAAGGGGAAATCAAGAAAAGAACTCTGTGTATATTTCATTCGTAGATTGTGAAATGGCTACTATGGCTGTATATGAAGCCTTGCACCAATTGGTGTTTACAACAGAAATGAAAGCAAAACAGAAAATGCAACAGACTCATAACTAAATTGACACGTGGATTGACACGTGGACTCTTAACTATTTAGGTTTCTAATTTTCCCTCCCACTGATAACTCTTTTTCAAATATCCCGCCAATAGCTAGAGGATAATTTCTCTTGAATCCTATCATTACCCACCCCTTTTGAAACTAAGTTTACAAGAATTGGAAACTTAATTCACACCACAGGACAGACTGGCGATAATTCAGGAATTAAAATGAGCTTCCCCTTGCGCAATGAACTCAGGAAATCTAGCTTTCATGCTCGCATAGTCTTCCCATGTAGCATCATCCGGAGTATGTCCCTTCCAGTGTACTAAAACGTCCACTCCTGCAGCATGGCCACGTTTTACAAGTTTCCTCTCAAGAATTGCCAAGGGTTCATCTTGCACGATCCCATCTTCAGTAACTCGTGGTAGTGTTAATGAAGGAACCACCTGCACTCCTAAGTGCTTCTTCAAACATGACACATGAAATGTGGGGTGAATTTTGCATCCTGGAGGTAGCTTCAACTTATAAGCTACTGGCCCCAACCTTTCTAATATCTCATAAGGACCATAGAATTTGGGCAAGAGCTTATGGTAATTGTGATCAGCCAATGACCTCAACCTGTAAGGAACCAAACGCAAATATACCAAATCCCCAACCTGAAATTCCCTTTCAGATCGATGCTTGTCAGCTTGAGACTTCATCCTATTTTGTGCTGCCAGCAGATTACCTTTGAGTAAGGACAACATCTTATCCCTTGCAGCCAAGCTTCTATCAACACTGTCAATCCGTGTAGTGCCTGGTTCGTAGGGAGTAACAGTAGGAGGGGGCTGTCCATACACCACCTCGAATGGGGTCAGCTTTGTTGACGTGTGATAAGCAGTGTTGTAACTAAATTCTGCCCAAGACAGCCACGACAACCACTTCTTCGGCTGAGCTGCAGCAAAACACCTTAAGTAGGTTTCTAAGCACCTATTGACCACCTCAGTCTGCCCATCTGTTTGAGGGTGGTACCCCGAGCTCATTCTCAAAGCTACGTCATGCAATTTGAAGAATTCTCTCCAAAAGTCACTAACGAACACTGGATCCCTGTCGCTTACAATAGAACTAGGCATACCGTGAAGCCTGAATATCTGATCCACGAATGTCTGAGCAATGGTGGCAGCCGAGTAAGGATGGGATAATGCAATGAAGTGAGCATACTTGCTCAGCCGATCTACGACCACGAAAATGACAGATTTTCCTTGGCAAGGTGGCAGCCCCTCGATAAAGTCCATTGAGATGTCAGCCCAAACCTTCTCCGGTATTGGAAGAGGGTGTAACAATCCTGCCGGTGATAATGTTTCATACTTGTGCTGCTGACAAGTGTGGCATTCGGCCACCATTTTTTGCACATCGTGTTTCATGCCCACCCAATAGAAGCTGCGAGACAACCTCTGATAGGTTTTCAAGAATCCAGCATGCCCAGCTGTAGGAACTGAATGATGAGCCGTGAACACCTTAGCTATCCACACCGAACCCGGACTAAGGACTATTCTGGAGTTATACTTGAGAAGGCCATTGTCAACATGAAACTTAGTCAAATGATTAGCTGCTGACAAAGATTGTGTAGGTAATTGTTGTGTAGGATCATTAGCTGCTAGCACTTGTTGTTTCTTGCTATTGATCCATGAATCCCCTTCATTGTGCCTTCGTAAATCATCCATCCAACTGTGATAAGGATAGGTGATTGCTAGATTCTCCATTTGTGGCTCATAAACCTCCTGTCCCGTGGCCACCCTATCCCTTGAAGGAGCCTGTGCAGTGGCTGTATTATCGATTGGAGACCTTGACAAAGCATCAGCTGCTTTATTGTCACTCCCAGGTTTGTACTGAATTTCATAATCATACCCCAGTAACTTAGTAACCCATTTCTGCTGGAATGGAGTGTGAGCCTTATGGTTGAGGAAGTACTTGAGGCTATGGTGATCGGTCTTGATGATAAAATGTCTCCCCTGCAAGTAATGGTGCCATTTCTTTATAGCATGTACAATTGCCATCATTTCCCTCTCATACGTGGAAAGAGCTCTATTTCGAGGACCCAAAGCCTTGCTAGTGAATGCAATTGGTCTCCCCTCCTGTTGTAACACAGCACCTATACCATACCCAGAGGCGTCACTCTCTATGATAAAAGGTTTGGTGAAGTTTGGCAGCACCAACACCATGGGAGATAGCATCAATTCCTTGAGCCTGTGGAAAGCAGTGGTAGCATCCGAAGACCACACAAATCCATCTTTTTTGGTTAGTTGAGTCAAGGGAAAACTTTCCTTACCGTAATGAGGAATGAATTTCCTGTAATAGCCCGTAAGACCCAAGAATCCCCTCAAACTCTTCACAGAAGTGGGGATAGGCCATTGTGCCACGGCTTTCAGTTTAGAGGGGTCTGCAGCCACGCCTTGCCTTGAAACAATGTGGCCTAAATACTCAATAGCAGCCACCCCAAAAGCACACTTTGACATCTTGACAAACAATTGATGATGCTTCAATACACCCAAAACAGTATGCAAATGCCTCAAATGATCCGGCCAAGAAATACTGTAAACAAGGATATCGTCAAAAAATACCAAAACGAACCTCCTCAGATAAGTCCGAAAAACCTCATTCATGAGACCTTGAAAGGTTGCTGGTGCATTTGTCAATCCGAAGGGCATCACAAGAAATTCGTAATGGCCCTCATGAGTTCGGAAAGCCGTTTTTTCAATATCCGCTGGATGCACCCTAATCTGATGGTAGCCGCTTCTTAAGTCCAGTTTGGAGAAATAATTCGCCCCATGCAGCTCATCCAATAGGTCGTCAATAAGTGGAATAGGGTATTTGTCCTTAATAGTCAGTTCGTTTAATTGCCTGTAGTCCATGCACATCCGCCATGTACCATCTTTCTTCTTGACTAATAAGACGGGTGAGGAGAAGGGGCTGTGACTATTTCTCACCAATCCAGCCTCCATCAATTCCTTGATACACTTCTCAATCTCAGATTTCTGAAAGGGACCATAAGCATATGGCCGAATGCTAGGTGGTTTGCAACCCGCAATTAGGGGTATCCGATGATCAAAATCTCTCACAGGAGGAAGAGATGTTGGCGTGCCAAAAATGACAGCAAAAGAGTCCAGCAGAGATTGCAATTCTTGTTGCTGTGTAGAAGACAACTTATCAGCAAGTGTAGGCTCGGGTATGGCTAAGCTGCCACCTTCTATAGCACACAATAACACCCCACAACAACCTGATAGTAATAACTTGTCCATTTGTTGACACGACATAGGGGATGGAGCTTGAGGTCTAGCACTGGACAAGCAAATCTGCTCCCTTCCACACCAGAATTTCATAGTTAATGCCTCAAAATCCCATAAAACTGGACCGAGAGTTCTCAACCACTGCACTCCCAATACAATGTCACAACCCCCCAATTGTAGTGCATACATGTCTGAAGTATACCCATAGCTGCCAATGGTTAATGGCACTTCAGCACAGGACCCCTTGCATTGAACTTGCCCCCCATCCGCAATCATGACATCACAATTATAAGTTGGGTCTAACTTCCAACCTAATCTTTTAACCATGCCAACATGTATGAAATTATGAGAGCTACCCGAATCTAGCAACACTATAACAACACAATTCTTGATAGTAGCAGTAATTTTCATGGTTTTATTGGCATTAGGAGCCGGAATCCCATATAGTGCACAGGCAGTGATACAACATGCACTAACCTCTGTTACCTGCTCAACTGGTTGTGATTCCTGGGCCACTTCCTCCTCTTCACTACTGTTATACCCCATGTCTAGCAATAAGACTTGTTTTCTAGCACATTTATGTCCCCTCACAAACTTCTCATCACAATAAAAGCAGAGATTATTCTGCCTCTTAAATTGGACCTCCTCGGGTGTGAGTTTTTTGAAGGACGTATCCTTGCCAAATGTGGGTTCAATTCTAGTTCTAGCAGGTATTGCATCATGCAGTAATGGTGATTGAGGTAATCGGGAGCTAGAATTACCAGAAGAATGTACCAACCTTAATTTCTGGAATTTCGCCTCCACTTCATGAGCAAAACTCATGGCTTCGTGAACTGTGGCAGGACGCAGCAGCTTAACATCATGCCTGATTACTTCTCGTAATCCCCCGATGAAGCAGCTTAGCCTCAGAGTTGGGCTAAGGTCACGGATTCTGGTTGCCAATTTTCTGAATTCCGCGATGTAATCCTTCAATGTCCCTGTCTGACGAAGTTTGAAAAATGCCTCTGCAAAATCCTCAAATCCATGCGGACCAAATTCCTTGCAAAATGCCTTTGTGAAATCCTCCCAACTGGAGAAAGACGATGCATACTCCTCCCACTGAAACCACTGCAAGACCTCCTTATCAAGATGGAAGGAGACCATTTTAACTTTCTTCTCAGGTGGCACCGAGAAATAATCGAAGTACTGCTCCGCTTTATAGACCCATTCAATTGGATCATCACCATCACTGAACCTTGGGAAATCCATCTTAATAAATGGCATTCGATTATCAGAAGGATAACCTTTCTCCTTTTCTCGTGGGTCTGTCACGCCACGCTTGCGACTGCATTCACCATCTTTTTCGTTACTTCCCTCAAACCGAGCTTCGATTGATTCAAATTGCTTATCGATTGAAGTGAATTTATCCTCCAGAAGTCGCTGCATAGACTCCAGAAAAAGCTGATTAGATTCCAGAAAGAGCTGATTCTTGGACACCGCAGCTTCAAGCGCAGTCATACGAGCTTCCATGGTTGTCGATCGGGTACGGACACTAGCACGGGGCATACACTGAAGGAACAGCTTAGAGGAGGATCAAAGGCTCTGATACCAATGATAGGACTCTATCTTTCAACCTCAGAAATACAGCCAAGAACAGGGGAACAAAAGGGGAAATCAAGAAAAGAACTCTGTGTATATTTCATTCGTAGATTGTGAAATGGCTACTATGGTCGTATATGAAGCCTTGCACCAATTGGTGTTTACAAATGTAAATGAAAGCAAAACAGAAAAATGCAAACTGGACTCATAACTAAATTGACACGTGGATTGACACGTGGACTCTTAACTATTTAGGTTTCTAATTTTCCCTCCCACTGATAACTCTTTTTCAAATATCCCGCCAATAGCTAGAGGATAATTTCTCTTGAATCCTATCATCTTCCTGGTGAAAGCGCCGAGTAGAGACAAGGAGAAGGGACGACGGGCACCTTTCGGGTCTTTTCTCCATCAGGGGCCATGCCCTCGGTCATCGCCACGGTCTTATAAAATTTATTTAGGTTATAATGGGAACGATGCGTCGTGTTTGATACATTTTTTTAATTAATATAATCTCTTTTTCATTAGAGAATCTTAGGACCCATGATAGTTTGGATAAAATACACTTGCAAATGCATTGTGGATGTCAACGTCGTATTAGCTAACATGTCAAATCAATGGTTTTAAAAACAATAACTATATTTTATTATATTATCAAATCAATAAATTTAAAAACAATAAATTATAATTGATTTATAACATGATAAAACATTTTGTAATTTTCATTAGCCATTTAGTTGCATTGCCACAAGGAGCATGGTGTGATGACAAAGAACTTGTTATCTACAAAATATATCTCGAATTCGAGTCATGTCATGTGTTTCTTGTAAGAGTCTGAGACTGAGCGAGATTTTATTCGCTCACCTTCACTTACAAATGATGCTTTCTTGGGGGCGAGGTTTCCTTGCATCCAAAAAAAAAAAAATAGTTGTATTGTTATGAGATGTTATGTAATTTTATATAATATATTAAGAAAAAAACTAAAGTGGTTGATTAATATTTATTTAATTGTTATATAATGAAAGAAGAAGACAGGTCTCCATTAAAAAATAAAAAAAGTTAGAATGGTGGGCGTTGCATTGGTAATAATTTTAAAAAGGGTGCAAATTTATTTGAATTGAGTTACTAATACTCATTTAGCAGAAGCAGGGATGTGGTAAAACAGAGACAATGCCAGCACAAGAGTCTCAGGCCCACGGCCTTGCTTAGCAATGGTATGAACCTATATTGTGCCCAGAAATGACCATGGCCACCTCTGCTCCCCAGGCCTTTGTCGATTAAGCCTCTTTTTGTATTGCCATCTACTTGGAGGTAGGTTACATCTCAAATTTCCACCAATCCCCTCATTCTACTTCACATGCCAAAACTTCTGGTAGTATATTATGTAATAGATTAGCATTTCTGAATCAACAGTTTGAGCATAACCTGTTATGAAATTCTTGTTCAATCGTGTAGTAATTCTGAAAGAGGGAGTGATTCTTCAAGTGGGTCACTAGGCTGGTAAGAAACGAAAGTTCTTTCAGGCTTACGGGCTAAGTGACTAGCCTCGATCCAGATTCCAGAGTTAGGCTGGATGGAGGAAGAACTGTCATGTCATTGCCTCTTTTTCTCTGTTTTTCTGGTTTACAGAGCTGATTTGGGTGCTGGTGTTATAAGGGAGTAAGAGTCTGGATTAATAAAATAACCCTTTACGACGTGCTATAGGATTATTGTATCACCATAATAGATATACAATAAAATAACCCCCTGCTATACTAGTAGAGAAAACACAGGCAGAAATCCAAATTGTGCAATTGATAAAGAACCGAACCCACAGCAGCATGTTCAGAAGCAAAATGTTTTACTGCATCGTCATATGATGTTCGTCATATGATGTTACATTCAACTCCACATGCTACATTTAAAAGAAGGTGAAAAAGAGATCTTTTTATTCTTACTAGAATCATAGGATACGCCAGGGATTGTGAAATGTTACACAAAAATGCTTCAAGTGGTCCACAGGTATTAGTCACCTACTGGCACATAAAGCAAAAGGGAGTGAATTGAAGGAGTTCAATTCTCCCAAGCCCCTACAGATTTCTTGGTTTTATAATGACATGCAGCGGCTGAAGCTTGCGAGAGGTGAGTCCAACAATATCAACGTTTTCTTCCTCTCCATCTTTAAGTCTCCATTCAAATTCTTGTGCTACTCTGCCAATCGTGGCAGATGCTATCAAGGACGCTTGAAGAGCACCTGCGCATGACCTCTTTCCTGCTCCAAATGCCATTGTCTTGTGCAAGTCCATGGAATCATACTTGCCGTCAAGGAATCTCTCAGGCTTCCACTCTTCAGGGTTTTCCCAAAGCTTCTTGTCCATGTTACATCCATAAATGTTTACAGCGATCTGCAGGGCACACGTTTAGTTAACTTTGTGAACCAGAGTTCATAGAAAGGAGTAAATCTCTTGGACAAACTGACCAACCTCACTTCCAGCTGGAATATAGTATCCCCCTATCTGTGTATCTTCATGAGCGTATCTCAAAGGTATTACAGGAGCAGGGCTGTACTTTCTCATAGTTTCATGGAAAACAGCATTTAAGTATGGAAGTTGGGGCAGGTGTTCCTCTTTAATCTTCTCGGCCCCACAGACATTTTGGATTTCGTGATAGAGCCGATCCTGTCGTTTCAAGAGGGAATCATTACAAGGCTTAACAAGTAAGAATCTGCGGATGAAATGTGCAGATTAGTGATTCAGACAACCTGACATTTTGGATTCTTCGCTAGTTCATACATGGCCCATTCTGTAGTGACCATAGTTGTATCTGATGCCTCAATAATTGTCTCCCAAACCAGCATACCAATTTGCTTCTCCGTAAGTGTAGTTTTGCCCTCCGATAATAAGAAGTCAATATAACAATTTATTTCCTGTTCCACATGTAAGAAAAAGTTAACAGAACGGTGAATATTCTGAAAGAAATTTGCACCAGAAGGAAGCAAAAGGTTACCTCTCCAGAAGCAATTCGTTTCTTCTGCTCCTGAATAAGGGCATTCATCACCGATTGCCTGCGAAAATGCATTTGCTCAATTTTCATTTCAAGACCCTTATTAGGAATCCATCTCAAATATGGAAAGAAATCTCTCCAGTCAACATCAATTGCACCATCCATAGGATCAAGCACTAGAACATTGAAAACCTCCTCTCTTGATAAAGTGGCCTGAAGTTCATCTACATGTAGAGATTCCATATCTTTTCCTAAGGCCTGAAAAATTCATTGCATTTTCTCAATTCATAGACTAGATATTACTGGTTCAAACACAGTTGGAATATTATCCACGTTTAATACTTGGGAAACGAAATCTACCTACACAAGATAATAAAGAACTCACTTCTTTCATGGACAATCCAAAAAGTTCAGACTCAAATATTTCCCTGAAATCCACAGCTTGTTGAGGAGGGGTCTTTATACGATCATGCAATTGACTTGAAACATTTTCTACCAGGGTATCCCTATGACCCCGGTGTCGTCTCTGAATATCAAAGCGTATAATATTAATTATCAACTATTATTTTTACTGATAAAAAAAATGAGCAGGCAAAAACACATGGAGATAGACAACCTGAGCACCAGCTCCGAGTAAACCTGTAAGTATATACCGCTTCACCATCTTGTGAAAGTCGTCATAATCACTTGTCGCAACCATACATTTATTATCTGTAAGAATTTTCAAGGCCTTTGATAGTTTTCTTGTTGAAATGGACGAATATCTAGTCACCATGGCCTGAAATATTCATGAAAGCACACTTCAGAGTAGATAATGTTGAGTTTGATTGTTAGTTTGGAAAAAGCAATCAAGATTTTGATTTTTAAAAAATAAATAAATAGAGAAACTAGTCGATCGATTTAAGTTCGGAAAATATTTTTTATCAAATTAAAATTAGTTAATTCTTTAGTTTAAATATTTGACTGTCTAAGATTTTATACTTATAAATAGGTTTATTTATAATCAGAAATGTAATTTAAAATATATAAAGAGGAATATATATATAAAAAAATACTTCATAAAATTATATTCCTCTCGAATCGTTTTTTTATTCTTTGGTTTTGTATTTCTACATTGTTATCAATAAACTTCACATATATTTTCTTCCAACTGGTCATAGACAGCCTCAAATTGCTGTTTTTGTGTTTGGTCTTTCAACAAAGCGACAGAAATATAGCTACATGCGAAGTGGATTGGTTCTGACAGAGAGTAAAGTTCGGTTCGGTGCTTGGTACAGGAGTAGATGAAAACCACAGATCAAAGTATTGAAAAAGAAGAAGATCGAAGGTGAAAACCACACCTCCTTTGCAACTTCAGTTGAGTTGAGAACAATCACAGTAGAAGCACCGGTTTGAATTGAGTAGATTGGCCCGTAAGTCTCAGCCCACCTTAAGAACGTCTTATGTGGTTTCTTCTCCTTCAGTTGCAGCAAGTTCCCTATGACTGGCCATCCTGGCACCACTGCATCCCAAAATAAATCAACCATGTTAGATGATTATGAGAAACGAGAAACCCCATTTTGATTTCCTGAAACAGGAAGAGAGAAACGCGATACCTGGTACGGGAAGAAGTTTGGAGTTTCCTTTCTTTTGACCGGAGATGAACTTGTTGAAGAGGAATACTGAAAAGACCAGGCCGCCCACGGCGGCAGGGGTGGCATAGGGCATCGCTTGAAAAGATGGAAGAATCGAAGTTGCAGCAACATCCATTGCTTTTTGCATAAAGAGAAAGGATTTAGAAAGGAGGTGCCTTGTTGCTGTAACACCCTTTTGGCTTCTGATCACACCACCACGCTATGTATTAGTGGCCATAATGATGCGAGTGTGATAAAATTAATCATATATTTTCCTTATGGGAAACAGTAGCCTTCGATGTACATATAGGAGTCATTGCACCCATCGAGAGACATTACGGTAATGTCTTTTGGATTGTCAGATTGGGAATAAAATTTGATTGGATAGCGACGCGTTTTTTTAGGCTTTTGATCCGTAAGTTTAAAAGTGTTTTTTTTTAAAATTTTTTATTTAAATTAAAAAATAAATTATTTTGATATATTAATATTAATAATAATTTTTTAAAAATAAAAAATATTGTTTTGAATAAAAATAATTTGAAAATCAATCTGAATTATACTCTTAAACATACCTTTTTGTTTGGTGGGGTCTTAGCCAAGTCTGCACCGGGATTCGAACTTCATTCATTATGCATGTTTATCATTCCCTACATTACTTGTTCACTATTTTTGCAGGATGTTCAATAGGGTTCAGAGATTAGTTATGATGTATTTAAGTTGGCCCGAATACTTCAATTATAATAATAAATAAAAAAACATACCCCTTGTCTTGTTCAAACTGCATTTGTGGCATGGAATATTCCCCATTTCGGAGTGGTTGGGATAAACATGTCACAGTAGAGTCGATTATTTTAATAAATGTTTTTTAAAGTATATTTTATTTTAAATTATATTAAAATAAAACCTTTTTATTTTTTTAAAAATTACGTTTGACATTAAAATATTAAAAAAATTAACTTAAAAAATCATAAAAACAAAAATGTCTAACGTTGTATCTTCCTGGTACAGTTCAAGCTATGCGCTAACTATTTGAATGTTGAAGTTGAAGTCCCTTTATCTGTCCTCGTCAGCTTCGAATAATTAACAGCAAGTATTTTTCATCGACTTTTGTTTATTAGTTAAATTAACATAAAACATCGAGAGTTTAATTTATGTCTTTTCCAACACTTTTTTCTTTACATCTGTAAAATTACAAAAAAATAAAATCAAAATAGCCAATAGAATCGAACAGAAGGAATCAATGACACGGGATATTAAATTATTAAGACGGCCCGCATCAAGAGCATATAAATGCTCTTCATTTATGAATCCAACTTCAATAGGTAATCGCGAAGTTACAGGAAGCGTGGGCTGTTCCAGGCACTGTCCGCTTCATTTCTGGGATTCCGGTTCTGTTCACACTTCACAGCACGCATTTATTAGGGAACTTAAGAGTCTGTTGCTTTTTTAACTCGCGACTTTCCTTGCAAATCATATATTATTAGTACCATAAACACATAATTTATAGTTTTATATTCTATTTCTTTAAAATTAATTATCGTGTCCAAGGTTGTGTTTACGGAGTCAGGGGCAAGAATATTGTGTTTGTTTTTAAAATAATTTTTTTTTAAAGATATTTTACCCCTAATCATCTTAAAATCCCCCTTGGATCTTCACCATTTTTTGTTTGGATTTAGGCGATCAAGTCGGTATTATACGCCCATAAATTCATACATTAATTTATTCGTATCTCTAATCTATTTTTTATGAGGGTTTTCACCCTATCTCACCCCCCAAAAAAAGTGACTATTTTATCTTGTTTGGAAGTTACTCAATTTATCATGGGGTTTACAATATATCTCTTTGTCATCTCTTACACCCATTTTTTTACTTTCTTATAACCGAACACATGCTGGTTTGCGTATTGTTCTGTTACGTACTAATTTATTTTCGTAATATCTAGGAGATTCAAAAAATTTTAGTCTTTGAGGGTGCATTTGAGAAAATATTTAGCATTATCAAAGAGGAAGGAGGTTCAGAATGTGAGAGAAATAGACTAGATAATTACATGCTTTATCTTCTATTGTGAACACCTAACTTGTAGGTGTTTTTCCTATTCTGTATTCTTTGTAATTAGAGTCCACATAGGAGTGATCAAAGTCTTCTCTGTATATATATACATAAACTCAACACCAGTTGGTGTACTCTTCGGCAATATATCTTTGCTTCATATTTTCATGGTATCAGAGCTGGATTCAAAAATACTTTGATCCATTGCTGCGTTTCAAATACATCTCACAGAAACCTTCATCCATCACTGCGTTCCAGATCACTCACCTTTCTTTTTCAAAACATCATGTCCACCAATGAAACTCCAATCAGTCCTACAACTGGAAAAGAAATCACCAGTTCTAGCAATCCTGCAGATTCTGCAAAATCAATTATTTCAAATCCCTTTTATATCAATCACTCAGATCATCCAGGCTTGGTCTTAATTTCCAAGCCACTCAATGGAGACAACTACTCTACTTGGAAAAGGGCCATGACCCTAGCCCTAAATTCCAAGAATAAGCTGGGATTCGTCAATGGCTCCATAGCAGCCCCTTCACCAGAAACCGATCCAGAAGGCCATGCTTCCTGGTCTAGATGTAATGATATGGTGCACTCTTGGATCATCAACACTCTCCACCCAGAAATTTCTGATAGCGTCATCTATTACTCAACTGCAGCTGAAGTTTGGGATGATCTACAAGAACGATTCTCCCAAAGTAATGCACCTCGCATGTTTGAAATTCAGCGAGATATTGCATATTTCCGACAAGAGCAACTTTCCGTCTCTGGTTACTATACGAAATTGAAGGGATTATGGGACGAACTTGCTTCCTATAACACCACAGCATATAGCACGCAGCAAGAACAACAAAAACTCATGCAATTCCTAATGGGACTAAACGATTCCTATAGTGCTATTCGCGGACAAATCCTCCTGATGCAGCCTCTTCCTTCAATACGTCAAGCTTACTCCTCTGTTTCTCAAGAGGAAAAACAGCGCCTCCTAAGTGCAACAGCTGTTGCAACCGACACCACAAACAATGCTGCCATGGCTGTACGTGGCTACAACAACAGACCTCCAGGAAGGACCAATCGATCATATGGGTCTCCAAATTTTCGCTCAAAAGACAAGTCAACAGAAAGCTTCAGTGAATGGCGCCAAGACAGACGACGAGCAGGTTCAGGCAGAGGACGCCCAAATTGTTCCCACTGCGGCGAATTAGGTCACTGGATTCAGACCTGTTACGAACTCCACGGGTACCCCATTGGTCACCCAAAAGCAAAGCATCACATGGGAAATCCAAGGCGCTTCAATCAGCATGCAGCGAACCAAGTTTCAGAAGCCACCAAAGCAAACGGGAACCACCTGGTTGGGATTTCAGAAAGCCAATTGCAACAGCTTCTTTCGCTTCTTGATAATAAAAGAGAAAGCCCCAACTGCACTCAAGACCTCAGCACCGAGAAAGCCAATGCCGTGAATAAGCCAGGTTTATCCAAAATTAAATCACGAAATTGGGTCATTGACAGTGGGGCGACAAATCATATTGCTTCTTCATACAAATTATTTTGCAACTTAAAAAAATGCTTAATGCCACCTGTGCTACTACCCAGTGGAGAGAAAGCTGAAATTAATGCCACGGGAACATTACCATTGAACTCAGTTTACTACCTTCATGATGTGCTACATGTTCCTACATTTAAAGTTGATTTAATGTCCGTTAGTCGTCTAACGAGAGGCTTGAACTGTTCAGTAACTTTTTTTCCCTACTGGTGTATTTTGCAGGATCTGGCTACGAGGAGGATGATTGGTTTGGGTAAACAGCGTAACGGACTCTACTATTTAGTAGCATTAGCGACGAAGAAATCCACAAACAATCCACAGACCACACCCATAAACCAACCATCATGCAATCTTACCATCTCCACTGACCTCTGGCACAATCGTCTAGGCCATACATCCCATTCTCGTTTAAATTTCATTGCCAAATTTTTTTTAAATTTATCTGTTGAGTCTAATCAAGTTTGCCATATCTGTCCTTTGGCTAAACAAAGTCGTCTGCCTTTCAGTCGTAGTATAATATCATCAATTAAACCTTTTGAAATCATTCATTGTGATATTTGGGGACGTTATAAACACCCTTCTCTTTCCGGTGCACATTATTTCCTTACTATTGTTGATGATTTTACACGATTTACATGGATTTTTTTGATGCGTCACAAAGATGAAACACAACCTCTTCTAAAACAATTTTTCAGCTATGTTTCCACCCAATTTGACACTAGCATTAAAACTTTCCAAAGTGACAATGGTGGAGAATTTCTCTCACTTCGTTCCTTCTTTCAAAATAATGGTGTCATTTTTCAGCATTCATGTGTTTACACACCTCAACAAAATGGGGTTGTGGAACGCAAACATCGTCATATTCTTCAAGTTGCCCGTGCTTTGAAATTTCAAGCTCATCTTCCTGACCAATTTTGGGGTGAATGTACTCTCACTGCTGTCCATATAATCAATTGTCTGCCGTCTCCAGTTATTTCTTTCAAAACACCTTTTGAGTTACTTTACTCTAAAGCACCTTCTTTTTCCCATCTTCGTGTTTTTGGTTGCCTAGCATATGCTACAAATGTTCACACATATCATAAATTTGATCATCGTTCCATACGGTCAATTTTTATTGGATATCCCATAGGTCAAAAGGCATACAAATTATTTAATTTGTCCACCAAAAAAAACTTTACTAGTCGTGACGTCAAATTTCATGAAAATATATTCCCATTCTCGTCCGACCAGTCAGCCCATACTACTTCACCTTCACAATACCAGGCCGGCCCAATTCCCCTTATGATCCATGACTCACCGCCTGACCCACACACTCCAGACCCACACAACACCGACCCACCCATCCCTCATCCACCAGGCCCACTCATACATAATCCACCAGGCCCACACATACCCCATCCACTATATGGATTGAAGCAAGCGTCCCGTCAATGGTTTGCGAAATTCTCTCAAGCAATCTGCTCTGCTGGGTATGAACAGTCTCGGGCAGATTACTCCTTATTTACCAAGAGACAAGGCAAGTCCTTTACAGCCCTACTAATATATGTCGATGATATTCTAATCACTGGGAATAATCTTGCTAGAATTGCTGAACTTAAAGAATTACTGCATAGTCATTTTCATCTTAAAGACCTTGGGGCTTTGAAATATTTCCTTGGCATTGAAGTGTCTGCCTCTAGGAAAGGCATATTCATGTCTCAGCGTAAATATGCTTTGGAAATAAATAAAGATGTAGGTTTATTGGGTGCTGCCCCAAGTGATACACCTATGGAACGAGGTTTGAAACTATCGGAGAAAGGTGAATTACTCAGAGAACCCGGACAGTATAGACGACTAGTTGGACGACTAATATATTTAACTGTTTCGAGGCCAGATATAATGTATGCAGTACATGTCTTGAGCAGATTTATGCATCAACCCCAAAAACTTCATATGGAGGCAGCCCTTCGGGTTGTTCGTTACCTAAAAGGGGCACCTGGGCAAGGTTTATTCTTCTCGGCTGATAATGATTTCAAATTAAGGGCTTATTGCGACTCAGATTGGGCAGGCTGCCCACTCACTAGAAGATCAACCACTGGATATTGTGTCTTTCTTGGACCTTCGCTGATTTCATGGCGATCAAAACGGCAGAAAACGGTTTCCCTATCATCGGCCGAAGCAGAATACCGAGCGATGACAGGAGCCTGTTGTGAATTAACATGGTTACGGTGTTTATTGAAGGATTTGGGACTTCCACATTGTGATTCAGCCCTACTTTACTGTGATAACAAGGCTGCATTACACATTGCAGCTAACCCGGTTTTTCATGAACGAACCAGACACATTGAGATGGACTGCCACTACATCAGAGACAAAATTCAAGATGGTTCCGTGATTACAAGACATGTAGGATCAGCACACCAGTTGGCGGATGTCCTAACCAAACCTTTGGGCAAAGAAATCTTCGTTCCTATGATTCGCAAGTTGGGAGTACAAGACATCCACTCTCCAACTTGAGGGGGAGTGTGAGAGAAATAGACTAGATAATTACATGCTTTATCTTCTATTGTGAACACCTAACTTGTAGGTGTTTTTCCTATTCTGTATTCTTTGTAATTAGAGTCCACATAGGAGTGATCAAAGTCTTCTCTGTATATATATACATAAACTCAACACCAGTTGGTGTACTCTTCGGCAATATATCTTTGCTTCATATTTTCACAGAAGGCGGTGTTGTTGTGCAGGTGATTCTCATTCATCTCAATTTTAATTTAGTCCTTTTAACTTGTTTAGCTTTGTTTGCTGCTAGATCACTTGTCCCTCTACATAAGCCCTTTTTTTTGTTGGCTCTAACTGTAAATTATGTAGTTATTTTGTACAACTCTCATCTAAAGCTCAAGTTTTTTTTCCCTTTTTTTATGTGCATTTTCAGACTCTGATGTCTTTAACTTTTCATTTTCTTCATCACATTCTGATCATAGCTATTGATTACTGAGGCCACTTTCACATGCATTTGTGGCCAATGTTTTGAGACCTGAATTGAACTGGCTGGTAGGATTCTCGTAACCATGAACTGGTCTTAGCTTGTTTCCTGTTGATGCTGCCCAATGATATTTGGGGTATTTGCTTCCATTGTGAGAATTTTGAGAAATGCATTCAGTAAATGATGAAAAACTGAACACAAAAAAATTATTGTTTCATTTTTCTTTAACTAGATGCTGAAATTGAATACCATATATATATATATATATATATATATATATATATTGTCTAGTTTCTTTTGTTTTTTCCCATCTGGGATGGGGTATGGGGACGGGAAAAGGTTCAAATTTCAGGTAATCTTTTATCAGAAGACATGCTCTAACATATTATTGTGACTTTCTTTTTTTTCCATGTCTGGAGCATAAAATGAAAACATCCCTTGTTATATATGTAGTCTAGTCTAATTTATTTTTCTAAGCTTTGAAAAAAATCTCATAACAAATTGCTAATGTAATCTTACAATGGTCTTTACACAGGACTGTCTTGAACTATTGAACAATCTTCTTCGCAACAATGCTTCCAATCAGGTTTGTAGATTCTCTGGTATAGCTTCTGATGCACGCGTTCCAGTTGAGCCACTAAAAGTTTGCACGAATTTTAGGTACTCCTGAGGGAGACATTGGGCTTTGATGCTATAATATCAATTTTGAAGCTACGTGGAAGCTCTTACAGTTTTACCCAACAGAAGGTTAGACAGTTGACTGCCAATAATGCTAATATTTCTTCTGTAGTTTGAGCATTCTAGATGTTAAGGCATGTTGTCTTGGAAGCCTTACCGGTGATTTTTTCTGTTTCTGATACAAATGTCTTGCCAGTAGACAATTAATCTGCTCAATGCCTTGGAAACAATTAATTTGTTATTGATGGGAGGTTCAGAATCTGATCCTGGAAAAGATACGAATAAGCTGACAAATAGAACAGTCCTGGTTCAGGTTTGTTTACAATATATCTTGTGTTGAATTTTGATTTCAGAGCTGTACGTATATTAGCAGAAATGGGAGAAGAAACGTGCAAGGAATGCAGGAGCTGGGAAGAGAAAATATATTGGACCCATTTCCAGTGTATATAGTTCTCTCAGTTCCTCCATTCTGGATTTGATCAACGCCTAGTATTTCTGCTTTGCTTTTCAGGCTTCATTCTTCCCTGGTCGTGCTTTGTTTTGTAACTGGAGAGTGATCTCATAATATTGTGCGCCAGCGCCCGCCCAACATTGCAAGCTACTCTATAAATTATACCTCTTTGATTTGGGGAAACTAGTACTACTTGCAATCACGATCAAGTTTTTATTTTAGATTTCCCCCCTCTCTTCTGGACTTTTTATCATCCACGTGGATCAAGAGATATATACTCATGCTCATAAAAATTTGATTTGCATTTATTTATCATGGTGTTTTAAAATGATGCATAATGAATTGATAGATTATTGGGGGAAGCAGAATCGACAATGCAGCCAACCAGTACTGTCGCTTCTTCCTTGTTTTTCATTTTAGTTGATTTTTTAGGGTTCATTTTGACTGCTAACTTATGAGTTTGTTTGTTTTTTTGGTGGTTGAGAGATTGAAATCAGCTCGCATTTTTTTGTTATTTTGCATCCATCAGTTTTTCCGTAAAGGTGGAGGTTCTAATTGTTTATGGATTTGTAGGATATCCCTGAAATATTTGCAAGATATCTGAGAAAGAAGTTGCCTGATACTGTGAATCTTAAAGGTCCTAGTGGCTCTGCATGGAAAGTTGGACTAACAACCTCCAATAATACCCTATTCTTCAATCATGGTTGGCAAGAATTTGTCAAGGACCATGCTCTTAAAGAGAATGATTTCTTGATCTTTAAGTACAACGGGGAGTCGAATTTCGATGTCTTAATTTTCAATAAGCAGAGCATTTGTGAGAAGGCTGCCTCATGCTTTGTCAAAAAATATGAATCTACAGAACGTGGCAATGGCTGTCGAACAAAAAGAAAAACTATCAAAAGTTCAGCTGAAGTTGTTTTTGCCTCTCCTAAGGGTGTAGCTGGAGGTTCTCAACCTGAGAAATTTATAGAAAATGATACTGATGCAATACCAGGTGGACAACCCAATGACTCCCGAGTTACTGGCAAGAAAATCTGTAGGGGAATAAAGTCAACTGAGGCCACTGAAGAAGATGTTGTTGGAGGTTTCAAACAGGTGGAGTGTTCATATAATGATTCTGGCACGATAACACCACTAAGGCAGCCTACAAGTGAGGAAATAGAGACTGAACCTGGTAGGTTTCTATTCAGAAGAGTGCTTGTACTATATCTTCTACTTCAGAGCTCCCTGCTAGACCTCTTTCTTTCTTTCTGTTTTCTGCAGAGCATGTTCGAGCTCAATCTATTTGCTTGTTTGTATTGTCATTTGATGGAAACACTCTGGTCCATCTTGTTATTTATTTCCAGGGTTTATGTCCACTAACATGTGTTCCTAACGTGCTCAATGAAGTGTATTACTGCTAAGTGCACGAAAGTGTTAGATTGATGAGTTTTTATTGTTCCAATAGTTCCATTCATGAATATTTAATCCCTAGGCCAACCAGTGGATACTGTGCTCCATGCGAGGAGAGGAAGGAAAGTAACAGAGCAGGAGAAAAGGAATGCAATGCAATTGGCTGTAAGAGCCGTAACCGCCAATGGTTTCCTTATACTCATGAAGCCCACACATGTGTGTAGGAGATTCTTTATGGTAAACATTTCTTTCTTGACTTGTATCATACCTCCTTCTACAATCTATTGCCTCTCTTTTCCCATCTATGTTTTGAGTCTCGTAATGCCAATTGATTCAACAGTTGGCATTGCATGGAAAACAATCTTGATCTTGTTTATTATATCTTGTGTTGCATCATCATGCAGGTAATTCCTTCAGCGTGGATAGTTAAACGTATTCCCATTAAAGGAAATCAAGATGTAATTCTACGTTTTAAAGATCGAGCATGGCACACCAGATTCTTCTATCACAAGTCTCGCGATAACAACGGAGGGCTGTCTGCTGGGTGGAAGAAATTTGCTTTGGACAACAAATTACATGAATTTGATGTGTGCGTATTTGAACCTCTAGACCTGGTAAACTGCCCAATTATCCTGAATGTCAACATCTTTCGCGTCGTTGAATAAGCAACCAATTACCTGACAATAGGATGAGGAAAAATTGCAGGACCATGCATGATTTCACAGCTCGTTTGGACTGTTTTATGCTACCTATTTTCTTATCGACTTAAGTATTCCAGACTGATGGATTTAGCTGTGTTGTATGTTGTTAGTATTTTGGCAGCTGAAAGTTTTCTGTATGAACTTGACTAGACGACTGTATGTAAATATAAATAGTGATGTTTTCTTAATGTTTAATTTGGTGGACTCCATGCTTCAATGCAGTGGCTGAATTGCCATTTGATCTGTGGAACTGAAATCACCAAGTGGTTTTTCTGTAAACACGAATGAGCTCCATCAATGAAGGGCTAATCCTGCTCCGTGTACAAACGGAGGCCACGTTTATGACATTTTTCTTTCTTTCTCTCGCTTTTTTTAGTGTCTGTTCTGGAGCTCGATTGATATTGTAATTTTTAAAAAAAAATAAAAATAAAAAATTTCATACATGGGATAATTGCCTGAAAAGGATCGGACCGAAAATAAACCCTCAAGAAATTCATAGCTGGGATAATTGCCTGAAAAGGATCGGATAATTATTGATAAACAAATTGTTCATAAAATATAATTTGTAGCATTTATAAAAATAAAAATTGATATATTACATAATACAACTAAAAGACTTGAAAAACATTATAGAGCTTCATTTGTTTATAAAACTAAAAGACTTATAAAAACATCATGGAATTTCATTTGTTCATCCTCTTTTATTTTTTATTTTATTTTATTTTTCTTTAAAAAAAATTATCCTCGTGTTTTTTTAATAATATTTTGGATTGCTTTTGGATAGGTCAAATTAATTAAGTTGTATTGGGATAGCTTCCACATGATGTAATTCTAAACTCAAGCTAAATAAGAAATCAAGTTAAAATGTTTATTTTTTTAAAAGATTTTTTTTTTAAAATCAACTAAGTCAACTAAGTCACACGAGGATGTAAATGACAACAACAATACATTGTTTAATTTTAAGATAAATTAGGTAAAAAGTTAGATCATAAACTTTTTTTCTTGTTAATTTGTTTTTTTAGAGTGATCAAATCGACAAGATTATGTTGAGTTAACTTCAACTTTAGACTTGGGCTAAATAAGGATTGAGTCAAGAAGCTTTAAATCCTGATATGTTAGGTCAAGACTCAAGAATAACAATGTTTAAATATCTTTTATGATCTATATATTATTTATTACATTAAAAAAACTTATCTGACCTAAACTAATATTTTTTCTAAAATGTCTTGCAAGATCAAGATTCTCAATTAATTCAAATGGAAATCATGTTTCTCATCCTGACATCATGAAATTATATTTTTTTAAATATAAATTAATGTTTTTATTTTATTATTTTGAGGAGTAAAAAAATATATCTTCCAGTTCTTTGTTTTTCAAAACCTGAAATCAAATAGCTAATTTACCATACCTAATCCTATTAAGATATTGTTTGACACTGCATTTCAAAAATATTTTTGAAAAACATTAATTGTTTTTACTTTAAATTATATATATATATATATATATATATTAGATCATTTTCATGTGCTGATATCAAAAATAAATTTTAAAAATAAAAAAAATATTATTTTGATATATTTCTGAAAAACAATATTATAAAAAATAACTACAACTATATTCCCTAACCTACACTAAATTCCAATCAAGCAAGATAAAAGATGATATTTTTAAAAGACCAGTGCAGTGTGTATTTAGTAATACAATAAAATATATTTTCAAAATATTGTTTTTAATTAAAAATATTTTATTTCTTGTTTTTTTATGTTTAGTAATAGCATATCAAAATCTATCTATCTATAATTCTCTCTCTATATATATAAAAACAGTTAAAAATAAAGAAACATTAAAAAAAGTTTTTAAAAACAAATAAAGAGCCAGGCAGGGATTTCGAACGAATAGTCCCAAGGCCCAAGGATCCGAACGCGCGACACATATTGGCTCTTCGTTTCATGTCCCTGTCTTGTTAATGCAAGTCTCTCTCTCTCTATCAGCACTGACTTCTTGTTTGGCTCTTCCTTTCATGTCCCTTTCTTCTCATTGCAAAATGTGTTTAGGATGTTTTGACAAAAAAAAATTAAATTAAAATTAATTTTTTTTAGTATATTTAGATTATTTTTATGGATTGATATTAAAAATAATTTTTAAAAAATAAAAAAAAATATTATTTTAAAATATTTTTAAATAAAAATCATTTTAAAAAGCAGCTTCAATTATATTCTAAACATTTAGTTACCCCCACGTATCTTTTATTGAAAAGGTAATTTATCTTTGTACCCAAAATTATAGAAAGCATTTTATCACTAAAGGCAGCATTGGTAGTGGTTGTTGTGTGCCGTAAAAAGTCCCTTAATGTTGTTTGTTTGCAGTAAAAGAAAGTAATTATGAAAAATTACAGCCTCTCTTAGTTACTTCGTTCTTGTCAATTTCTGAGATCCAGAACAGCAGTAAGTTCAGCAAGTGGGAATGGGAGTGAAGATTGCAGAAGCTGGGAAGAGGAACTATACTGGACCCATTTCCAGTGCACCCATTTCTCTCAGATTCTCCATTCTGGTTATGGTCATCAGCTTGTAAGTTTTCTTTGCTATGAGCCCATTTTATGTTTATGGGGGTGTTTTGTCTGATTTCATATTGTGGTTTTGCTTCAGGCTTTCAGGGGTTTGTCACGTTGCGATAATAGCCCATTATCAAACGATTTTTCAGGGTTTATCTGATTTTGTCTCCAAAACTGCCTATCATGAAGTCACCTATTTGCCGTGTTTTTAGTTTCTGAATCGTTATTATGATAGTTTTAACTCATATTCTGAATTTAGTCATGATCATCCTGTATTTTTTTTAATGTAATTATCTTTCTAATAGTTAATATCGGCCCTATTAGCATGTTTTCTAATGTTTGTCTCTACACGTAATTCTTAAGAGGATCAGAAGGTGATCTTCGGGTATATCTAGAGCAATTAGCTGAGGCTCAAATCATTCAAGAATATGTTGCACTTTATCCATTTGGTTAACGAGTTATTACATAATCAGATCCATCCTGGGGTTTTTATAGTAGGATTGCAAGTGATAACTCATGGTAATTCTAAAATACTTGTACCTAAACTACTTCTAGAATAAATATATTCTGGTTTATCCAGCAATTCACTAGCAAAAATAGAACATTGGTTGACATTTCTATTTCAGTCAATCTTCAGAAGCAGTTTAGGTACAAGCATTTTGGGATTACCATGAGTCAGCACTTGCAATCCTACTATAAAAACTCCAGGATGAATCTGATTCTGTAATAACTCGTTGATCAAATGGATGATGTGCAACATATTCTTGAACGTTTTGAGCCTCAGCTAATTGCTCTAGATATACCCGAAGATCACCTTCTGGTCCTGTTAGGAACCACGTGTAGAGACAAACATTAGAAACATGAAAAGGAACACTATTAACAAAAACATTATAAGGATAATTACATAAAAGAAAGCACAAGATGATCATGACTAAATGTAGAATAGGAGTTGAAACTAGCATAATAACGGTCCAGAAACTAAAAGCAAAGCACGGCAAATGAGCTACTTCATGATAGGCAGCTTTGAAGTTTGGTCTTATTATACTCCCGATGCTACTTCATTCAGGTAATCCCTTCAGGATGGGCGGCTGGACATTTCAGAACTCTGGAAAAGAAGGACGTGATTCTTCGCATTAAAGAAAATACATGGAACACCAAGTTTTTATATTGTAAATCTAAGAACAGCGGCGGGCTTTCTTCTGGGTGGAGAAATTTTGCTTTGGATAACAAATTACAGGAGATTGATGTGTGCCTTTTTGAACCTAGCAGCGCAGTGAACAATTCTATTGTCCCTGATGTTAATATCTTTCGTGTTCTCCAGTGACCTTGAAGGTTGTTTGTGAATCATCAAGAGATGAAGGTAGGCAAACTGGTCAGCGCAGTGAACAATTCTATTGTCCCAAATCTTGTCATTATTTGAGTTGTGGACTACTATAGAGATTTAGCTAAGCTTCCGAGTACTGTAAACTATAACAACTGCTGACTTGTGTCCGAGTTAGCGTAAGGATATTACAACTCATCGCTGTCTGCCATGCCTACTCGGTTCTTTCTATGATCCATGTGGACCATTGTATATAGATCGATCATTTTTGTTCTGTTGAATCTGTAGGACCTTCGTTGACCGACATGTTCATCGTATGATGGGGGGGGAGGTAACTTTTCCTTATGGTCAGATTCCCGTTTGGGTGTTATCCAGTAATCAAGGGGAAACAAGAACATCTGGGTAGCATATAAACGTTAGCATTTGCATTGCCTCTTTATGGCTCTAGTTCCACTATCTCCTCGTGGCTCCTCACTCTGGTCTTAATTATATTTTAAGTTAGCCAATCACAGTATTTCTCACCTTTTCCAAATTTTAAGCATTCAATGACCCGATAATGAAAGTTATGGTATCATTATGAACACTTGTTAAGGAGAAAGTTCGATTTGAACTAGTGAAATAAATAAATGCCACGGCTTCAAACCTTCCTGTTGAGTCATTAGGAGAAGCAAGTCTCGAGACAATATAGAGAGCAACTAATTCCGTGGTGCTAACTGTTCAGAATCAATAATAATTAAAAAAGAAATAAAAAAAATTCGATGATTTTCCAAAATGTATTAAAGCGCATACGGTGAAAGTTTAATGGACAGTGATTACATTGACTCAGCATGCACATTGTTCCTTGTGACACCGGTGAAAGTAATACAGAAATTGTGAAGCTCACCTGTGATCATTAGGATAAAAATCTGGTAAATTCTGCAATTGCAGGCAACTCTCGGGTCAAATGGAAGGAGGAGAAATACCAAGTGCAAGTCAAAAATGTTTCTCAATAATTTCTACAGGTTATAAAGAAGAGACTGCAATTTAAAAGCAACACAACAGCCTCTTGAGGCAACAATTGACAGTGATCATTAACAGCAATATGACCAGCGAATTCTTTCAATATGCTTCAAGAGCTTTTCTTCGGCCAACTATCTGCTGTTCGAGAAGCTACTGGTCTGCCTCAAGAAGAGGGTCTCTGACATGCAGAAAAAAGTTGCAGGCTAATAAAAGCCATCATCAGAGAGGTGAACAGTTCAAAGCCGACCACCTTAGGAAAATGCCACCCCAATCCTCTTCTCAAGTAGCTGCAAAAGCCATAATTTAGCAAGACATGTGAAAGAATAAGCTCAGTGCAGATTCTTATTCCCAAAACAGAAGAATGAAACCATAAACATACAAAATCCATGATGCTCTGTTTGCTATCATCTTTGGGGTTGTAATGAAATGCTAGGGTAAATTTCATTACACATGTTGAGAGAACACAGTTTGCAAGAGCTTTTACAAGGTTTTAAGAAACATTTGACACACACCTAGTGTCCAGCCTCTATGATTTTTTATACCCTCCAATCATAGGGTAACTGTTGAATCTAATGCATTTTTCAAAATTGCTATAAAGCTCAGATCTTGCACTCACAAACATGCCCTTTTCACATTATGCAAGGCATGAAGGATGAGTACTCATCAAACCTCGTGATGGATGGCATGGTTGCCAAAATTCCTGCACATGCATATATGATGGGAATCAAAGTCTTGGGTTTATTTTTCCGAAGCCACATCAGAGATCCCAAAGCAGCAAGAGATATACTAAACACCTGAAATTCATAGAAGAGAAAATTCCAATATGAATATCAGACATGTATAATCCTTTTTTTTCATTCTCTTTAATCTTTTCAAGTTTCAAACTAATCAAAGCCAATTATATATGAAGAGCAGTAATGGAGGTTAACAAGAAAATAAACATACCAGGTTTGCATTTGCTTCAAGGCCTTGCAGAATGTAATCCCATGTGAATTCTAGTCCTCTAGATCCTACCCACAGAGGTGCCAGTCTATGTAATACAGAATCAGCAAAAGCCCATCCTGGGAAATAATTTTGTAAGCTTTATGAAGATTAAGCTCGCATAACTAAGGCTGAGTCAAAAGAAAACCATGAGGATGAATTTCTGAGACCAATCACTACTCTTTGCATGCGAGCATGAATAGAAGAGATTACGGAGATGTGCAACATTTATAAATACAATAACGTTAATTTTCTTCTTTGTCATTTACAGCAGCACAGATCAGTTGTGGTTTCTATAAATTTTCATGCAAAAAAAAAAAAAAACCAAAGTGGTTTGAAAAAATTCTGAAGGTTTAGGATCAACAGGAGGAAAAGGGTCAAGAAAAGGACAAATGACCATGAAGAAAAGAGGGAAACAGTTGAAACCAACACACAATTAAAATAAATAAATTCCCCTAACTAAACTGCTATTCGTGGAACCATGGTTTTCTGCACCATTTTTTCTTAAGGATGTATACCACAAGTTGAGGCCATAAGTTTCTGAAGAAATTATAGCATGCTATATAAGAATCTGTTGTAAGATTCTGGAGAAGGAATTCAGTACCAATTCAAAGCAGTAAATCAGCTTAATTTTGAAGGGAAAAGAATGTTGCCATTCAAATGATTGACTTAAACAAGTTACACTCACCAAGTCCAACAGCTTGAAATTTATGATTTTGAGAGATATTCCTATGAGTCAATTGGGTCAAGGCAAAGTAAAGCCCAGCAACATCTATAAATCCAATAAGTGCATGCAGTAGTTCCTGCATATAAGCAGTGTTAGCGATAGGTGATTCCCAAATCAGAATACAAGTCTTATCAGAGAGCAGAAGTGAACATTTAAGAGCATGCAGTCAAGCATGGCTAGCATGGAAAGAAAATACGTTTGCGTGTTAGTCATCTCAAGAGCAAAATTTAACGATATGATGAATTTAAAACAAGAAACTATAAAAGAAGGCCAGCAAAAAGATATTAAATGCTACATCATTCTCCTTCCTCTCTTTTTTATTTCTTCATCGCTACAGGAAACATTTTATTTTTCATACACAAAACTTCATACGCAGCCTCACAAGCATATCTTAGGTGAGATCGTAATACAACACAATCATTTTTCATTGCTTTCATATCTGATCATTTTATTTCCTCTTTAACACTCTCTAGCCTTCTTATACATCACAATGCAGCTAATCAAAGACAAATATAAACTGCTCCATTTCAACTTCAAAATTGTTAAAAATTAATCTCTCTATGTAAAAGAAAGTACCTGATACGGATCAAAGCTATCATTCTCAGACACCTTAAGAAAGGTTGCCAAGCAAACCAGCTGCCAACATACATAAGAGAATCTCAGCTAAAAGATGCCAACATTGAATTCATAATTAAATAAAAAACGCAAAGATTCAACATTAAATGAAATTTATAAAACCCATGATTAAAGGACTCTACAAACCTTGACCAGAGCAGTTCCAAGATAAACAAGAGCAGCTTTAACAGAAGTACCAAGTGTGTCGTACTCAGACCTGTAAACATTATTTTTTACCAAAAAATCATAAAAACAAATCAGAAATTATAATGGGTTTTCTGCATGAAATTATTGGAATTTTAAAAGATTTTTTGAGAGGGGAGAGTACAATGGAGTGGCGGAGTAATAGACGGCGTGAGGGCCGAATGTGAGAATCGCGCAGTTGAAGAAGTGGAACAGTGTCATCTCTCTATCGAATCCTGTCTCTCTTCTTCTCCGGGCTGCGAGATCCAAAAAATGAATCGAAATCTGGAACGGAGGAGGAAGCACTGGTAATTCATGGAAAATACCACTAAGAGCCCGGCTTGGTTGAGGTAGAAAGGAAAGAGCCTAATTGTTGGGCCTTTTGACTCGATTTTGGGCCTGCATTTTTCTTCAAGGAAGAGAGCTGTTTTAAAAATGTTTGTTATTGTTTTGTAAGTTTTATTTTATTTGAAACTATATTAATATAATATTTTTATTCTTAAAATTTTACTTTTAGTATTATTATATCAACATAATTTTAATAATTTTTTATACTTTTGTTTTTAAATGTTTCATGGTATGCCATTGACTAAGTTAATTTTTTTATAATACAAAAAATATATTTAAGCAACATTAACGTTTTTTAAAAAATAAAAATTATAAAATCTAAGTTATTGAAGTGACCGGGTTCAATAACATCAATTAATTTATTAAAATAATTAAAAAAAAACATAAGCAGTAAAGAAAGGGAGCACTAGAAAAATTGAATAAGTTATCAATATTGTATTCATGAGGAAAGAGAAAAAACAAATCCATCAAAGACTTAACCTTGCTTTGTCGGGGCCATTACCTCTGAATTAGAAAGGTGTATTTAATGCCCCCCTATGACAGGGCTACACAAAATATTGAAAGAGGTCGTGCAACAGCCCGAAAAAATAAAACAAAGCAAAATATCATGAAGTGATCATCTCATACTTAAATTTAATCAATTAATTTAATGTAACTCAAAAATACTTTTTAAAAATCCTAGATCTAATAAATAATAAAAAATAGAAAGACTCCAAAAAATCCATTTTTTTTAAATTAGTAAAAAATCTTATAGAAAGCAAATAAAAACAAATATAATAGAGCTTAATCTTCAATTAAATAAATATTGATAGATGAACATGGGTTTAAAAGGGGAGAAACAATACTCAAACGAATATATTAAATCTAGATTAATCTTTCAAGCTCGTAACTCATGAAATTCTACATTTGTGCTCAATCAAAAAGTTCAATTACCAATAAATATAATGTTGAAAAATAAAATAAAAAAATATCATTTTAGAAAATTTGTAAGAGTAAAAAACCAACAACCAAAAGAATGAGAATCGGAATCGATAGAAAAATGATTAAATTATATAAAAAATATTTTAAAATTATCACAAATAAAATAAGTAGAAATAAAAAGGAATAACAACCAAAATTGATAAATGAAAAAAATTGAAAGAGGATATTATTTTCTATGAACTTATTATAGTCCTATAACCTAGATCTAGAGTTTAACAAGTTAATCTATTAAAGATTATATTTTTAATGATCATCTAAGTTATTTTTTAATCTACTAAGTTAGCTAGATCAAATCATAGCAACCCACTAAATATTTTTTTTATAAGAAAAAAGCTTATTAATATGTGGATTTTTTTTAATGCTCAAAAAAATGAATCAGCTCACAGCATATTTTACTTGTAATATACACATTATCATATACTTGTAATGTATACATTTCAAACTCGTCTCTGTTTTTTCTCTCTTAATCGTGATCACTAACCATCAATTTTTGAAGGAAAAAAAATGAAGATCCAGCCAGCTTATACCCAAAATAAATTGATGTAGGGCTATTAGCAGGAGCCATATGCTCCTGTAACAAGTACAAGGACATTTACGAGAGACTCAAAATCCATAACCATCATATTAAAATCTTTAATAAAAATTAATCGAAAATTCATATCTTCGCATGTCGCCATTGTTGAAGCAGCCACACGTTTCAAAATTTTAGTGGCATGAAGGTCAAGGGGTATGAACCTTCAAAAGAGGAAAAAAACAAAATCAATGCTGCTGTTAATGTTTTGCAGTTTCTGCAACTATCCAAAACCATATTCATTATCTCTTCTGCCTTCGATGGTATTGGAAAATCATTACCGGCAGAGTATTTCAACTACCTCATCAATTCCTTTCTCTGCAGTGAGGATTTATAGATATCCCCAATCAATCAAGTTTGCAGCCGCAAAATTTACAAAAAAGTATCTGGACTTTGTTGCCTCTGACGTTTCTTGGAAATTGCAGGGGAAGAAAGAGATAATGAATATGGGTTTAACTACCTCATCAACTATATACCTCATAAATTCCTTACGAAGAACTTGGCTAAATTGAATTTAACTTTTGAATTCAAAAGAGCAAAAGAATCTTGAGTCTTCGTAACACCATCGCTATATTTCCTGCACTCACACTGTATCAACTAGGTTTACTGTAACATTTGCAGATGCATAGAGAATTCGGATCCTCTTTTCCTGGATACGAGGCACAAAGGGCCAGCATAAAAAACATTCGATTAAAGTACGAAACAAAAAGAAAAGATGCATTGTAAGAAAATAGTGGAAGTGCTTGAATGTATGGATCGTCCAGGATGCACACTGTTACCAACCATAAACTATTCTTGTTCTGTATACGGCCAGTAGAGTTTGACAATGCTGTTCCAACTATATCACACTAGCTACTCCCTAGCCTTGTCTTTTAAATCAGAAGAAATCAGATTCCAGGATTAATGTCTTAGATCCCCAGTACCTCTATCTTTGTCCGAATGATTTTTACTCATCTTTCTCCGTGAGCTCACATGGTATGCGACTATTTTGCTGTAACCTTCTTCGCAGGCCACACCTGTTTGCAACCTGCTAAATGTGATTCTGTCATGCGTTATTCAAATTTTCCCAAATGAACTTGTCTGCTTGTTTTCTCTCTCTCAAAGCTAGCCTCCACTTTCCTTGCATACTTTCAACCTAGCTAATCGTGAAAGCATCATCGTCAATCCTGGCGTGTAGATATTTCAACAAATAGTGCTATGAGAATAGCATTATAACAACCGATTTCTTTCTTCTTCAAAGAAAGATTTTTCTTTTTAATTTCTACCCATAAAAAAGAAACATATTTACTACCTTTTACTTTCTCTAGTGCCCCATTTAGATTGGACAAAACATTCTGACTAGAACAAACTATTTCCAAACAGAAAAGCTGAGTTCCATCCTTAATAATAATACTTGACATATCATTTTCATAATAAGTATTGTTGATGACAATCATTATAACATAATAGTATTGTCGTCAACAAGGAATTTAGTATGAAGCTCATACCATTATTATATATGTATATATATATTATATGAATGAGGAACTTTGAGTGCTTGAAAACTGACAGCCAATAAAGGCATTCTTTTTATCAATGTGAAAAATGGCTAAAACAAGGAAAAAGTTGAGAGGAGAGGAGGGCATGGTTAAGCTTTGAAAAAAATATAAAAATCTAACTATGTGGTCCTTGAGACAAGTACAACTATCAGAAAATGAGAGTGCGGCAGAGTCACGAGAATATTAGATGAAATTCATTCCCAAATATATAAAAACACAGAAATTGATCAAGGAAGGCCAAATCATAGACAAGTACAACGGGAGAGGGTGGCTATTTCTTTCCATAGCACCCCATTTCCATCGCCTGCGACATCACGGATACAATTTTCCAGAGAGGTTGTCATCGCTGATTCCATCAACAACTCTCACAATGTTCTATAATTCTTCGATGAAATTGGTTTAGATATCGTCGATGGAATAACAATTTCCATCACAAATCCCTGTCGATATTTTATCAAATTTTTTTCATGTTTATTTGTTATAACCCCAATTGCATTTCTTAAAACCTAAAATCATGGTAAAAACAAACTAAAAACTTTTATAATATTAATTTAAGAAATAATTATATGCCTTGATTACATTACAAAATTCTCCTAACAAGATGGAGGTGGAGGGAAAACTATTGCACCGGGAGGTTTAAGAGGAGAAGGATAATACATCACCATGTATACATGTATTTGCTCTAAATTCTTTCCTATTTTCTTCTTCCATATCGACCCTTTAGAACATACATTCGTTCCTCAACTTGTTTTTCAGACCATCTCTTGAATGACACCAATAATGTATAGCTTCATATTATCTGGATCTGGATTAAAATAAAAAAAGCAGTCAAAGTCAAGATAGAATCCATCAGTCATTTCATTGTAGCAATTGAAATCTTTTTTGCATAAATAAACTCAAAACCAATCTTATTATGAATTGTAAAGCAAAGTAGAAAATTATGCAGATAAATGGAAGGATAGGAGAAAGAGAGAAAAAGATTATCAATGATATAGGATTCCAATATGCGTAGGTCTATAGGTCATCTCATAAAAACCAATGTAATAAAGAATCAATATTGATTGATTCATAATTAAATGAATCGCATTCAAAGAACAAAAAAAATCAAGAGCCTCGAGCCAATAAAGACTAAGAATATTGACTCAAAAATAAATTCATCTATTGACAAAAAAATCTTGAATGTTTTTTCCAATAACTCTTTGTGACTTGTATCAATCTAAAATATATTTCATATTTATAGGTGTTATACCACAAATCACGCAACCTGATTTAAAAAATTGTTAAACAAAAATTAAGTAACGATAAAAGAAGATTAACTACAATAATATAAATTTTAGCCTGAAACTTACCTAACTGCATTGTAATTTTCCCACACTTCGTTTTGCCACAATCTCATTTGCCTGTCCTACTAAAACTTTCTTTCTACTCAATTTTGTAAAACTAATTAATTTTTTGATTTAAAAAAAAAAACTATAAAAAGACTTAAAATAGAGTTTGTTTATCTAACCTTAAATCTTATCTACTAAGCCTCAACCATGCTAATTTATTCAGGATGATCTTGAAGGTGGCTCCATTGGAAAAAAAAAATGGAAATTAAAAGAATAAAAATCAAATCAAAAAATTATATGATAAATTAAGATTGAAGGATATACTTTAGATAAATTAAGATTGAAGGATATAATTTAGAACAAATAAAAGTCTTACAAAAAAAAGCCAATAAGAAAAATTAAAAATCAAAAGAATAAGAATTAAAATTGAAAATACTAACAATAAAGAGGATCGAGTTGATATTTTCAGGGGAGTAGAAATAAAAATAAAAAAAGCTTTAAATTTTGCAGTGGGAAGAACAAAAAAGTAAAAACACTGCTTTAATATTTTCACTCACATACTATTATTATAGCTTTTGGTAAGTCTGTCTACAATCCCCAAGAACTGATTGCAGTCACATGATCTACTCTGAACATGGGTCCTGTGAAATTAATCAGCACACTATTTCAGTTTGCAGTGAAATTGTTAGAAAACTTCATCAAGAGGGTGCTGAATTTATACAAGCTCTATCAATCCCGGTCGTACACCACCAGTAATTATAAGGAAAACACAACTGTCATCACTCTACGAATTATTCAACACTTTGTTTTTTTAGAGATTGGCTCTTTGACTCTTACAGAATACGGCACTCAAATATATTTTTAATTTTTATTTTTAATATTTTTAAATTATTTTTATAGACTACCTGACACGGCTTTCAGTTCCTGGGCGAAAAAAGATAATTGATGTCAGAAAGAGAAGGGATAGGTCTGGTTAATAATGTTTGCAGGAGTTCGGGACCTACCCGTGACCTTCAGTTCACTCAACCCGGTGAGGATCTACGGCTAGGACCAAGGAGCTAGCCTTCAACGTAGTCAATGTCCTGTGGCAGTGAGAATGTAAAATTTGCGCCGCTGTTCCCATCTGTCTAACGAAATTTCATTTTCATCTGAGCAACCCCCCGTCCGAGGAAAGAAAAATTGGAAAATCTTACGCCCAGGAAAAAAAGGGAACTTCTTCTCTAGGGCTCTCGTGCCAGCGGAGATCCGATATGCATTAATTGGTTCGACCGATCTTGCAGTTGCTGCATCTAGATTTCCAGTTGAAGCATAACGGGATACAATCTGTGCTAACAAGTTTAATGTTGATTGGATTGGGGAATATGATTCATTAAAGATATTTTTAATATACCGATTTCAGCTTCGATTGTTCTTGCATATAAATACATATAAATATATTCAATACCCATGTTAATAAAAATAGAATATTCACCGGAGATGGTGGATGCCGAGGTCACTGAACTTTTGACCCTTCTCGAGTGGCGAATGGGTACCTGTGAACGTTACTCATCTGTGCTACCCATTAATTTAAACTCACCAATAAATAAATAACTCGTTGAGTATTAACTTTTGAATCGATTTTTGACCATGTAGTGGCTGTGAGTTTCGAATACTGCCAGCCATCTTAATTCTTTCCTATTATCACGAGGGCATGATCTGATAAAACTATCTTCTGTGATTAGGTTATAGTAAGCACTACAGATAAAGGGACAGGGAAATTCTATCGAATCTGGTGCAAAACGATGCGGTGGTGGGAATTTGTACAGCCATGTTTATTCCATGCATGTAGCTGTGCACGTCAGCCTAAACGGCGTTGATCTCGGTGATTCCATCCTTTCTTTTCTTATTTTATCGTTCTTCCCGATACTCAAAGAGTGAGAGGAGGTGAAAAACCAAATCTCAAAGCAACACATGACTGCATTCTGATCTCACGAATCACCATGAGGAAGCTAATATTCTTCCAAAAAGGTATACAATTATTTTAATCGTATCAACAGACATAAACGTACTGGTACTGCATGATCATGATTCGATTTGTATTTGAAGCCAGCATTGTTTTGTGCTTATTACAGTAATTGTTGAATTATAAGATGTATATTAATTACAATCTTACAAGAAAGTGATGGACACCACATTGTTTAAACCTTATATTATTTTCAATTTGGTAAAATATCCTTGTATATTATTATTTTTTTATTTTTTCTTCCGTATGAATCCAACACAAAGCCTCCACCATTGTTGCCAGACGATACTCTTCCTTGTTCCTCAAAGCTAGAAATAATGATAGGTGTTTTTTTTTCATCCTATTTGTTTTAACAAATTATTTGGGCTAGAGATGTCAGTTTATAATGCTCCTACAATCATTGATTATTGGGTTGTCATTAAACATATCTCGTGTTATGTAAAGGGTATAATTTTTTATGGTTAATGTATCACTCGTAGTCCATCTTTCTCTTTTTTATGGTCTTGCTAACACTGATTAGGCTGGTAATGTTTATAATCTTAAGTTTATTAGTGATTGTATTTCACCAGTATTCTAATCTCTTGGAAATAAAGCAAACAATGAACAATTGCTCACTTTTATATTGAAGTTGAATATAAGGCCTTAATTGATGGTATTGCTAATGACTTACAACTTCATTATCTATTGTCAGATCTATAGATTACTTCTATTTCAATATCTACCATTGAGTGTGACAATTTAGGGTGTTACTTTTTTATCAGCGAATCCCATCTAATTTTATGTTCATACTAAACATGTTAAGGTTTGATCTTGTGTATTACTATATCTTGTGTAATATATATATATATATATATATATATATATAGAGAGAGAGAGAGAGAGAGAGAGAGATGACAAACACATTGTTTAAACCTCCTGTTATTTTCAATTGTGCTCGAACCCAAGAGGGAATACTACTCGGTTGTTGTCCAAAAAATGCTCATTAGGTCACTGATCATATATCAGGTGATGAAATTTAATTATTAAAAAAAGGAATTATTTAAACAAATAGCTACTCACCATTTAGTTTAATCTGTTGGCCAATTAAGAATCTATATAATTTCAAAGACCAGAATTTTCTGTGTGAGCAGCTAGCTTGTTACACATTGCATATGATAAATTCAAAACCTTACCGATAGGTGGAGCAAATTAACATGGTGGGAAATTTACCAAGAACTTGGTAAGAAATATTAAAGTTGACCAACATATATTTCCATGTAGATGATTAAACCCCTACAACCATGTAACAATAATTAAAAGGATAGTACATGGAGAGGTAGGTATCTTAATTACGAATTGCTGGCCATGGATATACCCACTAGCCTAAAATTTAGCTCAATTTTGTTGCAACGTGAAAAAGAATGGAGTCCTTTTCGAAGTGAGATGTAAAATTAATCAATGCTCGAGCTTTCAAATATATATTTTAAAAAAGAGAGGTAGGAATAGTTCTTAAAAGACAAACACATGGAATATGGAATATAGCCGTAGCATTTGACAAGATTACAAGTGATCCATAGAGAGACATGTTGACCGGATAATACCATACTATCGTCCAAACTGGTTATTATTAATAAGATATAATCTAAAGAAAGATGGAGAATTTATTAGCCCTAATAAACTAAGACAATATATACAAAAAAATTTCATTTCCCGGAGAATCTAGAGCGCATCAGGCGCTGACCATGGCTTCGAAATCTATAATTAAGAAATGATTAACATTTTCTAGTCATCATCTAGTTGTTATTGCAATCAACTCACACAAACAAACAAATAAATAAAAAGCAAAGCATGGGTTTTCGAGCATAAAATTTTAAACAGGGTTTGGACAAGATTAAAGAAAGAACAAGAGAAGAGAGTATATAACACAGACAAGGTCACGTCCATAAGTCACGTGATGGGAACCGCATGTCGACGCCGAGGAATATGGTATGTTTTCCATTGATATAGTATATTTCTTCCACGCCCAGGGTGGGGCTCCACCGTCGGGTTTAGCCAAGGAATATTTGGACATGGAGAGGGAATATTGGAGATGGGTTAAATATGATTACATATTAGACGAATAACTACACGGTGGTCATGAACTGAAGAACATCAAGGTTGCCCTCCGTTTTCCATTTCTCACCTCCCACGCGCCTCTTCAAATACCAAAGCTTTGATGAATCGGGGTAAACATGATATATAAGTGTGTGTCGGGGTAAACATTTTCCGACTCAGTTTTGATAAAAGAAACAACCAAATCAGAATTTATTTTTATACATTTTCCGATTCAATTTAGGTTTTTTTATAGCAGAATTTATGGGATTTTCGGGCTTCTTTTTATAGTCAAATCCAATTGTTTAATTTGTACAATCTATAAAACAGTAAATTATTATAAACTTTGATGAATCGATTTTCCAAGTCCAAGCCATGTTTTTTTTCTTAAATCGGGTTTCATGGAGGGAAATCAACAATGACTTGTTTGTAAATTTGAGGGTGTCGTGTTCGGTTAAGAAGATATAAAAAAATAATCTGGGATTGCATTGCTGGTTTCATAAAGGGGGGATCAAGAGAGGTAGAGAGCAGGGAAATCAGGAGGAGAGAAAGAAGTTTTTATCTTGTGATGGAGGTTGGCTTTGACTAGATTTCTAGTGGAGAAGATGTTTAATTGGAGGGAGAATAAGAGAGGGGACGACTTTGAATGATTTTGGAGATTAAGCACCAAAATAATCTTCTAATTTGAATCTCTTTAACTGAAAAGGTAAATGCAATGTGTATCCTCAATGATATTTGCTCGGTCTTCGCCAATTGAACCCCATTACTTGTCATGTTATGTGCAATCAAAGAAGGTCTAATGGAGTGTCATGGAGGTGTTACATTGCTTTAATATGTAAAGGACCAAAATTGAATAAATTTAAACACATTTAATTAGGTTTAACAAAAAGGTCATAGGTTATAAAACTCGACAAAAGAAACTAAAAAATAATTCTCACAGGACCGAAATCAACTTTACCTGATGGATTAATCCACGATGAAGAAAATGGATACATGAACAGTTAGGGACGACATAGCTGTACATTGATAATTCTGCCCAAAAACAATAGCTTACGTGGAATAGATGAAAACACATGTTTTTCTGGTTGATCAATTATTTTTTAAAATATTCTTCATTTAAAAATATATTATTTAAAAAATATTTCTAAGATCATAACAATTTAAAAAAGAAAATTCAAACAGCACCTGCAATGAATAAAACTACTGTTCTCGACACAAGGGAGGTCTCTAACGGAAGAAATTTGACCACAGATTTTCAAGGGGGCATTAATTGGAGAAATAAAAGCGCGTGGGGCATCAACTTTTTTGAAGTTTAGTGGGTCAGAGAGAGTTTTGCATGTGGTGTCGCCGGACGCCAAACCCAATCTGACACCCTTCTTCTCTTATGATCATTTTCAATTTCTAACCCCTCCTATGTACTCCTGCTAGAAAAGAGGTTCGCACGTGTACAGCTCCATCTTTACCGACAAATTGCTACGTGCGCACCAAGACTTGGTTACTGTGTTTATGATTATTGTTGTGTTTTAAAATATTTTTTTATCCATAAATGTATTAATTTTTTTTCAAAAAGAATTTAGAACTACTATTACAAACAGTGCTTGAAGAGATCGATGGGAGTTTTCCTCCTCATGGTTTAAGTTGTGTCGTCTGTAAAATGGAAGTTGGACGAAGGACACTCACGCTCTTGGTTGACTTGACCAGAGAGCTGGCAAAATAATGGTCGGTTCAGGCCAAGAGAATTAGAATTGGGCTGGAACTGCTCTATTAATTAGACCATCAAAGTATTATCAACTTGCCATTTTCTATTTGGAGTCTTTGCAAATGGACGCTTCTATTTATTTATTTATTTATTTTTAGAGGAAGGTAGGGGATCCATCCTGCTAATCTTTATTGTGTCCTGATCATAAATTACATTGATTATTTATATTTTTTGTATAAATTCTTACTAAGACAATAACATTTTATTAGAAAATAATATAACTTTATATCTTAAAATTTTATTTAATAGCTTTTTTTTTAAACAATAATAATTCTGTAATATTTTATTTGAGTTTTTTTATCAAGTATTATTGAGTTTGATTTTTCTTTAATTCTCATTCTATTGTATAGAAATCAACGATGAAGAGAAGGAATACATGAATAGCTAGGGACATAGTTAGACATTGATTTAAAGTTAAAGGAAGGATAATTACATTTTAATTAGATTTTTTCTTAATTATTAATTGAATAAATATTAAAGCATAGGATACGTATGCATGGAAGAGGCCATCGACTGCAGCATTTGAATATATATATATATATATATATATATTCTTAAAAAAAAAAAACTGGGCCTGCTAGTCAATCCTCGTTCATAAAATAAAACGGTGATATTCTAATTATTGAAGCATAAGGGATATGAAAACCACAATAAAATAAAATAAATTGTTATAAAAGAAAACAAGGAGTAGCTCAAGGGAATCTAAAAAAAGTCATCATGATCCATCGATTTACAGAGATTGTGGGTGCAAGAAAATAATTTATGATCAAGTAGACTGACTAGCTACTCAATAATCAGTTCGATCCCTTCTAATATTCCCATCGAACGATTCCTTTTTTGTTTTCTCAAATTCCATCCATTTTTCTCTGCTAAACACTATGCACCATTAATACCAGTTCCCTTATTTTCCTTGTCCATTATGAAAAAAAGAAGATAAAGGGTCCCCTCGTCCAGCTCTCTCTGGAGAAATGTTTCTTACCTTTCTGCATCCTTAAATTTGATACAGCTTTTTCCTTTTACAAACTTTTCATCTAGACCACAATCCCCAGAAAGACTGCAACACTTTCCCTTCTCGTGCATTTAAATCTCTCGCACTATCACTCTTTAACTTTGCAATTCCGTTCATTCCATCACTTTTTATATTCTTTCTATGATGATCTTCCATATATTGATCAACCCTAGATGGATCCTAATGCTATAAGAAAGCTATCCTATTCATAATTTCTCTCAACATTTCTGTGTATCCCCCTCTCAACAACCGTGCAAATCATAAGGTACTCATGAGATAATCATTATATAATCACAACGATTCGTTTGATTTTCAGCTATATATCCCCCATAGCGCTCTTCCTTCAAAGTTCTCTCCCTTTCAATTTCTTTCCATTTTACTTTCCTTATTTTTCCTATTTTAATTAACCTCTTTAGTCATATCTCTTTCCATCATTCTCCCCTGCCAGTCCCACACCTGACTGAACTCGATCTCCATCTTCTCATCGTGTCCCTAAGTTCCAAACACATCATGAGAGCCGTGTCTCTTTTTCCTGATCTTTCATTGCAGATGAGCCCGCCAGCAGTGCTGGCAGCTAAAGAAACCGGCGATGATGGAGGACTAGCTGGAAAGGCCCTCTGCAGGGATAGGAGCTCAACTGCAGATTCTGGTAGTAGTGGAAGTGATTTAAGCCATGAAAATGGTTTTCTCAATCAAGACAGGATCACTTCTAATCTTGGTCCTAGTCAACCACCTTTGAGCTTAGGGTTTGATATGACAGATTTGAGTTCTCCATCACTTCAACTACCAAGAAATCTTGATCACCAGTACCACCACGACCACCACCACCCTCAAATCTACGGGCATGATTTCAAGAGAAGTGCAAGAATGATTAGAGGAGTGAAAAGAAGCGCGAGGGCTCCTAGAATGAGATGGACCACAACTCTCCATGCCCATTTTATCCACGCGGTGCAGCTTCTTGGTGGCCATGAAAGTAACACTCCAAGACACTCTAAGATATTTCTCAAAAACTTGCACCCACCCACTAGCTCATTTGTATATCTGAAGTTAATTTGTTTTTTGATATAAAAGAGAAGAAAGTTTAAGCTTTTCTCTTGGAAAATATTATTGTTACAGGAGCAACACCTAAATCAGTCTTAGAGTTGATGAATGTGAAGGATCTTACCCTAGCTCACGTGAAGAGTCACTTGCAGGTGGGATTACTGTGTTCAATCTGCATTGCTTCGAAGTTGTTAATTGATTCGGACATTTTTCAAGATTTTTCAACTTATTTTTGCACTTTTAACAAAACATATATCTATATGTGTTGCTGTGACTTGCCTGTAGTGGGGTGGGGTTTGGGGTGGCTTACAAGGGGTAAGGACAAAAGAGCATCTCTAAAGTAATCTTAATAATGTGGACCTTTTCTCATTTTTCCTCTGGGTGTTCATGCAGATGTATAGAACAGTGAAGAGCACTGACAAAGGGTCAGGTAAATTATAATGTCCCCTTACGAATTGAACTCGATCGATATATCATCTCTTCCGTGTAATTGTCTTTGCTAGAGAGAGTTTGCGATTCAAGTGTGGCCAAAAACTCTATCATTGATTTACTTTTTTCAACTAAAAAGCCAAAAAAATGTTGGGATCGAACTGATCACTGGATGTATTAGTCCATATATGAATCATTTTGCTTCTTGTCTGATGAAGCAGGAGCAATATTGACTGATCAATTTATGATGGTTTTAGTTTCAGGGCAGACAGACCAAAGGGCAACGATTCTCGAGGTGGATGCTGCAGGTTTATCTGGTGAAAAAAACTGGTGCCAGCAACCCTTCTGACTCTCTCAATAACCCTCCACCACCACCACCACCACCACTATCTTCTATACAAAAAAACCAAAGGTATGACTTGTGATTCTCGTTTCTTCTTCTCTCTCTTCTTTTTTGTTAATATAATTAAGTTTCAATCTTATCCTCTCAAGAATTGTTTTTTTAAATGGTAATGTACAATTCCATCTTCAATGAATGCATTAAGCCAATGCAAACATATATATATATACATGCACGAATTCACACAGATGCCTTGGTGATGGCCTTCGATTTGGTCCAACATGTTCTGCCTTGGTTATTTGTGTAGATAAGAGGTTTCATTAATTGAGTGATGTCTCTAGATGTATCTTAATGAAGTTCGCCTAGGGTTTCTAGGTTAAGTGTGTGGTGATTTACGTACGAACGTGTACGTACCTTTCATATCAGTAATGTGCCCTAGCTAGCATGCTCTTCATCCGTTAGATTATGAATATTGTAGCTTAATCCCGATGTACGGGAAAACTCAAGGACTTGGTTCCGATCTCAATTTATTCCAAGGGTTATTTGGTTTGGTCTCCAGTACTGCACGACTCGGAACCTGATCAAATGGTCATGTGTTAACATTTTTAGTCAAACGATCGAGTCATTAATGTTTCATCGTTGGCTGGATTCTGTTGTCTTGTTCCTCTGCACAATCAATTCAAAACCAGAAGACTGAGTTTTGATGCCCGTATTTGAATCTTTAATTTGGATCTCCTGTGTTTCCATGCTTTCTTAACAATGCTATGTAATCTTGTTTTTATCCTTGCCGGTTAGCTACAATTAATTTTTTTCATAGCCTTATGTAAATAAGATCTCATGTTATTTTATTCAGGATAGAAGATAAAAACATAAAAAGAATAGGAAAATTAATATATATATATATAGCTTATGCTACGTATTGGTATGTATGCACAACATTGCCTCGATCCTCTTAAAAAATATATATACTGTGTAGTCTGACCTGCTTCTCTCTAGCTAGCTAGTAATTGCATCTGATAACATATATAAATGAACAATACAACATTTTATATTTTACAATAGCTTTCACATCTTATGACTCAAAAGCTTTTAGAGTGTATTGTATCGGAACTTTTGAATTATATATTTTTCTTTTTTTTTATTGTTCATCAAGATATATCTTCCCAGGCGAGCGAGCCTTGACTAGTTATGCACTTAGCAATAAATTTCATTATTGATAAAGTATGATTAAGATAGCAGGAAAGAAAAGAAAGGACACTCACCCTTTTACCTACGAAGAGTATTTGTTTTAACATATTATTGATCATCACTACTAAATTAAAATAATTAATTAATATTGATTTCGTAAAGATTATTTGTGAGCAGAAACTCAAGGTCATTATCAATGGCGGGAGATGAGAAAAATAGATCAAGTCTTTACTCTCTGACATATTCTGATATCACTGCACATGATCAATCCAAGGTATATATGTTTTATCATCACAATAAATAAAAAAATACTATATGTAGAGCGTAGATCCATTATTCTTCTAACACCTGATTATATGATCTGTTTCTATCTTTAATCAGGAGGTCGGACAGAAGGCAACCCTCAACATGGCTGCTAATCTGAAGGAGAGATTGGACTCTAGTTCCTTGTCTTCTTCAGATACGTTGCTTAACCTAGAGTTCACCCTTGGAAGGCCAAGTTGGCACTTGGACTACGCTGAATCTTCGAATGATCATCAGTTAACCCTTCTCAAGTGTTAAACAGGCTAACAAACTATGAATTTATGATTTATCTAGTTAATCCTCTTTTTAATTAGTGGACGACATATCTTCTAGCTAGCTAGTCCTTGTGCTTCTTCCATGTTTCTTGGGTTTTGTTTCAAATGTGATCAGAGGGTACTGAAAAGAAAAAAAGTTATCATATAAGCTGTAGCCAAAGAATACAAGCCATGGTTAATTATGAGTTTTCATTTTCAACGGGAAGCTCAAGGAATCTTGAGCTATAAAAGTTTGTACATAACAGTACTCCTGCTAGTCGTACGTAGTTCCAAAGCTTTTCAACCGCCGGGGATGTCTCCTGGAGAGCTTAGTTCGATGAACTTGTCGGAACATCTGAACTAGCACCATGGATACCTATTATAATTTGGGCAGTAGTCTAGTCAAATGGTCCTTATCTGGCCATGCCATATACCCATAGAAGGTCTGGATTGATAAGTAACTCGGTGAAGAACTATGCTGAACTCACTGTCCCCTAACTCATTTATTTGATCTAATTAAAATTAAGTTTTTATCGTAAGTCGAACTCTTTATGTAATTACAAGACAATATGCAACATCAAAAAACGAAGAATTTTGATTTTTATATGGCCGTTTCGGCAATTTGATTGATCTATCGAGGAAACAAAGCTTCGAAAGTGTACGTGAATGTACCGATATGTGTCGGGGAACAGTTTTAGAACATGAAGAACTAAGTTGAGTGATGAATAGATTTGCGTTGATGTGAGAAAGTAAGAAAATAGAAATAAAAATAAAAATTAAAAATATCGTGTATATCATATCCGATTACACTCACATTCATATTTATATTATATGAATGATTTATTTAGAAATGGTCCAAAAAATACGATAAATGTTAGAGCAGAAACTGTGGATATTTGACAGATACTTGCAGTGTCTTATTGCAATCCACGATGATTGATGCCTTGTCCGTTATGAGACTAAAAACTTGGAGCCTTCTCGTTGGCTTCTTACTCACTCACCCATGGGCGGGTGCACGTCTCCCAGTTTGGATCAGAAAGGGTTCTGGTGTTGCCACATTTCCATCACTCATTTATTTATTTTCCTTATATATATACACATCACATTTATTACCCCGGCTGTCTGAAATTGAGCAATAATGTGGATGTGGACGTAGATATGTTTATTTTTAACATCAATAAAATGATCTAAAAATCAATTAAATTAAAAAATATTTTTGAAACACAAAAATAAATATGCTGACAGTGTTTAACACATGATTCATTGGCTCGATCTCATGGGTTGAATAATTTGGACAGACAAAGTCCGAATCATCCTCTTTCCTTTTTTTCCCATTACCAGCCTTCCTGTTCTCCACCAACTGCACTTAAATTGAATATCCATCTCCAACCACTAGGGTTTAATGGAAATTAAATGACAGGTTCCATTTCTTTTTTATTTAACATTCAACATGCATTTGCATTTGGAGATATAGAGAGAGCTTCTTACCATATTGTTACTACATCCTTGCTTAATTAGTCGATCAGGTTATAGATGATTATACATACACACTCACATTCTTTTTAGAGATAATAAATATATGGAGAGCTTCTTACCATATTGGTACTCAAAAAATATGATTTTTTTCTTTGTCTCCATCGTGCACGCTGCAGGTTTTGATGTATGGACCATTCATGTATTCTATAAAGATGGCAAATAACACCCAGTTTTTTGACATTGTACGTATTTTAAAACTGTTTTTTTTAAATAATATTTTAAATTAAAAATTTTGGTATTTTTTAAATTATTTTCATGTATTGATGTCAAAAATGATTTTTATTAAAATAAAAAAATATTATTTTGATGCATTTTTTTAATTAAAAAAACACTTTAAAAAATAACTTCAATCACACTACCATACATACACTAAATCCAAAGAAATGATGCAAACAACAAGAAGAACGGACGAAAAACACATTCATAAGATATATGTTTAATCTTTGATGTTGTTTTTTAAAATAAAAGCTCAATTCCAATCTTGCAGGACTATCGTATCTCTACTAGTTTGGTAAAATGAGAAGAAGAAAAACTAGCAAAAAAAGGTTTAAAACCTTTCAAAACCCATTCAATGAATTGGCTCTCATATTAACTAACAAATTTAATACCACAATGGGTTTCTGTCTACTACTTCTGACCAACGGGCCGCGTACACAGACCAGTCGGAAATGGAGTCCACTGCAGTCAAGATGGTGACCTGGGTGCACGCGGCAGAGCAGTTCAGGATAGCGGTAGGGCAGCTAATCATGTCACCGGCGAAGAAGAAGAAGAAGAAGAAGAAGAAAGCGTGGGTATCGTACAGCAATTATTACGGGTTGTCTCTTGCTTGAAAATCATTTCGGGTTCAGAAACAAGTATCCGAGACAATTCAGACATTTACCCATTCTCCAGGAATTTCCACGCCCCTCATTATTACATGATATCTTGTGGTAGATCTTGGGACAAAATATGTGTAACTGTGTTCGCATGCTGTTATTTTATTGTTTTTTTTTAAATATATAGTATTTTTTTATTTGAAATTAATTATTTTTAGCTATTGTAGATAATTTTGACATGCTTTGTTAAAACTATTTTTTAAAAATATATATATATATATATATTTATATATATATATAATTTTTATATATTTCTAAGTAAAAAATACTTTAAAAAATAATCAATATTATACTCTTAAACATCGTCTACTTTTGTCTCCCACTAGTTTAGAGTCAGAATAATAGTATTATAATGATTATTTAAATATTTATTTTAAAAAAATACACTTTTAAAATGAAAAAAACAAATAGTTTAATCGTTCATTTGCCCATTAATTTTCTTTTCCTTTTACTTTTTTCTATATTTCAATTTTTGGAATTTGGGACTGTCAAACTGAAATATATGATAAATGGAAAGAGATGGTGGTATAGAATAAAAGGCATGGGTTTTATATGGGAACTTTGCTTGTAAGAAAAATTGAATTTATTGCAATTCTTTTAATCAAGTTTATAAGTTGGATTAGTAAATTGCTATTACACGTGCCATAAAAGAACTTTCTATTGGAAAAACAAATGTCCTTACACAATGGTTGCATAGAAATAAATATTTCCTCTTATTTGATGGCACCAAAAAACATCGATCATGCTTTGGCTATGATCAAATGTCATCAAAATATATCTCACTGCTGATACGAATTTATTATTTTTTCATCGTAATGAATAGGAAAAGCTGTTGCTGAGTTTTGAAAAAGAAAGGCTGTCAAAGTATTTAAAGGATATCACTCTCCACATGTGTTTTTTTGTAGGGCATCAGCAAATTTGGACTTCAATGATGTCCTGCCTTGATCTTGCTAAGGATGTCTGGTGGGCTGTCTTAGAATTGGTAATGACTGGATTTAAGAACATTCCTAAGGTTTGCTTTCTTTTAGGACTTTCTCTATGTTGATAGCTTGCAAGCATGAGTTTTTTCCATGTATCCGTAAAAATCTTAGTGAAAATATGATTTAAGTTATTTTTTAAAATATTTTTCATTTAAAAATACAATAAAATAATATTTTTTTTTTTTTTTAGAAATTATTTTTAGCATTAATATATAAAAATAATCTAAAAATATTAAAAAATAATTAATTTAATATAAAAAAAATATTAAGATCCTTTAAGTTTTCACGACATATTATTTTCAAAAAAAGAACAAGAGATCCTTGTCTTGTCTTTGTAATTACCCATAAAATATATTTTTTTTAAACAAATGCATTCCAAATATGCTTACATATAATATACCAGCTCACTTTTTATTATTAACAGACTATTTCTTTTAAATAAGAAAAAAAAAAGAAAAGAATTAAACTCGCCTCTCTCGTGCATTAACATTAGCAACATGTTAGGTGAAGAAATTTCACACAGGAAAATCTAACAAAAGCCATAGAAGTCAAACACTTGTCCCTCATATGCGCACAGCCATCGCAAACCTTCTTAATTATAAAATGCTAGATAAAAAAGGTGATATTATTATATGGTAAGTATTTTTTATATTTTAGCTAAAACCTCCAGAACATGAATATTTTAAGAGATTTTCAAGGGGAAGTGATGGTGCACAAAAAAATACACCATCTATTTTTCAAAAAAATAAAATTATGCCCGTACGACAAGTTGAACCCTCTTCTCCCTCCTTTTTTCTTCTTCAAATCTTTCTACTTTCTCTCTTATTCCCCCCTTTCTCCATTTCAAAAATATTCTGAAAAAAAATTGATTTATTTTATTTTTATTTTTAATTTTAAATTTTAAATTAAATTATTTTGATATTTTTTAGATTATTTTGATGTGTTAATGTCAAATATAATTTAAAAAAATAAAAAAATCATTCAAATATTTTTTTAAACAATTTTTTTAAAAAAACTTTAACCACATTTCCAAATAAAGTTTATACATGAAAAGCAAATACAAGTGTTTTTTTTTTCTTTTGCAATAGGCATCAAATTAATGGAAATTTTCGTTGCTAAAAGTTCATAATTTTTTTTCTTTTATAGTATTTTCTTCTTAGCTTGTTAAGTAAGGACATATATTTAGACAACTCCTACGTTAATTAATATCAACTTTTTTCAAACGATTTTAATAACTCAAACTCCAATTAGGGATAATATATATGTTTATAACACCTATGTGGTGACTTCAATATTTCAACCTCAACAAAAATGAAACAAATTTCCTTAACCAGTTCCTTACATTATTAATAAATACTATTTATTATCTTCTTTATTGAAAACAACGGTAAGCTCATTTTATTTCTAAGAAAAAAAACATTAAGTTCATTTTTACAAGAAAAAGAAAATTTGTTTGGCTAAGCGGTTGAACGCCAAATTTTGATTTTAAATGAATTTTTTTTGGTATTCTTAGATTATTTTGATGTGTTGATGTCAAAAATAATTTTAAAAAAATAAAAAATATATAATTTTGATATATTTCTAAATAAAAAAGCAATTTTAAAAGCAAACATAACCACACTCCCAAACACCCCCTAAACTTCTTGCTGGCCACAGTCAGCTAACCATAGTTCATAATTTCCGACATCTGTCCCTTCACTTTAGACCGTTTAAAGAGACTACTCCCTTCTTACGCGATCGTCGCATATAAAACCTAAGCGAGCCAAAATTTCCACTGTCAAACTCACGCTATAAGGTTCCCGAGTCTTTGCCGGCATCTCCAGCTCGACGGCGTGATGTTTCAGGAGAAAATTGAACAGAAACAGAGTAAGCAGCGCGCCACGAACACGGTGGCAGATAAAGTGGTGATCGCAGTGAAAAGCAGAGAAAGTGATGTCCAAGACAGCATTGGCTTGGGCTCTCACTCACGTTGTCCATCCTGGAGATTGCATAACGTTGCTTGCTGTCTTTAATAGCGAAAAATACGGTAATACAGATTTTCAACTGCTGAACAATCTTCTCTTTGTTAGTAACTTTCTTGTTTTGAATTTTGGATTATTTATCGTGTCTGCTGTGCGTAGGTAAAAAATTCTGGAATTTTCCGAGGTTGGCAGGAGATTGTGGGAGCAATCGATTTGAGAGGTTGCCGGATCGTATTTGTGAAATATCTGAGAATTGTTCTCAGATGGTGCTTCAGTTTCATAACCAAATTGAGGTTAGCATGAATTTACCCTTTTGTCCACTTGCCTGCTTGGCTTCTTTTTTTTTGTCTATCTGGTACTGCTTTCTCTTAAATTTGTAAATCATTTCTCCTCCTTGGCTAATTATGCCATTGTATAAACCCATAGTCAACGAATCTCTCGTAAAGGGAAAAAAATGCATGTATTAGAAGCATTTGGAGCTCAAGGGGGCAATTTTTTTTTAAAAAAAGTAGGGTCCAAATTATGCCGTAATCATGTTTCTTGGAATTTGGTGTGGTGTGAGAGAATAGAAGGATGGTGTGGATCCCAAACAGGCCTTTGAGTGTGTTGTCAAATACAGACAAATTGAGTTAATGACGGGAATAGCATGTGCTTGGAAATTGAGTTAATTGAGCTCAATTAAGGACCCCCTGATCATATGCTATATTTGAACTTGGGTGCACTATTACATATTTGTTTATTCATAAATTATTAGTCATAGTACCCCATATCGCCATGCTTTGGGGAACATGTTGTACACCCCATGTGAGAATTGAAGTTACTAGAAGCAATAAATTAGTAACAAACTTGGAGTACCTTTATTTTGGATTCAGGAATTCCAGGAGTGATACAAAATGCTACTGATTGTTACAGTCATGTTAAAAAGATAAAGAAAAAATTAATCAAGTGTTAGATTTGAGGATGGTGATGCAGAAAACGTTAGAGCAAAATTCAAAAAGATAAAGAAAAATATGAAGTGTTTGATTCGAGGATAGCGATGTTAAAAAGGTGAGAAATTCCAAGAAGATAAAGGAAAATCTTAGAGGTCAAGTTTTTTATTTGATGATAAAGCACATTCATATAATGAGGATTATAGCTATATGCATGAACTCATTAAGGTAGCTGGTGTTGTTTTATTGATCGTAGGTTGGAGTAAGGATTAAGGTGGTATCAAGTACACCCGGCAGCGTTGTGGCAGCTGAAGCAAGGCGCAATGGAGCCACCTGGGTTGTACTGGACAAGTAATTACCCATTAAAAAAGTATTTTCTTATATCTGAGCTACTACTATAGTCATTGGTTGGTCAGTAATCAATGGTCATCTGATATTACTAGTAGCTGTAATTCATAGAATAGACAGTTTTAACTAAAGGTAACCAATCATTGTCAGATTATATTTAGTAAATAACACTAATAGGGTAATTTATCCCTGGGTCCCTGCATAATCCCTCTTAAATATGTTGACTTTTGGTGTTTGATTTTCCAATCCCATTTAGAACTACACAGGTTTGTTCTGGTGATACTACATTGAAATTCCTCGGCAAATAATAGAGGTTTGGGATGCCGGATACTGATACTATTGTTACTGATGTGAATGCTGCTAGAAGTTCAAATCATTTCAACTGTATATCAATCAAATGAATTTATGCTGATAACAAGTAGTTTTCTAATTTGGCATATGGTAACAGTGAAGAGTTTTAAAATACTAAGAACTTGCATGATTTCTAAGTTACAGCCATCTTCCTCCTTTGGTTGACTTGGGATACATGGTTGGTGAGTTTCTGTTGTGCTGTTGACATGTTGCTGGTGATGCATATTGACATCCATGTGAACTTCCACTCTGTTTAATATTTGCGGCTTAACTTCTCATTTAAATTTACTGGTGTTTTCCACCATAATGATAACAACAAGAAGAATAATAATGGTAAATATTTATGGTGTTGATAGTGTTTTTGCTATTCACCTGTGAGCATATTGAGAAATTTAAAATTAGAGGTTCATTAATATCGTGTCTTATTCTGCTAAAACAGAAAACTCAAGCAAGAGATGAAACACTGCATAGAGGAACTTCAGTGCAACATTGTTGTAATGAAAGGTTCTCAAGCAAAAGTCCTTAGGCTTAACTTGGGATGCTCGAATGAAATCCAAACCCCATACTATTCTGCTGCTTCTTCACCAGGAACGGATATTGGAAAGCTGCTGGGACACAGGATGAAGCATTCTACTCCAGTGAGCAGCCCTGAAGAACAAAGTACTTCCTACTCAAGAACCAAAGAAGATTCTTCGTCATTAAGCTATGATATAGAAATGCCAGTTTTTTCTTGTTTATGAACAAAATCCTCTTTTTGTAGGACCGAATGATGGAAAATACACATCAAAAAATAATCGAAGCATCTATGATGACCAGCCTAGAGCTATGTACTCAGATGGGGAAAGAATCATTTCTTTATCAGCAGACCCAATATCAGCTGTAACCAGTGATCAGAAGAGTGTATATTGGATTCCCCAAAACCACATTGTTGATGAGAAGGCCCTCTTAAACCGGAATCGCAAAAATACTTGCGAAATTAAATCTCCAACTTCCAGAACTCTTCTTGATAAGTTTGTGCAATATGATCAAGATGCTCGGGCTGGGAGGCTTGACCATAGCCATCAAGAAAAAACTGTAAGCTCAGGTATCAGACATGCAGTTTCTTCAGGTAGAACTTCTTCAATGCCCCCTCCTTTATGTTCTTTGTGCCAACACAAGGCACCAACTTTTGGAAAACCTCCAAGACAGTTCTCTTTTGAGGAGCTGGACGAAGCTACAGAAGGATTCTCGGACGTTAATTTCTTGGCGGAAGGTGGTTTTAGCAATGTTTACAGAGGGGTGTTAAGGGATGGGCAGGTAGTTGCGGTGAAGCTCTTAAAGAACGGTGGATCTCAAGCAGATGCTGATTTCTGCAGGGAGGTGAGGGTATTGAGCTGTGCACAACACAGGAATGTTGTGTTGTTAATTGGGTTTTGCATTGATGGCAAGAAGAGAGTATTGGTTTATGAGTACATTTGCAACAGTTCATTGGACTTCCATTTGCATGGTAGTCCCCTTTTTTTTGTCTTTGTTTGCATCAAGAGCAGTGCACTTATTTTGATGGTTTTCTTGATTTTTGTTCTCAATATCTTCTGGCTTCTGAATGTGGCTAAGTAAAAGGATTAACACTTTGTCTGAACTTCTGTGATTACAGGAAACAAAAGACCGCCTCTAGATTGGAACTTAAGGATGAAAATAGCAATCGGGACAGCAAGAGGTTTACGTTATCTTCATGAAGATTGCAGAGTGGGTTGTGTGGTGCACAGAGACATGAGGCCTAACAATATCCTCGTAACTCATGATTTTGAACCTCTGGTACTAAATATAATTTTTATTTTTTTAGAAGCATGAGCTTGCATTCTTAAGTTAGAAGGATCATGATAACATCTTCAAGTGTCCCTGATTATAATTTATAAGATCCATGCCCTGCTTGTGTGAAAACAAAAAAAAATCCTTGCTTGCAGCTTTAGTTGAACCAAAAATGGAATGCCCAAAACCTTGGCTTTTAAAATACAATTCCGAACAGGAACATGCGCAAAAACTATGTCTTAATTTCAATGGTTCTTTCTTGTTGAAAGTCTATTTTGTTTCTTAAAAGGAAAAATCAGATCTCATTTATGTTCATTGCTTTATCACATGGTCAGCTGATTGATTATTATGAGCATGCCAACACTGATGGAATATGCATGCTACTGTTTTGTTATCAGGTTGCTGATTTTGGGCTAGCTAGGTGGCACGCTGAATGTAATATCAGTAGTGAAGGGCGAGTGAATAGAACTTCAGGGTACTTATCTAACCTGCATTCTTCACATATTCTTTGCTGCTGAGTTTTGAATTTATGTTTAAACAGGAAAGATTACATCGTGACTTGCCAAAATCCAGGTATCTTGCACCAGAGTATAGCAGTAGTAGTGGAAAATAACACGCCAACAGTTGATGTATTTGCATTTGGAGTGGTTTTATTAGAGCTAATGACAGGTCAAAGAATCAGCAAGTTGCAATTTTACAAAGGGCAGAAATTTTTATCTGACTGGTTCCACCCTGCTGCTGCATTAGAACCAAGTCATGCTTTGGAAAATATCTATCAATTACTGGATCCATGTTTGGCTTCAGAGCAACTCCCTGACTTTGCCTATCAACTAGAAGCTGTGGGCCTAGCCGCTTCCTTGTGCCTCCATCAAGATCCAGAGACCAGACCTCCAATGTCAAAGGTACGATTCCTTGCCAGTATTTCTAATCTATTTATGACATATTTGGTGCCTTATCACCTAAAACATTCTCTGAAGTGAAGGATAACTAAATATTTTTCATTCTTGGGAATTACCAGGTCCTTAGAATACTTGAGGGGGGAGATTTGGCAGTTCCTCTTAGCTTAGACTTGAATTCAGTCGGCAATAGAAGTGGTCGTCTGCCTGGTCTGAGTTTGAACACAGCCTGACGGAAGGAGGGATCATTCTCGTAAGCTTTCTCACTGAAAATTGATTTTGCAGTAGTTAGCACCAACCTATATATATAGTGAATGATATAGACTTTAGGGTGAGATGATCTTCTGTTAAATGTATAGGTCAGCACAGTTCGGATCTTCCATAGGTGAGCTGTTTTCCCATTTATCAAACGTAAATGTTGACATGATTCCTCTTCTACTCCCCGATGATCCAATTATCTAGTGAACGTCATCATTCTCCAGAAATTTATCATGGAGTGTCACTCGTACGTTTATAACTGATTTACTAGTATCTGGACATTAAATGTTTAAATTGATGAAAATAGAAGAGATGGTAGCATTCTTCCGTATTTTTTTCTGCTTCATTTAACTTCTCATGTGCATTCTCGTTCACATGCATGTGTTTCTAGAGATGGCAAATATGAACCCAATTTGTGAACCCGACCCAGGGCTGTCCTAAATATTAGAGTTATGGATCTAGCGTTTTCAACCCTAAACCTAACATGATCCGAACTCAACTCGAAAGTTTTGGGTTGGGTTTGGTTACCCATGAATCATCTTGGTATATAACGTTAATTTTACAAAACCCTAAGCGTATGTATTCGCAAAACCCACTAACCAAGACCCCATATTATCCCGGGATTACTCCTCCCCGCTCTTGCCGCACCTGGATTTCCTTTACTGCACCCATCCACATTTAGCTTAACCCACTCATTTGCTGGAAAAGTCCACTCGACCTGCTGGATCACCTTAATATGCTTTCCCTCTCCCAAACCATTCATCTGAATATTTTTACTATCTGAAACCATTCTTCTTATCGCTTGAATAGTTCTATACAAATTACCCTGAGTTGAGCCAAACACTCTACTGCATCTCTCTTTCCATATATACCATAAAATTATTCCGCACTCCAAAGGCCAATTCACACTGTCTGCATCTCTTTTCCTGATAGCCAGATTTGATAACATCCATGTATACCAATTTTGGCTGAAGAAAAGTTGTCTCTCCTCTACCTTGACAAAGACCTCCCATATCTTACGGGCTCTAGGGCAATCTCTTAAGACATGAGCTATTGTTTCGACTTCATGAACGCAAAGGCTGCAACATCGATTTTCTGTCAGTCTTCTTCTCCATCGCACTTCATTTGTCATAACTGAGTTATGAGCCACAGTCCAAAGAAAAATCTTGATGCGCTCCATTCCCTTCCACTGCCAGATAACCCTCCATATGAGGTCATGATCCATTAGTCTCCTATCCTCCTGTAACCTATACGCAGTTTTTGTCGTGAAGCATCCGTTTTTGGATTGCTCCCATATTACTGTGTCGGCAATCCTGTCCTGTGCCGGAGGAATATTACCAGCAATTTCCATCATAACTTGTATGGGGATTAGGTGGGCAAACTCATCCCATTTCCACTCGCCTCTAGCATTCACCATATCAGCCACCGTGTAAAAAGTTTAACTAAGCATATGTATTAATAAGAAGGAAAAAGAGTTTCTTACTCTTTTAAGTTTTTTAAACCTTTCCTTTCTCATGCCAGCTTATTAAGATTTTAATTTATAAATATTCAATTGTTTTTACTTTCTCAAAAAAAAAACATAGTACATAAATATTAGTTAGGGCACTTGGTTCCAATATTGTTTTCATTCTTTTATATATCAATTATTTTTTAAAATTGTGCTCTACCATAATTAATTTCCTGGATTTCTCTACATAAATCCAATTAAAATGCTGTCAGAGTAATTAATAAAATAAAAGTAATTTTCTTAGCATAGGACTCTGAATTTCAGCTTTTTATAATTATATAATGATGGAATTAAAATGAAGACAAAAAATTTTCCTAAGATCTTTTGTATTTATTTTTTCATGCAATGAACTAATTTATAATTATTTTATGTTGTTAAAACTTAGATGTTTTTATTTATTATTATTTTAACATTTTGTAATTAATGTGTTTTTATTTTGTTAAATTTTAGTTATTTATCATATATAAATTTTTAGGCGTTCACAATTTAAACTTATAAATGTTATCTTATAAAAATAGGTAATTTATTTAATTAAAAAAGAACTCTCAAATCCATGGGTAAAGGTAGATGCAAATTGATTTCCTGTATTGTACCGAAGAAAAATGAACGTGCAGCGAGCAAAAAACTCCAACGTGACTGCCATTTTGAACAAAAAGAATATCTGGTGGGATTGAAGTTCGATTTGCGAGGTTACTGAATTATGAAACACTTGAGCTTATGATTTACCACTTGTTTTTTCAATCTGAGAATGCAAGTCAGACGAACAACTTTGTTTTGTAAAATGTACCTGTCAATAGTCAGACAGTCATTCATTTTAATCCACGATTTACCTGTATTTACAACGTTCAATACAATGCCGCTGAAAAAAATACAGATGACCAGCCGCTATCCCCAACCCCAGACCTCCATCGTCAAACCCAGCAAGGAAAGAATGGAATCGATTCTTTGTTTCACTGACTCACAATGTTTAATAATTAGATTGATCTTGATTACATCATGTGCAATTAAAGTTCAAGGATCTGAAGATTTGCCTCCCCTGTTTTTACCAGCTCTGCTGCTTCCATCAGATGGCAATGAATCTGCATCGGAGCCAAAATGTTGCTGCCGCGGTTGCATCATGGCCATCGGATACATATCAGGTGCCATCTCAGCCACGCTCCAGACCTTCACAGACTTATCCAGACTCCCGCTGTACACAACCCATCGTTGATCGCCGTCTTTGGATCTCTCATGATCCTCCTCCACCGCCAGGCACTTCACGGGTCCGGTGTGCCCTGTCAGCACAGATATGCTTGCATGAAGCTTGCCATCCCTTCGCCACACGCAGATGGTCTTGTCAGCTGATCCGCTAAAGACCAGATTCCCTGCGGCTGCGAGGCACAGAACAGCAAGTTTGTGGCCCTTGAGAACCCCGCCATGGGAGAACAGCTTCTCGCATTCCCAATAATTCACCATTCCATCACTGGACCCGCAGTACACAACCGAGCCAGAGGTGTTCACGGCCAACGTTGTCACCGCACTCTCTTGTTTCAACAATGTTTGAACAGGAGAATGCTTTGTCGTTTTGCCCTGTTGCTCCCGTTTCCACACCTTCACCGTTCCATCAGCTGAGCCTGTGAACACCATGCCTTCTAGACTCGCCACGACAGAGTTAACAGCGTCATCGTGGGCATTGATTGATTCAAGACATTTAGAGTCCGAGATTCTCCATACCTTGAAAGTCCGGTCCCAGGAAGCAGAATACATGAGGGTTCTGTCCTCGCTGAGGGTTAAACATGAAATGGCATCAGAATGCTTGATCCAGAGAGCAGAACGGTTTCGAACTTGGACGTATGCGCTTGGTCTGATAGAGCTCTTGAGTATTTCCTTTAATGTAGGCAAGGTTCCTGATCTCTTGTGTATCGTTGGGTTCTTTGGAGTAACCTTCCATACTCGTATCTTGCCATCCTGGTGACCGGTAAAAATCTTCTCGCCGGCAATTATGATGGTTTTCACCAAGCCGCTGCTCGATTTGAATCCAGAGAACTCCTTCAAGTTCTTCCACACACGAATGTTCTTGCTATCAGAACCTGTGTAAAGAAGATCCTTGGTTGTAGCCAAGGAATAAATGTGACCTTCTTCGCGAACAAGCGAGCCAATTAGCACATTTTGAGGAAGATTTTCTTCGAATGACCACGGAAAATTGGAACCACCATCGGTTTGGTTCCATGGTGACATGGTCATAGGAGACCCCTCACAGCTCATCCTGTTAGGGTCAAGACGGGCAGGGCTTGGAAAGGAAGAAGCACTGCTATTTCGATAGCTGAAAACTTCATCACGGGGTATTGCCGCTGCTGTTGCTGAAAGGTTTGGATCAGAATGCATAATGTTACCGAATTTCGATCTCGGTGTCTGGTGGTTTCCTGTGTAAGCAAACTTTGTGCCTATTTCTTCTTCATCTCCCATTCTTGAGCGCCTATTCCTCCTCCTCCGTTCATCATTTTCCTTCAATCTAAAGAGGGTAAAAAAAGGAGGAGAAATGAGAGGTTGATTGGTTTTTCTTCTAAAAAAAAGAGTGTTGTTAAAAATATGAGAGAAACTGAAGGCGGGAGAGAAGACAAGGAGTCCTTATAGATGCATAAATAGCTGGGAAATTAACGGTAACAAGATATAGGACGTGGGATTTTGACACGTGTTCACGTTCAACTTTGTGACTGCTTGAACAGAGAGATTTGGGTTCCCTTAAAAATGAAAAACAGGGTATCGTTGATCTCATTAGATGGGATTTGGCTGTGTTCATTAATGTGGTGGATGCTTTAATTTTTTTTATAAACAATATTTGCGCCTTGTCCCAAACACTACCTTAGAGAGAGACAAATCGAAGATCAAGTCTATTAATTTATACATCTACAGGTTTTCTTTTTCCCTATTCAATTATCTCTTATTGTTATTTCATAGCATGAGGTCAGGCTCGGAATTGGGCGTGGGCTCGGGCGATGCATGTAAAGTTATTATTTTAGACCTAGCGGGTGTTTGGTAATGTGATGCAACGGAGTTTCAAAAAAAAGCTGAGGTTTTAAATGTTTGGTTAATTCAACCGCACAAAATATTTTTGTGGGTCCCACAGAATATATATATATATATAATTTTTTTAAATACTGTAAATTTAATAATTTTTTTTCATTAGAAAAATACATTTTTTTTTTATTTTTAAATATTTTTTTAAAATTCGGACTGGGCCTCACCCAGCTAAAGGGGTCGGCCCAGTTTAGCTTGACTTGGGTCGGGCCGAGCAGCCCGACCTCAAAGACTACGCGTAAGAAGATCGAAACGGTGCGGCTGCACTGTTCACGTCTTCTTCACGTGAACAGTGCAGGGCTACTATTCACCGACCACGACGAGAGCTTCAACGGCCGATGCCGATGGGTAGAGGAGGACACGGTGGTTCTTCCTGTGGTGGTGACGTTGGAGATGGTGGTCTGTGGTGGCCGTGAGGAGCATCAGAAGCTTCCTCTGAGGAGAGAGAGCGTTGTGGAGAGAGAGAGAGACAATTGTCGCCGTGGAGAGAGAGCTGTGTCGTCGTCATCTCGTGCCTGTCGTCGTGGAGAGGAGAGAGAGTTGTCGTTGTGGCTGTTGTAGCCGTCGTCGTCTTCTCCTGCGACGGGAGCTTGATCTGCGACGAGAGCTTGATGCAGCTCTCTGCATGCAATTCAACCCAACGACCCGTGTTGTGCAGAGGAGAGGAAGGGATGAGGCGCAGACGACAGGATAAGGTAGGGTTTATTTTTCAACGATAATATTTTCTACTTCAAATACAATCGTCGTTGCACAAAACATGAATCACAAATAAAAAAGCACCTAATTCATGCTTTTTTTGGAACGGCGTTTTGGAGCAAAAATGGTGTGGGTCCCACACCATAACCCTGTGTTCTGGTGTTATCCAAACACCAAATGAATGTTGTCGTTTGGCAATCGTGGATCGCACCACAATGTCAAACGGCCGTTGATGGACAAAAATTCAGCATCTGGGATGAGAGGATTTCATACCTAGTTCCAATGCAGCCATCCTTATGTGTATTTCTTAATATAATTTATTAAGGGGGGAATGGAAAGGATTATTATTTATTTATTACATTTTTTAATATTAAAATAATATAAAAATATAAAAACTTAATTAAAATATAAATAAATATATTAAAAGATATCACAATATAATTTTTGTCTCGCAATCCTAATTTTGTTTCAGATGATATTTTACCAGATATTATTCCTCAATCAAATAATCAAGGATCACAGAGACTTTCATGTATGAATTTAGTTTGTGATGAAATTACAAATAGTTTGATGGAAGAATAAAAGAAGTGTTCAATTTACTTAAATTATTCATTACATTATGATTATATGTGTATGTGTGTGTGTTTATGCCCTTTAAAGTAATTTAAAGTAATTTCACAAGTTGAAAGCAATACGAAAAGCTTAGTAACCAAACATATAAAACTGTTTTTCATTAACCTCAAACTCAATCACAGTTTTAATCAAACACTTCAAAACTTATTTTGAATTGTAACTAAAGTGTTTTTCATGAAACTGTTTTTTTAAAACCTCAATCACAAAAGCAAAAGCAATATCAAACACACATTTAGAAATTAGCTTTGATGTCTCTACTGTCAAGCCTATCTAGGCCCATTGTAAGAAACAACAATTTACGAGGTTCATTAAAACCTCCATGCTTTTCATTATAGGCGGGCCTTGTTTTTTTTCTTTTTTTTTCTAAATCAACACACGGTTTAGCTTTTACCCATTTACACTTTTGAATGAAAAGTAGATTGGCCCTCCATAAATCACTAGCATGGTTGGTTCCTCAAATTTTAATATTCTTGTTCCAATTTGGTCATTTATCATTATAATTTGTCAGCTATTACGCTACATTTTGTATTTTTAAAATATATGAAAATGAAATACATAAGAGATTGATTGATGAAGATGATATACTGATGTTTATCTATAGTTAAGTCAATTATTATATTGAAAGATTTGCAATATAAATTTTAAATTTAATATTATAGAACAATCATAACTTTCCTCGTCATTACCTCATCACTATTTCTTTGATATTATCACCTTCACCTTCACTTTCCTAGTTGTAATTGTTATAATTATTGTAACCCTAACACCATCTTGTTTGATGTTATTAATTCATAATCATCCTACAATTATCATATATTTTTTTACACCATTATTCAATAGAAATTATAAAATAATTTTATTGTAAAATTCAAATGATAAAAATATTTACATGATGATGTTTAATGTAAAAGAAACATTCCTTAAATGATAATATCAATTTAGACATATAATAATTGAATAAGTGCGTGTGTGTGTGTTACCCTAGATTTATACTAAATCTTTTATTTTAATTTGAGTTATTTTATATAGCCTTTTACAAGATAAAGAGATACATGTGTTTATGGTTTCTTAAAACGGTGGCATATGATGATAGTGTTGTTTTAACGAGTTGAACATTAAAAATAAAACATGATTTTTTTCCCTTTATATTTTTCTTTATGTGCTTGTCCATATTCATTTTTTTTCATAATAAAAAAACCAAAAAATAATTAAATGTGAAAAAAAGAAAAAAGAAAAGAAATAAGTTAATACTTATTTCATCATGAATAAGTAAAAAATAATATTTTCTTAGTGCAACTGAAAATATTTATGGTGTTATTGATAATTAAATTTAAAAAATCATGATTTTTTTAACTAAGAAAATAAAAAATTATATTCAACTATAATTTATATAATTAAAATAGATTTTCATCACGCGATATCAATAAGCTACCTCTATTTCTATATGTTTTGAATGAAATTATAATATTTCAATAAAATGGATTGCTCATATTAATTCTAGATCTAGAATCGAAGACCAATACGGCTCCACTGGTATTTTTTTTCATGATTACTATTTATTTATTTTTTTTTGGGGGGGGGGACCATGTTTATTTGTTTTCTTTCTTTCTTTTTTCTTTTTTTCTTTTTTTTTGTTTTATTCCTGTGGTACCACTGATTTTCCTTCTTGCATATCCTATCTAGAATCTGAGATTGACTCTTAGGTCTATTTTTAATATTTTTTGTTAGCGTGGTAGGTTGATATGGGATTAATACCCAGATCCTGGTATTATGTGGACTACTTGTTCTAGGGTTAATTAAAAAATATATATGTGATTTATATATATATATATATATTTTAATCACATATATATTTTTTAATATATATATATATATTATAAAAACTTAAAACAAACAAGATTTTAATTGTTCTTATAAACTAATACAATAAACTTTACAGTGGAATTTAATAGCATAAAAAAAAGTTTGAACTTCTATTTTCTGACTGGAATCACCCCACAGCCAATGATTGAACTTTAAGGTAGGAGGAGGCCAGGAACAAAAAGCCAAGTGTCAAGGCCACATCAACTATGGATGTGCAATAATTTAGTGTCAGATCAGTCAGAGAAGGCCTCATTTGTTTTTGAGCCCGAAATTATTATTTTTTATTTTTATACCTTTCGTGATAGCATTAGCAAACAGTGTTTGGGAGTGACGAACCCTTCATTGATCATATAATAATAAATAAAATAAAATATTATAAATACGTTGATGATCCTACTTGCCCAATTGTTTCTGTCTATTCTTGAATTATTATTATTATTAATATATATTATTGTTATTTTCTTATTTTATAATATTGATCAAGAAGCAATGTTCAGCATCTTCGTCAGTTTAATTGATCTGCCGCCGTTAACGGTCACGATCACGTTTGAAAAGCAAAGGCCCCCGTTTATAGGAAACCTATTTTCAATCATTGCCAAGCATAGCGGGATAGATCATCCGACACCGCTCCCTGTAAAGTCAAACCCAAGTCCCCTAACCTGTGATTTCTTTTTGTCAAATTGCTTTATTTATTAATCACCCTGGCAGTACCCATTATTTACCCTATGTTCGTTTCTTTTTAAATAGAGAATTAATATTGTTTTTATTAATTATATATCGATTTAATATGCTAATACTAGAAATAAATTTTAAAATATAATCAATATGATGATACCAAACTAAACTTTTAAAATTAAAAAAAAATAAAGAAATTACCGGGTCGTGGTTACATAGGCTTATCTTCTAAACAGCATATCGCACTTTTCGCGCGTGGAAGTGCTGCCACCCCTAATTTCAGGCTCTGGCCACATTAACTAGTGATGATGACTTTTGATGATGTTTTTATTATTATTATTATTATTATTACTGTTGATCAAGCTATTAACGGTCCGATGACGACAGATAAGAGAATCAAAGTTTTCGCGAGGAATTGGAAGTGACAGATTATTAATCAAGAACAATAATAAATGTTCAAATGGAGCAGAACAGGGTGGTTTACATTAAATCTGTCCCCTTTTAGCTTTTGGTTTTCAAGATTTTTCTGGTATACGAGTTCATATTCTAAGGAATAAAATATAGTTTCATTAAAAACCCAGTCAGTGCCTAAAGAGTAGCTAGTAACTTAGTCTACGAAAAACGACATCGTAAGAGATAAAAAGCACAAGTGGAGGATAAAATGATGTCAAGTGAGGTTGTCATGATGTATGTTGAACTTTCAACTCCCGAGCTCAAGAATAATCGATTGTTACATGGCATTATGAATCAATGGTGGTGGTATGAAAAATGGGAAAATTATGAGAAAAAAACTCAGTGCTTCCTATCTTTTCCGTTTCTCTTCTCGCCCTCTCTCCGTTTCATTCTATGTTCCTTTTTCACGGGGAGTGTTTGATGCTGTGTTTTAAAAGTATTTTTGAAAAAAATTAAACTTTTTTTTATTTTTTATTTTAAATTAAATTTTTATAGTGTTTTTAGATTATTTTCATATATTGATGTCAAAAATAAATTTTAAAAATAATTTTTTTTGATGTATTTTCTAAATAAAAAAATATTTTTAAAAAATAAGTCAATTATAGTCTTAAACAAACAAAAAAACAGTGACGGGAATTATGCGGTTGCTGGGGTCATGGGGTGCGATAGAAATAGATTAAATTCTAGTATTTGAAAGGGCTGATTTCAGTTGAAAGGGAAGAAACTCCTTCTGTGTATCTCTCCACGCATAGATTCCTTACTGTCATCCATTTCTAAATCCGTTTTCTTATCCATTTTGATCACCAGAGTCCTCCATGCCTTTCATCTTTGAACACTTACCCTTTCTGTTATCCAACTATTTCTTTCTTTTTACACCAGTTTCAGTTGATTAATTTCTTTGACGCCTTTGCAGTAAAAATATGATCCTTCAACAACACACTGCCATCTTCTTAGCAATCTTGGCTATTTCATTGATCGAAGCTCATGCTTCCATCAAGTTCAGATGCAACAGAACATGTGGCACCAACAATCTTCCATACCCTTTTGGATTCTCTGCCGATTGTGATATCCATTTAAATTGTAGCCCAAGTGGTCAAATGCTTATCAATGAGTTTCCAGTCCAGATCGTAGGTCAAAATTCAATAAAGATCATTCTTGAACCCAAATGTAACCGTCCTTTCGAAGCCCTCGACAATCTTTTTACCAAAAACTATGCTCCAAAGTCAACAAACGCAATTCTCTTACACAACTGTACCTCTGCAGTTTCGCCATGCAATATACCTTCTATAAAAGTGCAGACTCATTTCGAGTCACTTAATTGTTCAAATAACAACAACTTAAGTTGTTTTTCCAAGGAAGTTACAGAAGACGGTTTCTTTGATTATAGCATGGCCAATATTAGCCGTTGTCAGTATCTTTTGTCATCGATATCAGCAGAGTCTTTCACTGGTTCTGGTGTTTCCTTAGAGATTCAGATGATGGAGCTGTGGTGGTGGCTTCAAGGGGACTGCCGTTGCTCTAAGGATGCCATTTGTACTCAAGTTGAATCGCCTGCAGGGTCAGGATTTCGGTGCCAGTGCAGAGATGGGCTAGTCGGTGATGGATATCTTGCCGGGGTTGGCTGCCGGAAAGGTCAGTTTTGGTTGCCAGAACGTACCAATTACCGAATTAAGTTACTATATACGGTGTGTCTTTTCTTTTTTCCTAGCCGCCTAAGGTCAAAGATTAGCTTGCTGATCACATCATATGGTCCAGTACTCTTGTTAAAATAATTGTGGATATAACTAAATGATCTCAACATTTTTGTTTTGATTGAAAAGGCCATGCGTATATAAACATTAAGGAGGTGTTTCAAAAATTAGGAGTAGGTAAGAAGTGATTAAATAAAATGACGCTCATGCTCATTCATCGAAATGGAGTTTCCAGCCTGAACGTATAATTTTTCTTGTCTGCTATACCTTCTTAGGAGTTCAAAGAAAGAGCATAATCAAACGAAGGTATAAGCACTAGCAGTGTTTCTGCGAAGTGTTTTAGCAAGACGAGTCTCGCTCAGTTGATCCAACTAGAGTCAAACACTAAATCTTGGTCTCTTGACCAGAGTGGGCGTGCCAGTAGTACATAATTGTTTCTTATGCTAAGCTATAAGCACTAGCAGAATTTATCTCATAATGGAGAGTGATATGATTACTAATGCATATCTTTTTTGAAAAAAAAATGTACTGGTTAGTGGCCCCAGTAGTATTCTGACCCTTTAGCATTGATATATACTCAAGTCAAGCGGTTAAAAGTTACTAATCCTGTCGAGCTTATGATCAGTAATTAGGCAAGTGGGACCAAATTGTTTCTATCATTTTCTGGAAGGGCATGGCTTCTTTGATAAGCATTCAGAAAAATAGGTTCAGGGCCCTTGAGGTATTCTAAAATATGCCCTCCTGTAGGGGAATCCCATATTTTATGTTAGAAATGATAGTTTGGATCTCATATTTTGTGTTAGGAAGGAAGGTTATGTCATCCTAAAGAGCGTGACGTTATGTTAGACGGCTTGTAATTTACATAACAAGTCTCAAGTTAAGACACATATTTATTGTAAGAATCTGAGACAACTAGGGCTTATATGGACTTATAAAGAGTGTTTTTCAGGACTAGTATTGAAAGTGTTGATTAAGAAAAAAAATAGTTACATATTGATTATGGACTAGAATTGAAAGTGTTGATTAAGAAATGACCAAAGATCTAATGGCCAGGGACTTGGTCGGCTTGTCGAAACCTAAAGCGAAATGTTAGTGACAGTAACCTTGAATGCATTAAATAGATATGGCTCCTAGAAATTCTTTTTAAGTGTCACAACGATACTTTCTGTTTTACTAATGTGGTTTTCTCGATGTCAAAGCCTCTGCAGGTTGCAATTCTGCCAAGTATTTTGTCTGGAAAATGTGGAGGAGGGTCTGGAGTTGCTGTTTTACTTGGAGGTAATTAATTATTTGTATCACCTATAACTGAACTAGAAAGAATAATTCACCAATATTCAATGTAATGAAAAGAATTGCAGTCTTAAATTTTGAAATTCTTTCTCAGGCGTTGTGGCTGGAGTAGGGGTCAGTCTGGGTCTATTTTGCTGTCTCCTACGGAGGAGTTCGGCGTCAAAAGCCAAAAGCCGTAGAAAACTCCACCTAGCTGAAGCTGCAGACATCAACATTCCCATCTATCCCTACAAAGAAATAGAGAAGGCCACAAACAGTTTCTCTGCGAAACAAAGAATTGGAACTGGGGCTTATGGAACTGTGTATGCTGGTAAACTCAACAGTGATTCATGGGTTGCCATTAAGAGGATCAAACATGGAGATATGGACAACATTGAGCAAGTGATGAACGAAATCAAGCTCATTTCTTCTGTGAGTCACCCGAATCTGGTCCGCCTCTTAGGGTTGCTCCATAGAAAATGGCGAGCAAATTCTTGTCTATGAGTTCATGCCGAACGGGACATTGTGCCAGCATTTACAGAGAGAGAGAGGTGATGGACTTGACTGGCCTGTTCGCCTCTCTATTGCTACAGAAACTGCTAAAGCTATAGCCCATCTCCACTTTGCTATGGTTCCCCCGATCTATCATAGAGATATCAAGTCGAGCAACATACTCTTAGACTACCATTTCAGCTCCAAAGTTGCAGATTTTGGTCTTTCTAGACATGGCATGACTGAAATATCACACATCTCTACTGCCCCGCAAGGAACTCCAGGCTACCTCGATCCCCAGTACCATCAAAACTTCCATCTTTCGGACAAAAGTGATGTTTATAGCTTTGGTGTTGTTCTCGTTGAGATCATAACAGCGAAGAAGGTGGTGGACTTTTCCAGGCCTCAGAATGAAGTGAATTTGGCTGCTCTAGCTGCTGATAAGATCAGCAGGGGGAGATTGGATGAGATCATTGACCCGTTCCTCGATTTACATAGCGATGCCTGGACCTTTTCTTCAGTGCATAAAGTGGCAGAAGTGGCGTTTAGGTGCCTCGCATTTCATAAGGACATGAGGCCGTCGATGGTGGAAGTTGCAGCAGAACTAGAGCAGATAATGCTTAGTAGATGGGCTTCTTCAGAGGAAACAAATTGCCCAACCTCATTAGATTTTTCCCCCCTGCTCTTCTTCATCTAATGTCAGCGAGAAGCCTCTGAACTTGACAGTAAGAAAAACAGAATCGGAGAGAAGAGGTTTGTTTGTTCTCCAGACACAGCCCAGTGGAAAGTCACCGGAAGTGGCCAATCGTAATTCACCTGTTTCTGTCCAGGATCCATGGCTAAGTGAAAAAAGCTCACCTTCTTCAAGCAATTTGCTAAACAACGTTATAATTAAGTGATTTGAGATGGGAAGTCTAGTTTCATTCCCCCCCTATGATATACACTGTTGTAAGCTCGTTTTGTTCAACAGTTTTGTCCCTTAATTTGTTCCAGCTCCGTTCATCTGCTTGTTTAAGCTCGGTGGTTGGGCCTGGGAAGGTACCTCATTCCGGACCTCTGTTTTTCCTTTCCCAGATTAGCAGGATTGTGTTGCTCATTCTTTCATTGAATCTGCCAGCAGCACACGCACACAGAGCTCGGTAGCAACTGGAAATTTTGTGACATCTTCGCAGGATGTCGCTCTCCTGTATTGTCAGTTACTGATAAAAATATTATTTTAATATATTTCTTTAAAAAATAATCACAAATATAATATCAAATATACTTGAAAAACACAGTCAACACCTGTCAGACAGCTATCTTGCTTTAGATGAGAAGTCAAATATCAACACGCCTTGCTCGTGGTACCATCTTTCTACAATCCAACATCCTTGGGCGGCTGTTCTCTCTCTATTTTTTGTAATAGTCACTAATATATTATATTATTTTATATATATATAGCATCACACATATGGAGGGAACATTTTAAGCTACCAATTCATTCATTTTTTTAAATATTTCAATTGAGTAATTAATTGATTTCAATTAATATAATATGAAGAATAGAATAGACGAGGTTATTTTCCTGCTTGTTGGCCGGATAAAAACAATTTAAAGGCAAAACAAATCATACTAATTTTTTTCTTCAAAAGCATGGGTCCATTATGTAAAATTTCAAAATGATATTTTTTAATAAAAAATAAATATTAGGATATAAATATATTAAATTGACCGGTTCAATAAAAGCTAACTTGTTAAATTTATAATATTTATTTGATAATACAATAATCTATAGAAAGCAAACTAAAACAAATAAAGAAAATTAGTTCAAAATCAATCAAATATTGAAAGATAAAAATAAAAAAAAAACTAAAAAATTAATAAAAGCTCAACATTGAAAAATTAATAAATAAATAAAAGAAAAAACAAACCCCATGGATTTGATTGACCAAAAAGAGACAAAATCATGATCCATGATCTCAAATAGATTTTTTTTTGTTAGTTCAACCAAAATAATGATTCACAACCTCAATCATATTGAAATTTGTTTTTCAAAAATATACTATCATAATAAATAGTATTTTATAGATTCATGCATAATAAAAACATCATCCTTTTTTAAAAAAATTGAATGGTAATGGGGTTTTAGTCCTTTTTTGTTTTATTTTTATACTTGAAATTAAAAAAATATATATCATTTTTATATGTTTGTATCAAAAATGATTTTTAAAAAAAAAATATCATTTTAATACATTTCTGAATAAAAAAACACTTTTAAAAACAAACACAAATTTTATATGCACTTACATATATTGGGGGAAAAAAACATTATGTTGACTGAACATCATGCAGCCGATGCACAAAGAAAGATCATATGGTTCGGGTTTTTTTTATCATTATTATTATTTGAAGGTAAAAAAAAGGGAAAAAAGGATAGTGTTTTTTATTTTTATTTCAAATAAACAAACCATCTACATTTGACTGACTATTTTGGATCTAATAAAAAGTCTAGATTTTCAAAATCCTTTGCGTGTTTTATAATTCATAGTTGTTTTCTTTTTAAACTTTCAACTCATTCTTTTAGGCTGTCGCTATGAGAAATTATTTTCGTATTCTTGATAATTCATAGTTGTTTTATTATATATATATATAAAAATAATGTTGAACTGTCCCTGGCTAGTCAATTCATACCACCCGTCAAAGCGTGCAAAATGAGATCTTGACTCTGTAGGAAAAATCCATTCTGAATACATCCCCACCAGTTACAAATGCTCTTTAATTTGATCCCTTTTAATCCTTCCCCCCCCAGACCTGGAAACATTTGATAAAGGAGAGCCACCCTTTTCCAGAGAGAAGAACGATTCAAAATTAGTTTCAAGAGGTTTTATTCTACTTTTTTCAGAATTGTTTTTATATTTAAATAAATATAAAAATAAAATAGTTGGTATTTACAAAGACTTTCATTCCTTCTAGTTTATTGAAAACGTGAGATGTTTATTTTTTTCTTTTAAAGTGACATGTGGTTGATGGTGACACGATTCATGGCCCCTCCAAACTCAAGGTAGTCGTGCAAAATTTCATAATTGTCCTCTGATTTATTGGTATTGTAATTTGGATCCTTGTTTTGATGATTTTTAATTCTTGTTCTTAGCTTTTTTTTTGTAAAGTTTTTGTTTTCTATTTCAAAATTCAATTCTAATTTGGGATATGTATTTTTTTTAATTTGATATTTATTCTTTTGATTTTTATTCTCTTATTAAAATGATTTTTTTTCTTACAATTCCTTTAATAAAAAAAATATATTTTTATTTTTTCTTCCAGTTTTGATCCATAATGTATTGATTGTTTTAACTTTTTTAATTCTTTTATTAAATTAACTTTTCTTTTTAATAAAAACATAAAATATAATATATTTTTTAATTTTGATTTTCATTATTTTAATTGTATTTTTTTTATTTTGAATCTGTTTTGTATAATTGAACTTCTTTTCTTAATTTTATAGTTCAATATTTGATTGATTAAAAATTGAGTATCATTGTTTTTCTTGATAGGATGTTTTTGATCTAATGATCATATTATTTTTTTTACTTATTCTCTTTTCTATATTTATTTTTTAATTGTTTTTTTTAAAATAGATATTTTAAAGTTTTTATTAGTTTATCTCGATTTGCTGATATGATTTGTGAGTTTGACAAGATAATCTAAGTTGAATTATTGTTAACTCAAGTTAATTCTTTTATGTTTTATTTTTTTCCAATTCTTGCTTGTTCTATTTAAAAAAAATATTTTTTTCATATATTACTGTGATTTTAAAACATACTTGATCCATCAATTATTGTTGTTTATTTCATTTATTAAAATAAAAATAATTAATTCAACTTAGTCTACTTTTTTTTATTTAAAATTCATGTACTGTACCTGAACATGAAGCTTTTATTGTAATATTGAAACAAATATTCCCGGTGGCAGGCCCAACAGATTTTAATCATTCGCCATCTGAAATCTGATCACTGTGTCGTCACGATTCCCAAATTATAAAACGTGGTTACTTTTCAATAACCCCACCAAAGGTGCAGATGGAGCACATGCATAAAAGAAGAAAACAAAATCGCATCTTCCAGGATACCAAGATTTGCATGGTGGAAATCTGACATGGCACTTTCAGACAGAGAGATGTTTTTTTTCTGGCAGGTTCCATGGATAAGGCCATCTCCATCGGGCGGTTAATGCTCAGAGATTTCAGGTTTAAACTACATGGGATTTCGAAAGAAGAATGGCTATTCATGCGATATACGGTTGAAAGTGAGAAGAATAAAAATAAAAATAAAAATAAAAATAAAAATTATACTCGGACGGGTGTTCTCCGATCTTGGATGGCAGATAAAAATGCGTAGAGAATACAATTTCTCCGAACCTAAACATCGTGTACCAGTCAAAGCCCTTTAGGGCTCACGTTTTGACTTTAAGACAAGTACATGGAAAATTCGTTTCTGGACGATCAGTTATTGAGTTTCGACTTTTAAGCAGTTCTCTCGAAATCATCTTTGGTCCTAATTTGACCTTTCAGCCCATTTCTACATCCATGTAAAACGAAGAATAGTGATGCTGCTTTGTAACTTGGCATCAGAATAGTTGTCCAACCGTTAATATCAATTGGTTGGTGTTTTATTTTTTAATTGTAATTCAATATTTTGGTTTTAAAGTATTTTGATGTTTTGTTTTATGGTTGTATTGTTTATATATATATATATATATATATATATATATATATATATATATATATATATATATATTAATTTAAGAAAAAAATTAGTTTAAATCCAAAAATAAAATTATTTAGAATTGTGCAATTTAAATTTTAAAAAAAAATAAGAGTTGAACTGATATAACTCGATCAAGTTGATGAGTTCAAAAATAACATTAACTTATTCATTATTTTAAAAAAAAATACTATTTGATCAAAACGAAATGGACAGAACAAAACTAAAACATTCCGACTAGAACTTAAGTGAAATTTCTAAAACAGACTGAGATTCTAAGAGAGATAAAATTTGATCCAATTTATTTTATTTTTTAAATTAAAACAAAATATCCTAATAATTCCAGACAAAGCAAAATAAAACAAAACTAACAAAATTGATACCAACCACTACCTCGCCAACATAGCTAAATAAATATTATATGGAAGTCTATTTCCAACTCACAAAAAAAGAAGAAGCAGTAGGATAGGACCACTCCCCCCATCAGCTCACCACCACCATTATACACTTCAAGATATATGTCTCCATGCTACTTTCATTTCATTATTATTCACCATATGGTACACTGTTGCATCACTATTTTACAATAAAATTAGCTAAGAAAGGACTTGTACATCATGAGACTGGTGATGTCTAGGAAAGCAATGGTACCTTGACATACACTATAAGAACTCGTCTCCCAAAACTACCCCCACAAGAAAGCAGAATCACCATTTATCTAAAAACTCGCCCTCTTCAATGAAGTCACCGTCACAGCTGCTCCCAAAGGCGAGCTAGCAACCTCCACCTCGAATGAATCATACCTTAAAAACAATTCCACCAAAAACAGCCTAGACACGAGTACCACAAAATCTTTCCCTGCGCACTGTTTATTTTCCAACGTCGGCTTCTCTGTCTCTGGCCCGTTTGACCACAGCACGTGCTTCAACAGCTTCTCTCCCTCCCCGACAAACCTGTCGGCTACAAACTCCTCGGCCTGGGTAAATATCTTCGGGTCTTTGGTAGCAAATGGTTGAAACCCGAAGAGCATCTCCCCTTCTTTGACTTCAAAAGCAGCATCATGGCTCTCAATTATCAGATCACGTTTTGCTTTACCGTACTGTAGCGAGACTGGTGGTTCAATTCGGAGTGCTTCATAGACCACTGATTTCATCAATGGCATCTGTTCCATGCCCCTCATTGTAATACTCCCACCGTTGGATCTAACCTCTGATCTGACCTCCTCGGCTAGTCGAGCGTGGAGTTTGGTCCCCGCACGGCCTAGCCATTTCATCATGTTCGTAAAGACAATCCTCATTCCACCGAATGAATTAAAGCATGTGGTGAAAAGAAGATTATGACATGCCTCCTCACGTGATATCCCTAGATTTTCTGCTTCATCGAGCAGCAAGCCTGAAGAGGCGTAGAAGAAATCGTACAGACGCTGGTAGCTTTTTTTTATTAGTAATGGTGGTAGACGGAAGGTATGGATGGTAAGATCTTCAAGATATTTTGGAAGCCCGAGTTTGAGTACTGGACCGAGGTTAAAGAGCACCCATTTTGAAACTAGACCGGGTCCGTCAAGACCAAGTGTGGTCTCTGCCGGATCAGCACCAAACCAACACCTGGCCAGGAAATTAAAAGCGGCTTGATCATTAGCATCACCGAAACTAGCTTTCCCTCTGAGAGCCAAATTTTTTTCAAGACTCGTAAAGAGTTCCGTGTAACTGGCATTGAATTCAGGGATCACGTGATCACGGCGTGTCTTGAGGAGATAGAACATGAGTTGTTTCAATTTGGCGTGGTTTGGTTCGGACGGGTCAAGATAGGACAGAACTCGGTAGCCGCCGGTGAGCTCCGTTGAAGGCATGAAAGTACCTGTAAAAAGATCTTTCTTTTCAACTTTCGTCACGTCGAATAGAACCGGAAAGCTTTTTCCGTCAAGTAAAACCACGACCTGTGGATTTGGAGCAATGAAAGGACCGGGCGGCATGTTAGCTCTAAACACCGTTGATCGGTATTTTTTGGATTTTGGATTTGAAATACTCGTCCCTGCCTTGGTTATAGAAATAATCCATGCGATCTTTGAAGGGGCCAATAAGAGGAAGCCCATAATCACCAGGGATTTTGAGGATGGGGAGCTTGGTTGGCTCAGATGGGTGAAACATCAACCGGTGGAGCCGGAGCTGATGGTTTTTTTGATATTGATGATCTGATCGGACGGACAGAGAAGCGACGGGGGGAGGGCTTGGGACTAGAAGGTTTTTTTAGTGACTGTAATTGGGTCTGAAGGGAAGAGAGAGCTAAGGAAGAAGAAGCCATGTCTGGGATTTGACTAATCTACCTGACTCTTTTAATGCAAGTATGGGGGTGGGGTGGGCAGAATATTATAGGAAAAATAATGGAGCGTGGAGGCACAAGTGGGGGTGTAAAGGTCTTTGTGTACATACATACATAAATACATACATACATACATACATAGTAGTGGGTTTTTTTTTGAGTGGGTGTGGGACCTGCGTGTGGTCCCGCGATGAAAACCACAAGCCTAAAAAATGGGGTTTTGATAAGAGTCGTGAAAGGCATGCATTAATTGTCATGCTTCATATCTATTTTGCCTTTTTCTTTTTCGTTAAGATGTTTTTTTCTTCATGGATGGAAGACGTTGACGTGTAAATCCAATACTTCCACTTTACAAAATAATAATAAAGTATATTTATTAATTATATTTTATAAAATAAAAATTATTTTCACTTAAGAATTTTTTTTAGATTTCACTTGTTAAATACACATAAAAAAAATGTTTTTTTAAAAAAAATATTTTATTTATAGTTTTACCTAAAGTTGTCAATTTCCTTTTCGATTGGTGCTTTTTTTTTTAAGCATTTCAGTGCATCGTTTTGGAATTATATTATATATATATATATATAATTAAATATATTAATTCAAATTTTTTTTATTTCAAATTCAAAAATAAAACTATTTAGAATTATGCAATTTAATCTAAAGAAAGACACAATAAAATGATTTTTCTGAACAAAATTATGAACATATATAATATTACGAGAATGTCATCATAAATCTCGGAAGGTCATTATATTCTTTGATTACTTTGAAATTTTAACATAATATATATAAATATACTGAAGAGGCTCCTCGTAAAATTTTATCTCAATTTAATAATCATATTAAGATATATGATTGATATTGTAAAATTATTCATTATTTTTAAAAAAAAATATTATTTGGCCGAAACGGAACGGGAATATTCTGGACAAAATTTGGGTAAAATTTTTAGAACAAGCCGAAATTTTAAATGAGATAAAAAATATGTTGTTTTATCTCATTTTTTTTATCTTGTATGAAACGTTTCGGTCATTTTGGTTAAAACTAAAACAAAATTAACAGCACTTTGTTTTACCCACAATCTTTATTCATCTTCGGCTAGCTCTGGAAATATACATACATACATATATGTAAATTGACAGGGAAAAATGGAATGTCATTTCTTTGTAAGATTTTTTTTTTATCTTCTTTGATAAATCCAATTGATGAATGTAGGCATCACTTTCTTTCTCCGTTCATTTCACTTTCATTGTTGCATTCTTTTTTGTTATATTTATTCTTCACCAACAAAAATAAAAAGATGAGGTGAATTCATTAGTGTTCACTTGTAAACTGATTTACTTTATCATAACAAATGTACATACCAATCCAAAAGATATCCAAGAATTGAACTAGCTGTTTATACAACTTTAGTTTCTAAGCATCTAATGTAATTTTATGACAAACATGTAATCAAAGCTAAAAACATATAAGGATTCTAGCATGCATAGTAAAATATATCTAAAATTTTCATAATTTTTAAACAAATAATCTTTAAATATGCATACTAAACACACACGTGTGGATTTAAGCCTAAAACCTATTTTGTTTATACCCTCTTTTCTCTAAAAGCTTAAGTGTCTATTAGTAAGAAAAACAAAGCTTTAAAAACATAGGAGAAAAACTAAAAATTTAGGTGATTAAGAGTAGTGGAACTATGGAAAAAATTGTGCATAATAAGCTTTCGATATCATTTTTTATAGTGAATTTTGAAATTAAAATTGATGAGATTTAAATTTAATAAATACCAGAATAAATTCTTTTTAATATTTATTATGATTATCCACCATAAAACTAGAATTAAACCTAATAGTTTTGATTTTAAAGAGCTGGAAAAAAACTATCCAAAAAATTGTCCAAGTTATAGAGAGATGGTTCTAGAAAAATTGAAGAAACTTATCATACTTAATTCATGGGTTGGACAAGAAAATGAACTAAAAAAATGATAAAAGGTAATATTTTTTATATTTTTAAATAAAAAAATATTTTCAAAAACAATCACAACTACAACTACCACCAAGACAAACAATCACTAAATATGATTAAACGACTTCCTTGCTCCTACAGACAACCAAAGACACAAGTAGAATGGAAAATCTATGAAGCACTCACCTCAACTTGCTTAGTTATCGGGGTCATGTTTTTTTGTTTTGTTTTGTTTGGGCCGTGGGTGGAATTTAAGGATGCGTGTTTAACTGGATTCTTACAATTGAATAACGACTACTATTCTCTCCTCTGGGAGCAACGTTCTTGGCTACTGCCCTTGTTCTTCCCGCTCAAAGTATAGGACCACCAACATTACCTAGTTACACCAATTCCTAATTCTCTCTCTCCACTCCAAATTTTTTCTCCGATATTTTCTCTCTGCATTCCAAATTCTCTGCTCTCCCTCTCTCTCATTACTGGTTTCTTTACTTCATCTTCTTTACTTCAAGAATGGATGGTATCCCCGGCGCTACGCCTAGGCTTACCATCATTATCAGTCGTGGATCAACCGCCTTAAAAAATGGCCACTTTCATGAAGCTGCTAGGTGCTTCAAGAAGGCTCGGCATGCCAGGTGAGCTTTCTTTTCTTTTGTGTTTCTTGTTACTCTTTAGGTTTCTTTATGCCTTTCTGATATGGCTTTTGTTGTTCATTGCATGGTTGCCTAGTTGTGTTTGTTTTCTTGCTGAGAAAATGTGTTTTAGATTCTGGGTTTTCTTGCTTCTTGTCCGTAAGTTTTCTACTGATCCAAACTTGTTTTGGTTAAAATGACAGGGCTGGAATTAATTACTGTAGTCTTGAATAGAAAAGAAGGATTCTTCTGCATACAAACCTTTGATTTTACTACTGTTAAACCGATATCCTGGATTAAAGTGCTTTCTGGTATTTGATGTGCACTGTTTCCTCAAAATTTCTTTGAATTTTATGCAAGATCACAATCCTGGGAAAGAACTTTTAACTTTAAGAGAGTATCCTCATTCTTGTACTTTATAGTGTTTCTAAAATCTGGGTGTCCAGAATTCTTTTTGGTGTTCTCGAAGTTTTAATTTCTCGATAGTTTGCCTGCTAGTGAATAGAAAATTGTCTTCACGAATTAATCTGTATTTATTCTTCTTTATTCAGCAATCAACTCCAAGGTGAAAGTGCTTTGGAACGCTCCCTTTTGCACCATTTCTATGGTATTTCCTTGCTGTCTGAAATTCCATTTCAGGGAGATGGTGATCCGTTGGAATTTGTCCCGAAGGAAGCTGATTACTATCTTTTTAAAGATAGAAGTTATAGTTCTTATAGCAAGTTATACAGCGGTTAGTAAGTTCCCCTCATAAAAAAATACCATTTTTTTTTTGTCATCTAGTTCCTAGCAGTACTCAATACTAATTACAAAATGATCATCAGTACTCAACTCTGTTTGTTTTGATGATCTCTGTCTTATTGTCTAACATGAGGTTTACGTATTCTTCTTTTTTGTGGTCGCTGAAGAGATTATTATGTTCACCGATAACAATTCCTTTTCAATCGTTTTGCCTGTTAAGACCCTATCAGGTTTTCATTACAGAGGTGTTTATGTACATGGAAGACGACCTCTCCAGATTAATAACGCATGTTGCAAAATCCCCACTTCGAATCTTTGTTGGAATCACATAATGCTTATAATCCTATTGTTGCTTTTTTCTTTCATTTCATTGAAACAAGAAGGCAACTTCTCTGATTATGTATACTGTGCCTGGAACCACTTGTTCCTCAATTTTATCTCTTTTCGTGGTGGAAGGCACTGTTAGCCCAGAGGATTATGCAAATCAGATGGAAGCTGCGCAGAAAGAACTAAAGATTGCATGGTCACTTCTGGAAAACGAATCAAACTTCTTAAAAGAGAAAGCTAATACACTCTCTGCCCTTGGGGAGGTTGCATTGAGAAGAGGTTGGCTCGTCTCTCTGCTTTTAACAGGAAGTTACACAAAAATCTTTTATCTTCTATGCAGAAGAACATTTTGGTTGTATCTCATTGCCTGTGCTGCATTTTGCAGGGGAAGCAAATCCTGAGCGTTATTATATCCAAGCATCATCCTTTCTTGAGGGTTTGCAGGGAGAAATTCATAAACAGCGAATGGCTGATATGTATCCATTACTGGTTTGGTGTTGGATCTCATAGTTTGCAAAAAAAAATAAAATAAAAAATACCTGTCTTTAACTCTACTGTTTACATCTATTTCCAATTCCAAACCTGCATTACAAAATATCACACAGATCCGTACATCAGGATTCAGAAATGTCAAAATATGCATCTGCCTTGAGGGTAGCGACAAGATTAAAGCCATTGAATATGGCGAGAAGGCTCTGTCATCCTATCAGACACTACTGAAGAAGCTAATATCTGAAACGCAGAGCCCATCCAAATCTGTAGAAACACAGACTTCCTCTGATTCGGAATCATCTTCAGCCACACAAATTGATCCTTCTATTCAGAGAAAGAAAAGTGAAAGGAGCATGCTGATTAAAATTTTAAGTAAGCTGCAATTCAAGGTGATTTATTATATTTGATGTTTTTTCTATTCATTCTCATTACAAAATGAAAAGGGAAAATAAAAAATCCTCCAGAATGTAATAATCCAGCAGCTTACTCCCTTTTTTTTTTCCCTTTTTTATTTACTTTTATTTTTTGCAGCTTGATGATCTGAAGGCAGGTTCATCCACCTCGCCAAACCTGGAAGGAACTTCAGTGGCTCCAGCTGGTCATAGAGATGGAAAAGGAAAAATGTCCCGATTAATACAGGTCCTGAAATCTGAGAAGCAGTTTGATAACTGAGAACTGATCAGCCAACCGAGTCTCTTCAAAGAATCAGAACACTAAGTACATGAGATGACAAAAATTGTTTTTTGGCTATAGGATTTCACCTGTCACTCGTAACTATTTTGGCGAGTCTGTTCGTTAATACATTTTTTTGGTGATCTGTAAATTTTTCACTCACTGGAAAAGGAAAGAAACAAAAACTATAATATAAAATACGATTGGAGTTCAAAAAACAAAATTAAGCAAACATTTTTACTTGACAGGGAAAAAATGTCTTCAGAAATATTAATCTGTGAAAGGTCTTCAAAATCATTTTAGAGCTTGGTTAAACCATGTGACTTTATAGTTCAACTTTTAACTTGACTGACTAGCTAAATCAACTGAAATGATGTTGCTTTGTTTAAAAAAACTAAAATGATATTAGTTTGTACTAGGCCCATGCTGAGAGGGGGGGAGAGAATAACGTAAACATTAAAAAGAAAAATTGAGAAGTTAATACAATTTAATATTAAATTTTTAATTTTATTACTTATAATAATTAACTAAATAACAAAATTTATACTGAAAAATCATCCATATCAGGTTGATTAAGTTATAAGGGTAATAATTTAATCATTTTTACAAACAAATATATCAAAATTCATATTTTAGCTAATTATTTTAATAAAAATAAGTCTTAGAATGAGGTTTTCACTCTCATATGAGACCTAAAGTATTTCTTGAAGTATTTCAAGATGGTGGGTGATTTCTTTATAATAAGAGTTGCCTAAAAAAATCATTGGGTAGCATGAATCAATTCATTATTAAATTACTGAATTAAATTTTAATGATTCATTGAATTTGTAGAGTGATAAAATACAATATCAGAACAATTTATTTGTTTCCCGTAGTGATTGAACGTGGGTAACTTCCCTCTTAACCCTGTCGTCTTCCCTGTGTTTGAACACCGTGAGCAATGCCAAAATTCTCATCTTTTCAGCTATAGGGTTTCTCCTGTCACGCGGAACTTTTGATAATAAAGTCTGGCAATTCATTTTTTGCGGAACTTAGAATCTGTTTGGCGTCTGATTTCTCTCTTATTGGGAAAAGAGAAACAAAATCAGGTACAGCTGTTAAGGAACGTTGCATCTAAAAGGCAGTGTTGTTAATTTTTTCTTTTATTTTAGCTCAAAAGGCCAAAATAGTGTAGATTTTGACTCGAAATATTTTATACCAGTTAAAAAATCAAGATAAAATAGTGTAGATTTTACTTTATTCAAAATTTTCGATCTATTCCAGAAATTTCAGCCAGAATATCTTGATTCGTTCCGCTTGTTCCGTTTCAAGTCAAATAATATTTTTTTAATATAATAAATAATTTTACAATATCAATCATATCTTTTAATCCGACCGTTAGATTGAAAGATAGAATTTTACAATGAATCTCTTGATATATTAATATATATTATATTAAAATTTCAGAGCAATCTAAAAAATATAATGATCTTGCAAGATTGATTATGACATTCTCGTAACATTATACATGTTCATAATTTTGTTTAGAGAAATCATTTTATTGTGTCTTTTTTTAAATTAAATTGCAAAATTCTAAATAATTTTATTTTTGGATTTGAACTATTTTTTTTAATTAATATATTTAAATACACACACACACACAAACATTATAACCCAAAACGACGTGTTGAAACACTCTGAAATAGAAACATTCGTTATAGAAACAAAATTGACAACATTGTCTAAAGGTATCACCCCCTTCAAATCCAACTAGCAAATGCTATGAATTTTTCTCAAAACAATCAGGAAAGAAGTTATCTATACGGTCTAGTGATTGATGCTGTAATGGAAGGCGAAAATCGAAGACAAAATAAGCCAGCAGGAAATTTAAAGTGGATGACATCGTGAGACAAGCTCATACCATGAGAAAGCAGGTGAAAGACGTGCAGGAGCACAGCATTTTGTGGTTGACGGGAAGCGGGGTGAGAACAAGTTGATAAAGATGCAAATATTCTATTCTAATCATAATAATGCTCTTTATAAATTATAACTTAAACACTGTCTGGAATAGAACTGAACCCCTGGCGTATCTCTATGGCCAAGAAAAAAAGAAAACCAAGTTGCTGTCACCCATGTCAAGATCATGTTTGATGGCTGATGAAATACAGGCAAGTCTCTAATTGAGTCAATAGGATGATCAACATTCTGCTTCTTTATCCCTAAATCATAGAGAATAAATATTTAGGCTCTGGGAAAAGTGTGGAAATTTGGGAGCAGTTTCCAGCCTTGAAATGATGAATCCTCTTATTGTCTCTCACGATAATCTCTCGGTCCTCCATTTTGGAGACGATCTTGATGAAACCGCTCCAGATTTTCTCCTTGCACACTAGCAACTACTCGCTAATAAATTCTTTATTCTCAGAAAGTTCTCATCAATGCACCTTTTTCTTTGCTTAGATATCACTGACCGGATTCACGTTAATTCCTTTTCCTGTCATCAGCTTTCTGGTTTGCTTCATCAAAAACTCCAAAATGGGTACACTTCTTTGTTGGATCTGAAGCTGAAAAACTTCTGAGAAACTCCCTGATCAAGGATTGGCTAGTAGTATCAATCAGTTGTGAATAATCAAAATGATGGGCCTTTGCATCTGTATGCCCATTGAGCAAGCAGGCTTCTCCCAGTAACCCCTTTATGCTTCCAACCTTCCGGTTCCTGATCCCACATGGAACTATCAAATTAAAAGGTTCCAAATCTGTAGTGACATTCAGTGCTAAACCATGATATGCTATCCATCGAGATACTTTTATACCAATTGCAGCCAGTTTCTGATCTCCTGCATTAGAATTTCAAAAAGAGCGTTCAGGAGAGGAATAAACACCAGCCCCACCCTCCCCCCCACACCAAGTTCAAAGATCCTCTTTCATTCTGTGATTTCACATATTGCAAACAGTGTCTAAAAGCATTCATTAGCTGTTACAGTATCTGTATTACATGTAATAATATTATAGGAGAAACAAATGTGTTAAGGAATCTCCTGACAAATTACAAGAAAGGGATTGAGAGTTAGAAGAAAGTAGAGATTGAGAGAGTGTTCTGCAATTCCTTATAGAAAAGACGATCCATTCATTACTTGCCTCTAAGTTTTACAGTGTCTGTAGTTATTTTTCTCCATGCTAGCTAACTAACTAATCGTGTCCAACTTACTAACAGTTCAACTAACAACTTCCACAACTAACTCTTCTTGCTTAGCTAATTTCCATCACATGATACTTATTTACCCTTCTGCTAAATCTGCTAGTCTGCTATTATACTAGAGCTAACATTTCTTCATGTTATTGTAACAATACCCTCCCCATCAAAAGTTCTTGACCTCAAGAATCAAAATTAAACTACTAGAGCTAACATTTCTTCATTGTATTGCCAATCAAGAGATTCTTGACCTCAAGAATCCATATTAAACTCTGGAAATTGCATGCTTAACTCCTCCAAGGCTTCTCATGTAGCATCTTCATGAAACAAGTTAGACCATTTGATTAATCATGTAACAGCAGCCCTACTGCTCTTCTTCTTCGTGATCTTTCTATTTAGAATTTCTACTGGAAACACCTTGACTCTGCTATTTCATCTATTCTTGGTAAGGCAGAAGTAACTACAACATTACTGGCAACCTTCTTCTTTGATTTGGAAACATGAAACACTAGGTGAATTAATGATCCTTCTGGGAATTTTAACTTGTAAGCAACCAACCCCATCGATTCCACCTTCTGTATAACTAAGACGGGTCCATAAAACCTCGGATTTAACTTGACATTCCTTCTTAAAGCCACACTTAACTTTCTATAAGGCTGCAAATTAAGAAATACTTGATCACCCACTTGAAATTCCCTTTCAGTTCTGCCTTTATCTGCATATGGCTTCATTCTAAATCTAGTAGCCTCTCTAATTGTCTCTTTAGCACCTGATCCATGACGACTCTATCTTGTATCAAGTCTTCCACAGCAGCTACCTTAGTTTTTCTTCTTGTGTAATCAACTCTCTATTAGGAGGTGGGTAGCCATACAATGCTTGGAAGGGAGTCATTTTAATAGAAGATTGATAACTTGAATTGTACCACCACTGAGCTAAAACAGCCAGTGAGCATTGTCATGCACCTTAAGTCTCCAAACATTGGTTTTCTTTCTGAGTTTGACCATCTGTTTAAGGATGCTAAGAAGAGCTGATGAGCAACTTAACTCCAAGTAGCCTAAACAATTCCTTCCAGAAAAGACTTGTGAACACTATGACTCTTTCAGATACTGTAGCTGCAAGCAGACCATGAAACTTACAGAAGTGATTTAAAAATAACCTCCTGAGCTATGGAAGGGATGTTTAAGAGCATTGAAATGACCATATTTGGTGAATCTGACAATGATCACCATTATGGAATCCTTCCCATGTGACACAGGTAGACATTCTATGAAATTCATGGTATTGTTTCTCCAAGTCCTTAGGGAACTGGTAAAGATTGCAGAAGTTCAGGATAGGCTACCCTTTCTGCCTTTACTAGCTTACAAGTGTCACATTCATTCACCATTTTATTCACTATAAAAAATAGATTTTAACCTTTTGTAAGAGTTTTGTATGCCAGCATGCCCTCTTATATATGTGAATCATGTGCTGCTTGTACCGGTCTCTCTTTAAAATTTCCCTTCAAACCAATTAATACCTTGCCTTTAAACCTTACTACACTATCAGTGTAAGTATAAACAATCTAGGCACCATTATTCAACATTTTGTAAACTATTGTTTGTTGCAATTGTTGATCACCTTTCATATGAGTCCAGAACTTCCTTGTACTAGAATGGTACTACAGCTAACATTCCTTCCAAACTCCCTAGATCCATGTTAGCTCTATCTATCCCAGTTGTGGACTAGTTATGCCCTCTCTCCACATGACCTGGATAATGCATATGCCACCACATTTTCCTTCACTTTTTTGAACTGGATCTGATACCTCAAACCCAACAATTTTGTCAAGACATTCTTTTGAAGATGAGTATGAATCTTCTGCTCTAGTAAATACCTCAAGCTTTCATGATCAAATTTCATAATAAACTGATCATTCTCCAAGTCATGCCTCTATTTGTCCACAGCCATTAGAATTGCTAGGTAATCTTTCTCATAAATGGACAAATATCTTGAACTTAATGCCTTGCTAAAAAAGGTTGGAGGCCTACCTTCTTGACTAAGAACTGTCCCACACCAGTTTGAACATGATGTTTCTAATACGAAAGCACAGTTTGAAATTGGGTAGTGCTAAAACAGGAGCCTGACATAATGCTTCCTGAGCTACTTGATTCCACCTGAAACTTTCTTTAATAAATCAGTTAAGGGTTTACTCATGATTCCAAACCCCTTAATGGGTTTTTTGTAGTAAACTGCTAGTCTAAGAAATCCTCTCAACTCTTTTATTGTCTGGGGTACTGACCATTCTTTAATTGTTTGTATTCTTCTTATGATCAGTAGCCACTCCCTTAGGTGAAATTATGTGCCCTTAATACTCTACTTGCTTTTCACAGAATGAACATTTAGACTTCTTCACTAACAGTTGAAACAGTTGGTTGTTCTTGAGTATCTCCAACACATTTCTCAAATGACCAAGGTGCAATTCCAGTGTTGAACTATACACTAAGATGTCATCAAAGAACAACACAAATTTCCTCATGAAAGGTTCCAGTAAATACTCCTCCAGCAAAGCATTGATCCTTTTTGTTTGTCCATCAGTTTGTGGGTGATTTGCCGTTAAGAACTTCAACCTTGTTCCCATCAACTTGAACAACATTGTCCAGAAAGCGACCCGTGAATCGCACATTGTGATCACTCACAATGTCGGATGGAATCCAAAAATATTTCATCACGTTGCAGTAGAACAGTCCAGCAGCAACTTCAGCCATACACACTGACAGAGTAACTGCAAAAACAACATACTTAGTGAACCTATCAACCACTACCATCACTGCGTCCATACCATCAACTTTGGGAAAACCCACCATGAAATCCATTGAGACAGAAACCCATGGCTTTTCTAGAATCGGCAGCTGCTGTAACAGCTCGGTTTTCTTCTGCTGTAATACCTTACCCTTCTGCTATGACTGCTAGTCTGCTATTTTACAAGAGCTGACATTTCTTCATCTTATTGTAACAATGAGGTAGCCAAAATCTGTTCTCATTGAAACTTTCCTAAACAAACATATGCCTACAAGCCTTCAAAAAGCAATATAATGACAATATGAGATGCGTGCATTGTTTCAAGCTCACGCAGACCTGGATAACAGTAATTTGAACAGCGTAACAACTAATACAAATTGCAAATGAAGGATAAAGAAGCATACCAACCCAAACTCCAGTTAAACCCTCAATCCTGGAAGCCTTGATAGAAAATGTTGAGGAAAGAACACGAATGGCCACCTCTTCAAGTTCCCTGAGGTACCAATGAAGATCCATCTTGTGATTTCGAAGATTGATGATTGGGTACATAATTAGCTACAATGCAACACCCATGCTTTACCAGTTAGTTTTCATTAGTATGAAAATTGGTGACCGTATATTCAAATGAAAATTAATTGACATGCTTAATCAAAGCTCAAAAATTAACCCACATGGTCAAATATGGCAAACAACATCGCACAATCAAGCATGCTACACAAAGCATTGCTAGCCACAGTTACAGAGCGTTGCTTTCATAATATTAACCAAGTACCTGGCCAGGCCCGTGATAGGTAACTTCTCCACCTCGTTCAGTACGATAAACATCAAAAGGAGCGTTCTTTATGTCAAAATTCAGGTATTCTATAGAACTACCAGTACCCATTGTATACACAGGTTGATGCTGCAAAACAATCAGTGTATCTGGGCACTCTTCATTCCTTTCAATCAACCCGATTTTCTCTCTAACAATCATTTTCTGCCAATTCCACGCATCTTTCATATGGGACCAGCTCTTTATGCAAATCAAAACACTCGCACCTGAAAAGATCTCCAAACTTAGCCTGTGAATGGGTTTCTCTGAAATGAAGGAAAGATGATTGTTAAAATGCGTGAGAAAAGACAGAGCAGCTTACGTTTTGTCACCTTTGTGATTTATTGAGGTTAACTCTTGGCCTTTTTGAGACGAAACCAGATTCAATGGGATGATCTTGCAGGATTGAGATTGGTGCCTGCTTGTTGGGCATATTGGGAATGACCCAAAATTTGAAGTTGTTATTGACTGGATGATCATCATTTATTTTTAGAACAGAGGAGAAATTATCTTGAAGACAAAGTTTGGATTATAGAATGTTTTCAGCCCACAAATTATCGGGGCAGCGAAGAAACCAAAGATGAAAATGATTGTGTGGAAAGGTTGGTGGCATTTCCTTGTACTTGAAAGTTAAACAGACGATGGCATCGTTTTTATTCCCGCTCTCTCCCAAATCATATATTATTTTTTTAATGGGCCGACTTGATTACGAAATGTTTAATAGCATTATTGTTTTTTGGGTTTTTATTTTTTTTCTTTAAATCATTATTATTTTTATATTTTCAAATCATTTTGATATATTAGTGTAAGAAATAATTTAAAAAATATCATTTGAATATATTTTCAAATGAAAAAGTACTTTTAAAAAATAATTGTTACCACATATCTAAACACTCTCTTAACTTTTAGAACTAGACAGGCTAAAAACCTAAGCAAATATATTGTTGGCCTAATAGATTGATTGATCGGTTTTCAACACCCAAATTATATTTTCAGGTTTCGATGTGTTTTAGTGTTTGCGTTGTTTTTAAAGGGTTATATGACTTGATGGTTTATGGACTCATAACCTAGTTTAGATTAAGTTTCATATTGAAAATTGAAAATTAATCTAGTTGAAGTCGATTGATTTATAGGTCAACTAGTGACTCCGATTAAAACTTGATTTGACTTAAAAATAAATAAAAATATCATCATTTGAACTCTTTTAAAATAATTGTTAAGATGATGTTATTTTGAATTAATTAATAATTGATCTGCCCAACTCTACACATAGACCTTGAGCCATGTCAAAGATGCTAGGCTAGATTTTATAACTTGAAGAGGAAACCTAAAATTCTTTATAACGAATAATATATTCTAGCATGTTAGTTGTTCCATTCTAAATTTTAAATTTCAACATAATTTGAAATTTCAAGCGCAAAAAAACAATATTTTAGCAAATAAAAATCAATCTAGAAGAGTGATGATCGAGTTTTATCTTTGGTATTTCAATCCTAGTATTGAAGAAAAATCATAAAATTAGAATGGACAAGATAGTTTTGGGGCCAAAAATTACAATAAAAGGTGCGTGTGGATGTGCTTGTTTGTGTTTAGGCAGAAAATTATTTTATTTTATTTTCAAAATATCAATTTCCTACAAACATTTTGAGATAGTTGTATAATTAAGAAATAAAATGAAAATCTCAAAAAAGTTTATTGTGATCATTATCAATAAAAATAAAAAATATTTAAGTGTGTTATTTTCTAAGAACTTTTTTGAAATGTGTTGTTCTTCCATAAACATTTTTGGAAAAAAAAATGTTATTTTGAAAAAAAACACTCATGATATTATATTATTGTGAGGGATATGTATTTTGTATTTTACAAGGTTTATTTTAACTTGATTACCTATTAGAGTTAATGAATATCGTGTAAAATTCATAATTATATTAATTCCTAAACCCTAAAAAGAGTAAGTGTAAATATTTGACAATCAAAGCAAGGTTATCTCGTGTAAGATTCGATAAATATTTCTCAAAGAAAATACTCATTAGTCTATATTGTTAATTTTATCAGCGCGTGTGCTGTATTAAACACATAATTATATTAAATATGAATTTGACTTGAGGTTAAGATAGATTAAATGTTGGTGATGTCATGAAAAACTTCAAAGTGGATATGGACCTTTCTATGGACATGTTTAGGGTTGGTGACTGGTCTGCAAAACAAGTTGCGTGTTCTAATAAGAGTTTATTAAAATGCTTAAGTTAATAAATATACGAAAGGTGAAATGCGTGTATAAAAAGGTGAAATGCTTAAGTTAAAAATCATCTCTAATAAAATAAATAGCAATTAAAAGTCTTTGGACCAAATATGAAAGATAGAAAACTTAAAAGAGGATGAAATTGAAAACAAATTTCAATCCTATAAAATACAGTTCAAATATTAATTATTAGAAATGAGACTACATCTGAAGAAAAAACAAACTGAAATTTATCTATAAATTTTTTAAAGGTTAAGCATTGAAATGGAGGAGTGAGAAAAACAAATTATTAACCGGAGAGAATTAAGATAGGCTATTCATGACGAATCAAAAACCACCCAGGAATGTATTAAAAAAATTAAATTCCTATAAAACCATATTATAATAAAAAAAAATTAAAGTATGAATAAACTCTTAAAGGCAAGTAAGGGGATTTTAATTTTTTTTTAAATATAGTTATTTTACAGTGATATGAATAATGAAATCTCAAAAAGGTCACTCGACCGAAGTTAAATATTTTTATATTTTCAAAGGCAATTAAATAATTATAATATGGTTAACTTTTTGAAAAGACTTAGATATCACTTATCAATTTTATAATACCTCATAGACCGTGTAAGAATCTCATAATAATTTTCAGTGCATAAAAATATTATTTTATTATTTCAATCCATAACAAATCACGCATTGTCCTATAACCTGCATGCTTTTTTTTTAAAGGCATCTCATTTTCTTCGATTCAAATGTTATGGTAACAAGTATTACTTATTTTTAAAAGATAATAAATTTAGCGTAGCTCTTTTTGTAAGAACATTAATTTTTTTCATAAATATAATTTAAAATACAACATATTGTTTCGAAGCAAATATAAATCTTATTATCCAAATCGATGTTCACTGCAAAAAATAATTAAATCCATGGCCATTAGATCTCGAAGTGATCAAATCATGACTGTGGAATGAATCCTGGATTAATGTTTATTTATTTAATTTAAATAAATGTTATTTTCATCACAGTTTGAGTATTGATTTTTTTTAAAATGTTTTTTAAAAAATAATTAAATATTATTTTTATCACAAATAAAATTTATTTATTTATTAAATTTAAAGCATAAAATAGCTGTTATAAAAAATAAATAAAAAAACTACATTTTCCAAATTTTTTTAAAGATTTTATGTGCGACTCTAATTATTTTTTTCAATTAAGTTTTCAATTGTGCTATTTTTCTATTATTTTATTTCTACTTTGAAAAACATTACTCAGTTTGTTTGACCACTTCTATTCAAAGCAGTTGTTTTAAGACTTGAAGTAGCGAGTCAACCGAGACTTAAACTTGTCCAGATTAAAAAAGAAATTAAAGACAAATAAATCTTGGCTGACGGGTTAACCTAATGATCCATTTAAAACCTGACCATCAACCTATTAATTTTATCCTCAGCTTGGACTCTCAAGACCGTCTTGGTGCTGCTGGAAGATAGGTGGCTAAAAGAATGGATGCTACGGATTATTTTATTTTATTTTATTGCTGCAATTTCTTCTTCTTTTTTTAATCTTAGCCCATTCTTTTATATGTGCTGCTACTTGCACAGTGCAGAATTTCTGAAGTGAGCCTGACCCATATGCATGGTATTAATAATCCATTTCATCTAAAAAAACTTAAATTAATAGGTGAGATCTCATAATATAATTTATATTATTTTTCTAACATACTTTTCTCAAGTAAAAGTCATTTGAGCTTGAAATTTACATACAAACTCACTCTACTCTATCCTTGATTTTTATCAAATAAAACGAGAGTAGTGAGATTCAAACTTGTGACCGTTGAGTGAACAAAACTCTGATACTATATTAAAGTAACCATCTCCCTAAAAGATAAAGCTCCAGAAATATGATTTGTATTATTCTATATCATGTAAGATCAGCAAAATAGTTAACTAAACTCGTTACTGCTCATGTGCGAGCTTTTTGATGTCTGACAGGCAGTCCCTTTCTCTAATTTGGATAAAATAATCAGTGCAAAGAGTGATGGATTAGTGTTGGTTTCTTCTTCGCCTGCTCCTCTAATTAATATCCATTCCCAAAACGATAAGATGCATTCTCCTGGAAAAATAAGAAAAATATATGTACTGTGCATCTTTGGCTTCAAAGGTTGGTTATGAAACGGGGAAAATAGTGGGTTCTACAGCAGGTTGTAAACGAAACACTAGAATATAATAATCTTAGAGAATCTCATTCATTAACATTATCTATATTTAATGATCCACACACCTTGCAACTTCTGATGGAGGAGGGGTTAGCGTAGGTACAGCGATCACAACACCAGCAATCCTCAACCTCTTCCACCAAGCCCTTGGTCCCGTGGGAGTTCACATCAGACAGGCCATTCTCCAATGCTCTGACAAGCTTCTCGAAGTAATCCCCTGTCACGGTGGTCAGACCAACTAGCTTTGTCCGGAATTCGCTGAATTTCTTCGACAGGCCATCGACATCGAGAAACTCCTTCAGCTCGCTCTCCACGCAGTTATGGAGCTTTTCCAGGGTCGACTCTGCCTCCCCTTGCAAATACTCAAAAAACTGCTTTTTAGCAGGCTCGTTGTCAGGCAGGTAGTATCCATATGAATAGCTCCATTCCAGAGCTCGCCTGCACTCAACTACCTGTAGCCAAGCTTTTGATATGAACTCGAAATGGGCCTCTGGTATGTCCTGCGACAAACTCAGCTTCTTGAACTCTTCATCTTTCACTCTCTGATGATCTGCCCGTGCCTTTAATTTTGATTTTCGATTGGCATCCCAGCGTTCAAAATAATGGGTGTATTTCTCTAAAGACTCCTTCGCCATTTTTTTCCTCTTGTCCTCTGAATCAGTTCTTTCCATGTATCGGTTGCAATTCATGTGGCCTTTCCATGGACCCAGGCATAGCCAGCAGAACTCGTTGCGGCAAACCCTGCAAGTCATGTGCATACACCCGTGGTTTTTTTCAATCGGTCTCTTGCAATTGGGACAGGGCTTGCAATAAGCTAGTATATAATTTACATTTTCCGATTCCGAGCAGTTCTTCGAGATCCACTTTCTCACAGTCTCACAGTCCATTGGACGGTGGCATTCCTCCTCGCAATTCCAGCAGAAACTAGTAAGACAACGGCAGGTGACATCAAAGATCCCATCAGCCCCAGAAAATTCAACAGCGTACTCACAGGCTGGGGCAGGACACCACTTTGTTGTCCTATTATCCTCAACATAAGATCTGAGAAGGAAATCAGAATACTTCTTCCTATCTTCTTCAGATGCTAATGAATCGATCATGTCTTGACCGATGGCAGCGTGGCAAGAGGGATCGGGGCACCTCAACATCAGACACCCAGCGCCATCATTGTTAATCGATGTGCTAATATAGATTGACCAGCAAATTTCACAATAAAGATGCCCACAGTCAGCACATCTGATTCTATCACTGGTGTGGGACTCAAAACAAATCCCGCAAATGATAATTTTCCTCTTATTGGAGACAATTCCACAGCTTATCACGGTTTTCACTAGCAACCCGACTTTTTCACGGACCGCAGACTCATCAGTAAACCATGCATCACTGACTTTACTAACAGACCAATTATAATTACGGAGTAAGATACTTGCCTCAAATTTAGATACAGAGAGGACGGAAGAGACTTGGGCGACATCCTGCTCCATGCGTTGACGAAGCTCTGTTGTGTTGAGGATTTTGCAGTCCTGCTGCTTCTGCTTGAGGAGATCGATTTCATCCTCTTTTATATCTTCCAAAAGGGCATCAGCAGCGCCATCATCGTCGCCAACAAAATCATCATCAGATAAGAAAAGAGGATCCTCGCTATCATCGAAACCATCACTGTAGTAATTGATCGTTGACTCCACCTTGACGCTGTCGCTTGAACGGTGTACGTCGTCCATGGCTAGAGAAGTGGTGGAAGAAGGGAATCATAAAGAGAGCATTAAAACTACTCTTGTGTGTATATATGTATATATAAAAAAAAACCCTAAACAAACTACAATTAATCACGGTGGTTCTGTGGTCATATTCGTCCTTTCCTGTGAATTTCTCTCCATAGGCTTTTCAGAGGGTCCCATCCCATCTCATCTCATCGTTGGAATTTCTTTTCCTACAAGAAAGTCGTCCCTTCCCTCCATAGTCATTCTTTATTGCCTTCCTTGCGAGGAATTCTTCCATGAAAAGATTAAAAAAAAAAAGAGCCCAACGTCACATCCCACGGAACAAAAGTTCCCGGCAAGAGAAATTATATCATTGGCCATTAAATCACAGCTTCGTCTTACTATCTGTCCACTTTCCCGGCTTTGATAGATCCAACCCGACGGGTGTAAGTGGACTACAGTGAAAAGCTTCGTCGGACCCTTTTTTTCTTCCAAAAAGCATAAACACGGCCTTTGGTAATGCATTCCACGTCTTCAAGTATCAAACCCTTATAATAGTAGTATCAATAAATAAATAAAATTGGTTATTGTCTTTTCAATTCCAAGTGAAAATACATTTATCAAACACACAAGTGAATATATTCTTTATTATTACGATACCTACAAGGATTTGGCCTTGATGGTGATGTGGTTCCTTTTCATTGTTGCGAACCAATTTCTTATGATGGTCATGGCAAAATTTTCATCTGTGAAATTTATTAGAGATGATGGGAATGAGTTTATAGCTCAATGCTTGAGTTTTGAGTTTTTTTTCTAATTATATATATATAGCATCATAAGTTTTTGAATATTAAAACTTTTGCGAGGACAAAAATAGGTTTGCACCTAATTATATTCCCATAATTAAAATCCTTTTAATTGATTCTTGTGTTGAAGAAAATAACTACCAAATTAATTTAGTATTATTTGATTGGTTGCTACGAAATAGGAAATAAAAGACTACCAAATAATAAATAAAATGGAATCTATAGGAAAATCCTTTAATTAATGAAATGGTTCAAATTTCTTTTATTACTAATTGATTGGTTTTCCCTTTTCTTTTCTCTTTCTTTCTTAAGAAAATTGGATTTGTTTTTTTTAATAAACTAACCTTCCTAATTAGCATAATGCGTGCTTAGATATCTATTTCTTTGCTAGGGAGTATCTTTTATTAAATTTTTATGTTGGCATTTAATTTTCAGATATTTTTTTTTCTAATTTCGAGAGAGAGAGAGAGAGAGAGATATGCTAAGATAGAGAAAATAAAATATAGTCGTGCATGTTTGTTCAAAATAAATCTTAAGAAAGAAATATGTAGAGAAATATTAGATACAACATGATACTAAGAATTATATATATAAATTAGAAAAGAGATGTTGTGATGAAAGAGGATGTTATCATATGTACAATAAGAAAGGATTAAGGGAAGATTCAATAAAATAATCAAAATCCCCCATCAAGTTAGAGTATGTAGATTCTTAATGTCCGACTTCCCTAACAAGCCATGAAATTGTTCTTGTCCGAGTGCTTTAGTATGAATGTCAAGCATGTTGGTGTGATGAGGAAATATGAGCTGTATCGAAGTGTTTTGCTTGAATGTGGTCATGAATAAAATGCAATGCACTTTAATGTGTTTGATTTGTTCATGGAAAATCAAATTGATGACAATATGAAAATATTTTTTTATCACAATAAAGACGAGTTAGAGGCAAGGAAATACAAAGTTCATGCAATAAATAGCAAAGCCAAACAATCTCATTTGTAGTTAAAGTCGTTGATCAATATTTAGCTTTAGTCGAATATCAAGATACTATCAATTGTTTCTTATATTTCCATGAAATAGGTGAATTCCCAAGCAAGATGAAGAATCCAATGGTGGATTGCTAAGTAGTTGGGTAGCTTGTTAAGCTAGAACCGTAACATGCCTCTAAATAAAAAGAACTTGAGTAATGGGGATAAACGCCTTGTCCTAGTGTTGTCTTTAGATATCTTAGAACTCGTATGACTACATCAAGATGTGGTGTGTGAGGGTCTTGAAAGAATTGACTACAAACTTGCATCAAGTAAGATAAATATGGCCTAATGATAGTTAAGCAAAGTAGGCACCCTACAAGACAATAATACGTAGTACAGTCAGAAATAAGAACCAAAATATATTGTTAAATGATGTTTTTATTCCACAGAAAAAGGAGCAAGTTTGGCTAGCAATAATTTTGTTTTTAAAGGATGTTTAAGGTATATTTATTTTGGCTAATAACAATGCCTTTTAGTGAGTGCGTTGTTTCAAGATCGATAAAACACGTTAAGAGTCCAAGATATTTGATGTGAATTGCACATCTAATTAGTGGAATCTCATGTTTTGAATGGCCACTATAGTAAACAAATAACATATTATAACATGTTTGGCAACAAGAGCAAAAGTGTATGCGTAACCTATTCTCTTAAATTGAATGAATTCTTTAATGAGTAAACAAGATTTGAATTGCTCTATGGTACCATTTACTTTATAATTAATTTTGTATAGCCATTTTAAGTCAATTGTCTATTTATTTATAGGTAAATGTTCTAAAGTTCGAGTTTGGTTTCATTTTAATGCTTCAATTTCTTTTGCATAACTTTTTTCCATCAAGCATCTTTAACTCTGTGTGAGAAGAAAAGAGGCCTATCTATAGAAGAGATGCCTAATATATAAGTTTTGTGTGAGGATGAAAAAACATAATAAAAAAAAATATTGGAAAGAGGATAAAAGATACATGAATTTATAGTTGAAGATGGTTTGGTTTTTGGGAAGTTCAAATATCATAAGATAAACCTTTAAGTTTTATATAGATTTGACATGTACAGTGTGGTTTAGGCATTAGTTAAAATTAAGGTGCAAGGTTTATAGTTAAAGGTTAATAATTTTTTTTGGATTCGAGGAAAGCCCCACTCTCATTTAGGCACGTTTTACGGGCTCAGGTTAAGCGAGTATAATATGGAAGAAGCAAGACAGTTTTGGTATTAATGGGAATTTCTTGGACTTGATAAAGAAATACTTGTGCATAAAATAACATGTAATGAAAAATAAAGAGTGTTTTATTTTCTAAATCATAAATCTTGTATTTTCATTGTTCCCGAGAATATCCAAAAAATATACATCTTGACACATGTGAAATAAACTTATCATGAAGTTTAAAATGATCGTGAGCATATCATAGAGAACCAAAAACATAAAGATGTTTGCGATTAGACAACTTACTAACATGAGTACCAGGTAATCTATTTCCATTAAAAATCTTAACTAGTGTGTGATTGTAAACAAATTCTATATCATTAAGTGATCTAATCATATAATTAGAGGCTTTATTATCTATAATCCAAGTATAAGTTAAAGAGTTTTTCTTACCAGTATAATTAGCTAAAATCAAGGGAATTATTGTTGATAAGGTGCATCAATTGATTGTATTGATTCATAATAAGCCCAAATATGGATGGCAAGCCTATCTCACTTGATATAGAAATATTATATAGCATGACAACATATGCTTAATTATTCTTACTTGATGATGCCTTCTTATATTTTGTTTGTTCATTCCTTATATTTTTCTCTATCTTACGATTTGATTTTTTATTTGGAGGATATCCTACCAAATTATAACTCTTGTTTTTTTTTAATGACATGTATAGTTACAGTGCTCACATTGTAGCTTCCATTTGACTTTACCATGTCTTAAATTGATTTGATAGTAAAGGCAATAACCTCTCTTTATGGGACATGTCTCATAGAAAAAACATGTTTTTTCTCTCATGAATTACCATAGCTTAAACCTTACTAAGTAAAGAAAGAGTCTTGAAACTAAGTATCTGGGATAGTATGATTTTGAAATTTTTATTTAATCTAGTAAAAAAATATTGAATCCTTTTTTGCTATTTTGTAACTACATTTTGTTTTTGTTACACCACATTTATTTTTAGGAATCTTGTCAAATAGCTAAATTTCATCCCATAAAGCTTTGAGTTTGGTTTAGCAAGCCATTATAAATCAATTGACATGTTGTATGATATAGGATCTTATTTATATCATGAACTTGTGTGACATTACTTTATGAAAATCGCTCCCCAAGGCCTCACCACAATTTTTATGTTATCTCTATAAACATGATGTTACCATACATGTCATAATATATGGTATTAAAAGAGCCAAGAGATCACATTGAATTGCACCTTTTCCAAATAGAGAAATTTGGAGTGAGGATCTTGTTTTACAAATGTTCCATGAAGAGAAGAGTTTTTTTCTCTTAGCACGAAGAGTGTTTTCCATTGCTTTCCTTCATAGAGGATAATTATCTCCATTGAGAACACATGTAACAAACACAATGTCTAGATTGTTTAAGGGATATAAGTAATAATGAGAGTTATAATCAATGAAAGTTTGAGTTTGGGAATCAATAAAGGTTTATGACTTTTTCCCCTTGCCCCCCTCTCGATTGATTAGGGTATGATGGTGTCACTGCTTTATGTCATTGTTAGGCTCTCATACACACTTTCATTAGTCTGTCTTTTACACACACACACAGTTGTGCAAGTTTATTCTAAATAAGTTTTAAGACAGAAATATACAGAGGAATATTAGATATAATATAATTTTATAAATTATATATATAAATAAGGGAAGAAATGTTTGTGAAGAGAAAAGTGTTATGGTATGTACTATAAAATAAATCAAGAAACTCTTCAATATAAAATAGTTATGCTATGCGTGAAATATTCGATTTGAGATAATGTTATAAACTAATCGAGTTCATTGTAAAGCAACAACTTATATAAAAATTAACTAAATAATGTTAATTTCATTATACATTGATGTTTTACATATAAAATCAGTTTGATTTTTTTTCTTATCAAAATTGCTTCTTCTTTTTTAATTTCATCATCATCATGTCCATTATAATCCTTTTCAATGAATTGAAGCTTGTTGATCTCATCATGTCCATTATAATCTCTATATGTTCGTTGGTTCTCAATATGTCACATAACTCTTTGGCATCAACATCAATAAATTATTCTTAGTTACATGCCAATTTAAATTTTCTTCGAAGTTGGTAGATGAAACAACTCGATATAGATCAACTAACTCATCAAATTAAATGACTTTGTCTTCCAGAAATACTTCATTACTATCATTTTGATTAAATAAAAAATAAATTTTAATTAGATCTATTGAATGTATAGGTGCATGATTTCATTATCTTTCAAAATTGTAAGTTCTATGGCTTAATTTTATAATAATAAAAAAAATAAAAACCAGTCCCACAATTATAATTCACTTGGTTATCTTCGTAAAACGAAAGGATTTGTTTGTTTTTTATTTGGTTTAGAGGAACACAAGGAAAAGAATCAGTATTTAGCTTGCCAAATCGACAGGCTGGTTAGGATTGGAGAACAGAATCCTGCCTGCTAAAGTCTGTCTGCAGAAAAAGGAAGTTTTAGGCTATCTTGATAAGGATAGCTTAGCGACAATTTGGTATTGCTTCTGGAAGGCATCCATAATGCCGTTAATGGTACAGAAAACCGCCTGCTAAAAGATGCCATTCAAGCTGTGTAATCAGGGGGATAAATTGCTGGAAGAAGCTCTTCCGGACTTGAGAATTTTTGTTACTGATATTGATGTGAAGTCGAATCTACTGTTGCTTTTTGACCTTGTTTTTTTTCTGCAGATATAGTTCTTCAGCTCTGCGCGCCTTTCTTTATTCAAAACTTGTTCCTTGGAGGATATCAGATGCAAGCGCTGTATAAATGGCCATCTCAGTATGGACAGAAACCTATCCAAAATGAACTCTTACAGGATATATAGCAGTGCTCATGAGAACGAGCAAGAACAACACAACCACCTGTTTAAGCAAAATGGGAGAGATGTTTCCAAGTAGTAAACTAAAATTGAAGGAAATTGTTGCTAAGAAACAGGTCAAAGTATCAGAACAAAAAATAATAAGACGGGAATAAAAATCTAAATATGTCAGCCACTGCTGTTACACATTGAAGATGTAAGAAAAAGAGCATGTAGTGATGTAGTATTATTTCACGGGGTTTCATCGCACAACTGGCATGTGGTCGCGGTCCTGGAATTGGCATATGTGCAGTGCTGACAAGTCCAAGCTCCTCTATATATTACACGCCTCGCATGTCTCTGCAGAACCCCGATTCACGTTAGTACAGAACTCACAAAACCATTCACCCTGAGGTGTCAAATTTTCATCAGTTCTCCTCATTGTTTGAGTTGTAATCTCAAGTGAAGCACCCGTTGTGTTTTTTGGTGCTTTTGTCTTGTTTGGATCTGCAGAAGTCCTTGTTATAGCGAGATACGAGGACCTATCTTCAGGAGCTGTCATTCTGTCGCAGGTCTCGTCTCCTGGATCTTCCAGTCTTCTGCAGATCGAGGTTTTTTGTTGCTTCGAGGAGCTAGCCACGTCTGATAGTCCATTCTCTAATGCTGTGACCAAATTCTTAAAGTAATTTTTGGTCACTCCTGTCAGATGGATTAACTTCACCCGAAAGTGATCGAAACTGTCAGAAAGTTCATCAGGATCAATGAACATCTTAAGTTCCCTCTCTGCACAATCATGGAGCCTTTCTAAACTGGACTCCGCCTGCCCCTGCAAGTACTCGAATAATTTTACCTTAGCTTCGGCATCCTCTGCTAGGTAATACCCGTATGCATAGGTCCATTTCAGCACCCGTCGACATTCAACTATCTGCTGCCAGGCCTCGGTCAAGAACTCAAGCTGGGTCTCAGGTTGGCCATACAGTTTCGAGATCTCCTTTAGATGATTGATCCGCACCTTTCCCAAGTCTGACAAAGCAATTTGCCTCGACTTTTCATTGGCTGCCCAGCGATCATAATAATGTTGGTATTTAAGCAACTCTTGCCGCAGTTGACTGGTTTCCTCAGGCTGAGGATTTCCAACATACCTGTTGCAAGAACCGCCATAGCCATGAACAGACCAATCTTTAAGGCATATCCAGCAAAACATGTGATAACAAGGAGCTGTGCATGAGATGCGCATACATCCCGCATTCTTCTCAATCGGTCTCAGGCACTTGGGACAAGGCTTGGTATAAGCCTTCTTCCAAGTCTCATTTTGAGAGTCTGAGCTGTTCTTCAAATTCCATTTTCCCACAGTATCACACCTCACTGGTCGATGTCTTTCCTCGCAACAATTAAAGCAAAAGGAATGAGAGCACAAGCAAGTAACATCAAAATCTCCATCGCCGCCGACAAAATCAATAGCATAATCACAACCTGGAGCGGGACACCACTTTCTCCTCTTGTTTCTTTCTACATAAGACCTAGCAAGGTAACGATAGTACCTTTTCCTATCTTCCTCGAACGCCAATTCGTTAACAGCATCATCCCCAACAGCAGCAGAGCATGCTGGAACAGGACACCTTAGAGCCAAACATGCAGGGCCATCATTGATTTTTGTGTGAATGTAAAGTCCCCAGCATTCAGAGCAAAAAGGATGACCACAGGTGACAGATTTAATGAAATCTTGGCTGTAAGATTCAAAACAAATCCCACAAGTCAGATCATCAGAACTGATTTGTTTTTCTTCCGGTTTCTCCAGCAACAAACCTACCTTTTTACGGACTCCGGATTCGTCAACAAACCATGCATCATGTACTTTGCTAGCATTCCAATCGTAGTGACGAAGTAGAAGGCTTGCCTCGAGTCTCGATATTGAAAGAACAGCAGATAAGTCCGTGATTTCATGCTCCATACACCGGCAAATATCGGCCTCTTTCAAGACTGTAAAGTTTGTTTCACTGGGCGCTGGATGATACTTGGAGTCGGTATTGTCATCACTGTAGTAATCCATGGGTGAGTATTCGTCGAGATCATCAAAATCGTTCATGTCATCCATGTTGACAGAAACTACGAGACCGCAAAGCTTTGCACAACACGATGAAAAAAACCTAGCTAGGACGGAGAGAGGGTTTTATTTAGTCTCATTATTATTTCTTAAACTGTCAGACTAGCGTGTACAACAACGAAAGAGGAAGTCTTTTTTTGTATAGTTAAAAAGGAAAAAGACCAGACCTAATTAAAAATATAACCTAGTTTATTATAAAGAAAACGGAATCGTGATGCTCTTTTTTTTTTAATGCTATTTTGGCGGAGGGATGATCCTTTTTAACTCCGTTTAAAGTTCTCATAAATAATTGTGACAAGAGTTTGTTTTTTTGTACCCAACTTTTTCAATAATGAAGGTAGAACTTAAATTAAATACCAATCAAATTATATTCTGATAAATATCTTTAATAGGGTAAGTAATTTTAATAATTTTAGATTCGCATCTCCCATCAGAAAGGTTAGAGCCCAAATTCAACCCGACCCAAACCCACCCGGAGATGGATGCCGGGATATTTCACCGGAGATGGATGCCGGGATATTTTACCGGCGATGGAATCAGGCCGTCTCCTGCATCATAAACTGGAAAGGGAGGCTAAATGGCTGTCAAATTTCCCTCCCTGTAATGGATCCAAAGAAATTTCAAGATAGATACGTAAATTGCAAGGAGTAAGACTTTGCTGCTAAAGGTATGTCTCCAAATTGGACCCGCTTACAGACTCCCAGTTCAACTAAAGATTGAAAAGTATTTTTGATATTGCTTTTGCTTTTATGGTTGAAGTTAGAAAAAAATAGTTTATAAAAAAAAATTTACTGCGGTTCAAAATAAACAGTGAAGTGTTTGGTTAAAACTGTGGTTGAGTTGGAGATTGAAAAAAAACAGTTTTGTGTGTTGGGTTACCGAACTTGTTATATTGCTTTCAATTTGTGAAATTACTTTAAAAGACATAGACATGCACACACACACATATATATATATATATATATATATATATATATATATATATTGTATTAATAATCAGAAAGGTTAGAGCCCAAATTCAACCCGACCCAAACCCACCCGGAGATGGATGCCGGGATATTTTACCGGCGATGGAATCAGGCTGTCTCCATCATAAACTGGAAAGGGAGGCTAAATGGCTGTCAAATTTCCCTCCCTGCAATGGCTCCAAAGAAATTTAAAGATAGATACGTAAATTGCAAGGAGTAAGACTTTGCTGCTAAAGGTATGTCTCCAAATTGGACCCGCTTACAGACTCCCAGTTCAACTAAAGACTGAAATCGGCGAATGAATCGAACTATAGGGAAAATTTTGAAAATAAAACCAAAAATGAATGGTTACAGCATGTTAGCATTGACCCGTTTAAAAAAAGTTGAAGATTATACAGCACGACACGCTCTGCAAAGTTCGCATGGACCCGTTTAAAAAAAGTTGAAGATTATACAGCACAACACGCTTTACAAAGTTCACATGGACGCCAGAAGCTCTCTCATTTCTGACACGGAAGGGATGCTTTCATTGGGATAGATCTTTGCAACTAGTTGTGCAAAATTTTCATACTTGTCCAAGAACTCCTTCTGTCAAATTAAGATAAAAAGTACTTCAATCAACTATCTGGCTTCATTGACATTTCAGTTAATATTTTGAGGCAAAACAAAGGATTAATTGTTTCACCATGAAGCAGAGCACAAACTGTTTGCAATAAAGGGAAAATAAAGAAAAGACGCGTGTAGCCCAGCATCAACTAGTTGCATAATGAGGAATGGTTTTTTAAGGTAAGGAAAGGAAAGAAAATAGGAGGGCCAATAGTTGCAAGGGAAACACAGCAGATGAGAATTGAGAAGGGAATGCAGGAGTTAATAATTATTACTATATAATAAAACTATTCTTAACAAGGGGTACAGTTCCTCTTTAATTTCAAACTAAGGGTACTTGTTTCATTGAAGAATCTTAACAGCCCTCCACAACGGCGGTGGGAGATTGATAAACTCTACTATTTGAGGGTTTCTACCCTCAAAGTGCCCACCTTCCTCTATCAAAAATGAAAATCAAAAAAGGGCCGGGGGTTCTAAACCCACCTTTTCCTTCCATTACCCCCCAAACCCCTGAAGAAATTAAGTTGAGTTTCCATTTTTAGGTTACTAGATGCTTTGCCCGTGACTCAAATTCCTTGCCAGGTTACCACTACATGCTTTGCTCATAACTCGAATTTGCAGTGTTCAAACACCTGTTGCTTACCGATTAACTTTCAAGACATAACCCTGATATTAAGCAAGTGAATTACCTTGCACTTATCCCACAAAGAAGGCAACAGTTCTTCTGAAGTTAAGTTCTTCTGTAACCTCTTATACATCGCACTAATAGACTTGTCAACCTGTTGCAGATAAAACCATGTTATTACAGCACTAGCTTTGAAACCAGACTCCAGAGACAAGCAGGCCATTTTCAATGCATCAACGACTTACCCCAGATAAACTAGATTTTAACATCTTCCGGAGATCCATTTTTGACAATCCAAGCTGGAAAGGAATCTAAAAGGAACAAAGTGAAAGGCAACGACATTTCAGTGTTTAAACAATTTGAACTGTCACTTCATTAACCTTAGAGGAACATTTCAGTATGACTTCTAGAAGTTCTTTGCTGGCATCATGCTGATATCAATTGCATCCATATAAATGGAAAAAAGAATAGCAATTCTTAAGCTAACCAGCAGAGACTTGTAGAATTGCACACCAATATTTGATCGTGGCTGCAGGGCACACAGGTTGCCCAACAAGCAAGGCAAAAAGAACAGTAATTGAAAAGGAGAAAAGAATAAAACAGTCATGGTTTCATTCTGTTTATCATTGTTTTGATGAATGAATTAGTGTCTTCTATCTTAATGCAAATCATGTAAAAAATACAATCAAACAAACAAAAGAAAAGGAGGTATCAAACTATATTTTATCTTCAATAGAAGTTCATAACAAACTCTGGAAAGTTAATATGGTGCGTTGTTCTTCTAATCAACAACCACCATTTGATCATCCCAAACTAACCTCTTCTGGTGTTATGGTGTACATCAGATCCTCAATCTTGCGAGCAAACTGGAAAAGTTTTTCAAATTGCTGCAGAAAGCGAACTTAATGAGGACAAGCACCTTCAAAATATTAAGGCTAAACTCATTGATAGTTCACTAAATATTTGCAACTAGAAAGGCCACATTGCAATAATAGACCCGCAAAAAAGGACCTGGAATAGAATTGCTTACATAGAAAATAATCATGCTAATATGACGAGTACAAGCTTGTTCATAAGCTTCGCTTGCCTGGTGATAATATTTGGCTAAAGTTGGCACAACATTGGCAAGGTCATACAAGCTGCAAGCAACTGTTTCTAATCAGCAGACTTGTTAATGGAGAAGATTTTTTTTTTTTCTGGAATCAGGATTATTCGAAAAACATGGGGAAGATTTCAAAATATGAGAGGAAAGACAAAAAAAGAATACCTGTTTTGAAACGCTGCATAGTTTTCTAAAAGGAAAACATCAGCATATTTTGGATCAGTTTGTGCAATTCTCTCCAAAGTCACAAACATTATGCTAACCTGGCCAAATAACCTCCCAGATGTAAAATTCACTTGTACCAAATAGGGGGGCAATAAAAAATTATACCAAACTGTCTGATAAAAAGAAAAAAAAAATGTTTAAGAAAAGACTACTCACAAATTTTGTGTACGCATGATCAACCAAATCCCTAGATTGTCCCGGGATATACTGCTCCATACAAGTTGCAAGAGTTGCAAATCTATGCAAGACAAGGTTGTGTCATTTTATAAGATGCAAAATCAAAGTTTGACCAATGTTACACACACAGTTCATAAGGCATGGAACAAATGAGCTTGTCATTGCACGTAAAGCATAAAACTTGCAAAATTATTGCCAAGTTCAGGTATTATTAGTTTAAAATACAGCTCCAGTTGTCAATCATATACCTAAGCAGGCAAGCATATCCTATCTCGAACTAAGTAAAATGCAAGTCAATTATAGTCACGGGCAAGAGTTAAGTGTCATACTTGAGTAGTGAACACAGAAGCAATGAGCATAATAAGAAGTTACACTTAAACAGTTCTAAGCAAATAGTCAAATGGAACAACTATCATTAAAGTAGAGTATTCTGATCATTTTATATCAAATGTTAGCTAGATGGTCTATGTCTGTTAGTGAGCACATTTATAATCATCTTAGGACATATTATACACTTGCATCTTAATTTGAATGAAAAGATGCAAGTTTACCCAGAACACCACTAGTCAAGTTCATCCAGATCTGAATCACCTTGGGATGTAGGATAGAACCCCCATCTGCCGCAAATTACGCTCATTTCTTTCAATTTGGTGGCAAGCTTCATCAACAAACTGCAATAAAGATATCCAGGTAAACAAGCTAGTTCAAGAAGCTAGGAATGTGTATGGATATCACTTAGTTTATGTTAAATGTTAAGTACATACACGGCTGAATTGCATAGAAATTTTTGACTCTAGGTCACCAAGCAAGAGACGCACAAATCCTGCAGCATCAGCTTTCTGACCAGAGAGATAGCGCTCTGTAATCCCATGCATTGATATGCAGCGCAGAGGATCTATCTTGTATGCCCAATCAACCACAGCATAAAAATCTTCCTAAAAAATCATGACCTTCCACAAGTTAGCACTCCAAGATTATAATAGTATTGAAAATTAGTGGTGAAGCACTCAACTACACCTAGCTAATAAACAATAAAATAGCCATAAAAAGAGGGTGAGGGCAGGATGCTGAGAAACACCAAAAATCGACAAGCAAAGTTTGAACAGAGAGCACATGCATTCATTCAAAAAATACACATGCATATTCAAGGGTATGGATCTAAAATGTGTGTAAGTATGCATGCACACATATAAGGAACAATGCAATGTATACATTACCTGGATTCCATCAAGCAAATCCTGAAGAGATTCATTTAATGCTGCCAGATCTGCAGAATTTTTACCTACAACATCAATTAAAGTGTCACATTTTAACTTCTAGAAGTTACAGTGGTTCCATATCAAACATCGATACAGATTAAAATGGAAAGAGTTGTCTAAGAAGTATTACCAGCTTTGCCATCATTCTCATCAATGTCCAAGATACCCAAATCATCATCATCATCCTCATCATTGGCATTTCCATCTTTATTACCATTAGCTACACTTCCTGGGGGAACAAGTGCAGGAACCTCAAAGCACATGAAGTGTGCAAAGAAAGAACTCTGCAGTTTGAATCGCAAAGCAACATATCAATCATAGAAGAGGCAGTAACAATAATAATTTCCAACAAATGTACGCAGCAAATTTAACCTCGTCTACAAGGAGTGGGATAAATATTGTCAGCATTTTGGCATAAGCCTCAGAAACCGAAGATGTATCTGCATTATGTGAACTTTGACTTGAGCCCGCAGAAGCTTCCAGCCAGACAGTTGGATTTCTTGATGCTTTTGTACTGGCACGGAGCTCGTTAGCAAATTCACGAGCCTGCAAATGAATGGGATAATTCTTAAAACTATATATTTGAAATACCATGCAAACAAAAAAAATATAATAATAGCACAAACTAAGTGAAAATGGCACCACTAAAACCAAATAAAATCATAAACGGTGAAGTAAAAACAATGTGTTCAGTCAATGAAAAGACTGGCCTGACCTCCCGACGAAGAAGCAGGCTAAGGGAGCTACAATATGCTTTCCTCAAAGGACCCAAGCAATTTTTATCAAGGCTCTGACGGCAGAAACAGGGAATTGTTAGTTAAAGACCAAATTTGAGAGACTGAACACATGTAAACTTATGAGACTTATGGAAAAGGTTTGTAATGTACCTTTAAATGCTGTAGAAGGCGAGCATATGTCCTGCATTTGTACCTTAAGTCAGCATGGTCAGGCCTCTTTAACTGCCCACGCTGTTTCATGCAAAGTACACAAGCAAATATTAGAATTCAAAGACCCAATACTTGTCCTTGTCTGTATGAAAACAACAGAAAGCTGAAAATACTTGTGAAAAGTAACTCTTGTCGCTTATCATGAAATCCACCAAACTTGCAAAGTAGTTTCTCAAGAACTCGGAAGCTCTCCTGACAAACATCGTTTTTAATTTTTCAAGTTCAGTGCGCTTTTCTTTAACCTGTAAGAACATCATCCACTGATTTAGAAAGAGGCAATACACTAAATATACTCACATTAACAGATAACTCTGTCATCTAGCTCCATCCTAAATCTGAATTCAGAAGTTATATATATCCAACTGATTAGAATCATTCAATTCATGTTCTTGGGCTCGTATAGGAAAACAGTCATTTACAATTGAAAAGAGAATTGTCATGCTACTATGTATTCAGGATACCATTTAGACATAGATGACTAATCAGCAAAAAAATAAATAGAAAAAAGTAATACATCTAGATGCATAACTGAATATTCTCTTTCACAATCTTTTCAACAGCCTAGTTTATCATTTTGTAGGTAGAAAAAATCAGGGAGAAGAAAGTGGCATACAGCACGCATATTTGCATAGCTTGGATCCAAATTAGGCACTTGAAGTCCACGTAAAGCACCAGTTAACCACTCACATGCTTCAATGTTTTCAAGCATGTGAGCCTCATCAAATGAACCTGCTGTTAGACATGTCGCATGCTACAATCAACAAGGCATGATTAGAGGATGAGAAATAAGAGCACATTGCCATAAAAGTGATAAGTTGTCATGAAAGTGACAAATAACATACTTCAGAAGGGACCCGCAGTCGTTCAAGAAGTTTATCAAGTTCTTCAATGAGTGATACATTATTTACAGACTGCATCTCCAATTTGTTATTGCGGGTTTCTATCTGGATATCATAAAAATGAATAGTCATACAGCTGCTGAGAAAGATGTAAGGCATGTGTTTGAATATATGCATAGATCCACAATGCACGTCATACTAGGAAATTTGAGATATTCATTTGAAGCAGACTCATGAAATAATGAAAACATTAAGGTGCAAGTTGAACACTTTCTTCTAATAGACTACACATTTTTTCCTAGTATCCCAGCAATGCATGTACAGCAAAAAGGTTGGGGACCAGGAGAAATGCAATAGCAACCCTAAGCGTGCACTTACTGACTCAATGTCTTCTCTCATATGTCTAAGTTTTAAGTTGAAAATGCCTAACCACTCATCCATGTCATCAACACAATTTGTTGCAGCCTCAAGCCCTAGCAAAACCTGAAAGAGCCAAATATTAATTCAGACTAGCAAGAGCTGCCACTATTACACAGCTCCACGGGATGTGGCAAGGCACAAATGGACTAATGAACAAGCTTAATCTTCAGAAAGTAATTCACATTAGGAGGTAAAGTAAAAAAAAAAAAAACATCTGCTAGAGAGAAACTGCAATAAAACCATACACAAAATCACAGCCTTTGTGAAAGTACCTCTTCTATTAAAGGTTCACTTTCTAAAATGGCATGCACATTTGCAGCTTCCAGAGCAAGAAGCTCACGCTTCAAACTTTCTGAAAATGCCTCTGCTTCCCCAATACCCATTAAATAACTGCATGGTATTGTATAATTGAAAGCATGAAGTGGGTTAAAAAATGAAAAACAAAAGGTGTCACAAAGACAATTGTTCGCCATTATTTTCATACAGGAGATGTAAAAAAAGGCAGAGGCAGACTTTCATACAACCTACACACAGTAACTTAAATGAGAGTGCTAATTTGTTTTTGTTTTTTGAGATCAAGGAGGATAGTTATGAAAAAAATTATAGATAGCTTCAACACAAACAGAAGTCAAATGGATGGAGGTCATAGCCAGCATGTGCCATTTTTTGCACACTAAGGAGCAATTTTCTGATGTAAATTAACTTTTGGATTTATTTAAATTAAAAATTTGGAATTTTTTCAAACAAATGAAAAATCTAGGGATGGATACCCTCCCTGTCTAATGAGACTTTTGAGGGTGAAAGTGCAGACTGTAAATCATGGGTATATTAAAGGATGTTTGCATATCAGTCAGAAACCAAGGCACCTCAATGAAAAATATTCAGCAAACAGGCTGTTCATGTTCCTTTTCCTCCTTTTGCCAAAAATATGTGTCAACACTCAAGTCTCAACCTGACTGAAAAGCTTTGCAATAAAGAAAGGAAAGACTTACTTGCCAAGAAGAGCCTCCATGTCGTCCTCCTCAGCCTGGGAGACAAGTTCTCTTTCAACAGTCACTTTCAAGTCACTTTCTGTGACAGTAGCTGCAACAGGCACTCCGTCTTGCAGATTAGTTTGCTTGGGAATTGTGGGTGTATTTTCCTTTTTTGAAGTAATAAATCATAAGTAGTTGGAGAACTAAGTCATGCATCATGATCTAAGATAACCAATCACTTCATTAAGTGAATTCAGACTGCATACTGTTGATACCAGTGTGGACTTCAATTCAATCTAACCAAATAACACCCAAAATGTGAATTATTGCTGTCCCAGTTTGATTATAGATTATGGCACACAACACACAGTTTCTAGAAAGTTGATTCAACAGAAAAATGACTAGCAGCATTACTAATTCAATGGGCAAGAAAACTGACAAGTGCACTTCACGTAGGTTAATTTCAACAATACTTTAGGATGGAGAGGTAGCTAATCATAACTCTTAAAACAGATGAATAGAGAAGTAGAAAACCATCATTCACACCTTAGCCCAAAGTGCCATCTCCACAACATCTATGCCAACAACTTTTGGAAGACGGCCAAGTACATCTTTGCAGATGTTTAAGATGCAAAATAAAAGACGGTTCCTAAGACAAGAAAAAGAAATGCGCTAGCTAGTTAGAAAATTAAATTCATAAAAAAATCAGTGTTAATCTTGAGTTATTCAATCGCACCTCATTAAGTAAAAAAAAGCAGGAAAAAAATTGAAAAGTGCAAGCTTGTTAGTGGAATAAATCCGTAAGAAAATATCAGAATTAATCTTGAATTATTTAATCATTCCTCATTAAGTAAAAACAAAAAACAGAAGATGAAGTGGGTAGTGAAACAACACTGCTTACCTATCATCAATGTTGCGCATAGTCCATTGCGGTGGAGTAACACTCTGGCTTCTAAGGTTATCAAATCCCTGTAAGAAGTTCAGTCAGAACTGTCATAAGGAAAATAAAAAAGTTTCTCATTATCTCCAGAAGTGCTTGTTTAATCCAGATGGTGGGTAAAGAAGAAGCGCTGAAGCATACCAGGGTAAACGAGCATCCACTGGGATCATTCGCTATAACCTCCACTTTGGAAAGATGCTTGAGTTTGTATAACTTTGCCGGCTGCATCATTAAGTGAATACACGAGCTTAAGACATGCATAAATGCTTCTGACTTAAAACGGTAAGATGCCATCACATACAACATTTCTATGTGAGAAGCTGAATTAATTTCTGATCCAGAACCGAATAGGATTCACATATTTATATCAGCTCAGCCCAACATTTCAATGCGAGAAGTGAAAATTACCTCGAGTACTCCTCCAGTTGAATATTTTAGTACTCGAAGAAAGGCTTTCGTCCTCTGACCCTTAGATTTTGCTGGAAAACAAAAATGCTTTCAATTCCAAAACAGCTAAAAGAAATTAAAATGAGAGGGAATTGGCTTTGGCTTACTGGAGAGAGCAAGAACCCTAGGTTTGGCCATGTGGCGTCCTAATTTCCCAGATTTTCCCCAGATCCCATGGCTCTTGGCGACACGGATTGACAATACGATCTTCTGTTTTGTGCCTTCAATAGCTGCCTCGCAGGCTCTCCTGAGCTCCTCGTCATCGGCGCTCGATTTCGCCATTTCTCCCTTCCCCTTTCCTCGTTGATTTTCTTTCTTTCACTTGCTAAGCTCGCCACCCTGAGATTTCCCAATGATTAATTTTTGTTCTTTATAATGATTAGTTGTTTGTTTGTTATTCACACTCATGGCATGGTACTCCAGTGTAGTACTGATTTTAACTGTCATTTTATAAAATATTTTTTATTTCAAAATGGGCTAAAAGAATATATATTTTTAGTTTTAAAATTTATTAATAAGTATTAATTATTTTAAAAAAAAATGAACGGTGGACTTGCTTACTTAATTGAACTGTAAGACTTTGACCCGTGGGGCGGGACCCAGTTGAAAAACGGAGGATGCTGGCTTTATTCGGTATGAGTGCCGGGCAATAAGTGCTGATCCCATAACGAAGTCGTTTTGGGTTGGGCTGAGTTTCCATTGGAATAAATTATTTCCATTGGAGCTGTAATGAGTATCGTGATCCAAAAAAGGAAAGATTTGCAGAAGAAACAACTCTTGAAATTATATACAGATGCCATGGCTGTTATTATAATAATCAAACAAACAAAAGTCAACCAATCCAACACAAATGGGAGATTTGAGTGAAATTAATATTAATATTTACCAGCTTCGATCAATAGTCGGTGTTAGATAAGCAATCTATTCATCCTGTAAGAAAACTATCGAAACATCAAAAACACCCTCTAATGAAATGAGCTCTGCTCATACAAGAGAGGCTTACACACACACACACACACACACACACGATGGAAATGATCAATTGGTCATTATTTCTCCGATGCCTATAGAATTTCATCTTCTCTACCAAGCCAAAAAAGAAGAAGAGCGTTTTACATTTGACTTGTCAGAATACCATTCTAACGACTGCCTCATCCTGGAATATGAGTATGAGATCGATCTGGAAACCTAAGCTGAAGCTGAAGCTTCACATGGAATGTTCCATCCACGTCAGTGGCCCGTGGACCAGTCTGTGAAAAAACAGCGAGACCTCGAGCAAATGCGAATGACCCGGTTCCACCAACCACTGTGAGTTCTTCTCTATCTTTATGTTCTAAATGCTTGGCCTGCACGCTGAGGCTGCCTGAGTAATCAGGCGCATCGAAAGTGAGGTGGATGATATTGAAACCCGAATACGCAAAATTCTCAACTGGGATTATGAATCCTTGAGCTTTTCCGATGACCCGTGAAGTGTTTTCGAGCCCCTCTGTGAGCTTCCGGTGGAAGATGAAAGCTCCGGCTTCGGATCTTACTGCTGGCTGAACTTCAGAGCTTGAAACTTGAGGTTGCTGAATGTACAGTGACAGGGCCAGCCTGGGCCTTGTCGTCGACGTATTTGATTGATTTTTATCACGAGGGACCGGCGAGAAAAAAGCCAAGAGAATGACTGTCAGTAAAGCTAAAGAAACTGCGGTGCAGAATAGGATACGGCAACCCATCATGCACGCAACCTTACCGGCTCTTTAAACTTGATTGTGCTCTTAAGATCAGGACGCATTCCTTAATTTAATTTGGAAGATGCATGCAGGTCCTTATCACAAATTTCTTAGCCACCTAATCCACATCTCCTAATCCATATATATGTCAAGAATACCAACTCCATTTGTGAGCTAATACCATCAAATCCCATTTCTGCTGGCTACAATATTTTGATGAAGATTATCAATTTTAATCTCCTAACTTTTACCACTTCAATATATATAATCGAGCAGTTCGTGTTTTATTCACTCTGGAGTTGAAGATATGCAAGGAAACAAGGAATGATATTACCATATGCATAAACAATGAGTGCACAAATTGTATGCCGTGCATGTTATTATCTTATCTAAAGGTCCACATTGCATAAAAAAAATTATTATAAATGAAATTAATTAAAAAAAATAAAAATACTAGGGAAGCACTATTTATTAGAATAATATTTTTTTAGGCGTAATTTTTAATTATTTCTTTTAATATTATGTTGTTATGAGAATTGCGCTTCATCATTTTATTTTATTTTTTTTGTTGAGTAAAACTTTAATCTCGTAGATTTAGTTTTTTTTCTTAATTTCAACATTAGATCTATTAAAATTGATGTTCTTCTTAATATGATATCATGATAAAACAATTAATAGTTTAAGTAAACCTAGATTGATTTAAGTGTATTCTTCTTTATAAAATGACAAGTTTATCGTTGAAATTAAAACAAAATAAAACGTGTCCAACGATCTTTTGGTCTTTTCACTAAATATATTTTGTTATTTCAGTTTTATGAGGGGATAATTTGGTATTTCTACATAAATTATATTATTTTAATGAAAAAAATATTATTGGAGCACTCGAGGAAAACATTAGCTAGTGGGAGGCGCCAATACACTTTGGGTGACATGCTGATCACAAATGGTCCTTCGGCATGTCTTTAAAGCATCGTCATATCTTTTATTGGTAGTGCGATGTGTGTAGGATATGGTGGGGTGATTTGTCACCAATATGCCTTTTTTATCCTCTCTTTCTTCTCCCCTAAAAATTATTAGGTACTCATCTCATGTTTCTCATTTAGTGACCCAGATTTACTAGACATATAAGCATTGAAATTACGCATCACACCATATTCTCTGGTCTGATACATCAACAAAGTGAAAGTAAAGATAAAGAACGTCAAAGATGTTCAGCAGATAAATATGATTTGAAGGTTCGAGAACCATATGCTATTTTATTAAGTAAAACAAGTGTTTACGTAGCTTAGTTGTTAAGATGAAAGACTAATATATAACAACCGCCCAGTTCAATTCTAGCTTCTTTGTTTGTTTCATATAGATTGCCTTTAGATCTGTGTGCTAAGTTTATTATTATTATTATTTGGGTTTTAATCTATGTGCCCTGAGCTTCTTTTTTTATCATCTATTTTTTTCTTGCGTGTGCCAGCAAGAGACTCTTTTAAGGAGCATCAAATAGGGGACAACAAGGAGCAGTTACTCTAAAATGATCAAAAGCACAAACCAAGATTCCACAAAACTAAGTTCCAGCATCGGAAAAGTAGACATGAAAGCGGTCAGTATAATCAAATCAAAGCACTAATAGCGGAAGCTTAAAGAAAAAGAACCATTAACTAAAGTGATATACACCCAGTTAACAAGGATTTCCAAGACAATCTTGCACCAATCCTCAAAATCATAGAGCATTCCTTTATCAGCATAATGTTTGGGAGGGAAAATAGCCAAGCAAACACAATATCTCTACCTGCTAAGTGAACGCAACAACTGTATAAGAAAAAGAAGAGCAGAGAGGGAGAGGGGGCACTTACAAACCACTAATCGACACCCCTTCTCAAGATTGAAATTGCAATTAAATTAAATTGTAAGCACCAGAAATAAGAATTTGAAAAGGCTTAATTATCATTCACATGAAAATCACTGATACCTGAAAACAACTGGGCAAAAGCTTATATTGTAAACAAGCAAAAAAAAATACACTGGAGGAGTATACAAGACTCAGCCACATGTAGTGGTTCTCAATAAGTGAAGCAGCACAAAGCATTATACAGAAGTCAGTTCCAGACCCATCCAGCTGTTAAATATTAGATGCTATATCCATGTCCATCTGTTCTAGCTAGATGCTTCATCCATGTTCGTCTATTCCAGCAAACATAAGAGCCAAAAAATATAGAATATACAAAATATCACGAACAAATTTACAATGAAAAACTGACCGGTCAATTACATTTCCAAGAGCTACTTCGGCATAAGAAGATCACAACCTTGAAAGTAGATTTAGAATATAAAAAAGCAACCCCAAGCCTTTTGAACTTAGTTTAGGAAGGTTAGCATCGCCAAGAGGAAAATGAATTGGGGTCAAGAAGCCCAGCTAAAACCCTACTTGACCCTGATTAACACTAAAGGGCTTGAAAGGTGCATTTTGCCAAAAACCAGAAAACAATACGATGACTGCAGAGCACAACGTAGAATTCTGCACAAGTTTTGCATGCCCAATAAAAAGAACCTTGCTAGAAGGTATTAAAAATTGTTCTACTATGCATCTCTATTATCTAAATCATCTAATTAAAGTTGATGCTCTATACCACTTTAATCATCCCACCAACCAAGAAACACAACCTTCATTGAATTGCACTCCAGCCTGCTGGATACTGCAGGATATTAGTTAAAAGGAAGCAACAAGCATCTTATACATGAAAAAACCACTTCCATAGCCTGTCCAAGTTCTTAAAGCTTAAATTTTATAATCGGAAGCTAAACAAAAATCTCCGGATATAACTGTTTCTCTACAAAGCTCACCCAGCATCAGGGAGTTGAACCTTTGGAATCGATAATTAAATACCGCATTGATGCATCAAGCACTCATGATGTCGATGCAACGAAAAATGAATCACCCGAAGCCTCGCTGATTTACATAGAACCAGCTGTGAAGCATGTGGAGAACAGACAGATTCGGCTTTATTATCCTAACTAGACTAAATGAACCCAATGTAATAGGGAATAAATTTTTTCTCTAAAAAGCAAGGAAAGTTTATTCTAAATTCAAATAAAATATCGAGTTAGAGAATCAAGTTATTATCAAAGCAAAAGACAGATGAAATAGCCATATGATGCACGCAGCATGAGCAAATGCAATTATATCATCATATGCATCTCTCCTCCTTACCCCGGGCTTGAGACCGGCTGTGAGCCATGCATAGTGCACCACAGGCGGAGTTACATGCATCCAACCACACACACAGCAGCATGCATAGAAAACCAAACTCTAGCAAACAACCAAAGACCAATATAATAAAAGATACGAAATCACTCCAGGCCATGTAACAATGAAGCAATAAATTATAACCCTGCAATATTGAGCAGCATAATTCTTCAAACTCTAGCAAGACCCATGATCACACTTGGACAAATGATTAGTGACATCACCAGTCTGAAGAGAACCAAAATTCAAGCACACTGCAAGCCACGCATTCGCATCAAGATTATCACGCAATACACATCATAAAAAAGCAGAAGCCATGGACAATAAGCAATTTTGACCCCAAAGCTTCATTTCCGACACACGATCTACCGATTCCGAGAGGCATACAACTATCTGCAATAATATTGAGCAGCATAATTCTTCAAACTCTGCTCACCCCAGAAGCACAAAGCCAAAATTCAAGCACACTGCAAACCAAGCATATGCATCGAGATTATCACACTAATACATCATAAAAAGCAGCAGCCATGGACAATAAGCAATTTTGTCCAGCAGCTTCATTTCCAACATTCACGAGGCAGGAGATGGCCAACAGATTCCAAGAAGCATATAACCATCTGGTGAGGAAACAAGTTTGCATAAATGACTTTTTAACACTTTTGCTTGACCAACAAACAGATATCATCCCTTGCAATCAAAAGCGATCTTGATACAAGCTGAGGCCCAGAGATAAAATTCAGTAACCACAGCTATTACCACATAAGCAACCACTTTAGCAGAACTTAAGCCAAACTACAAAGATCCCACTAACCAAAGTGGAGTACGCGCCAAATTGAGAAGAATTTTGAAGAGAAAATCATGTGTTTTGCATAAATGACTTTTAACACTTTTGCTTGACCAACAAACAGATATCATCCCTTGAAATCAAAAGCAATCTTGATACAAGCCGAGGCCCAGAGATAAAATTCAGTAACCACAGCTATTACCACATAAGCAACCACTTTAGCAGAACTTAAGCCAAACTACAAAGATCCCACTAACCAAAGTGGAGTATGCGCCAAATTGAGAAGAATTTTGAAGAGAAAATCATGTGCCAGCCCATCCAATGGACAGGGCAAAGCTACTCCACATAATATTTGGTTAAGATATCCATCGATAACTCCAAAAGTCAAGTAAACACCACCAATTTATGTGAAGACAATAGGAAATACGACCCTCCACCAGTCCTAGAAAAAAACAACAGGCAACTAATAAAAATTTCGAATGTGTGCACTTAACTCCAGGAACCAAGAAAAGAGAACAAGAAAATTGTATTCAGAAAGTAAAATCTGCTACATGCATCAAATATCTTTGGCCAGCAAGTGTGAAAAGAACCATCTTCAAGTATAGAAGAGACCAAAGAAATATCTCATACTTCACCACCATCAACTATTCCCAAAAATCACCAAACTGTATCCAAACAATTTATGAGATAGGAAAAGGGCCAGTGTTACCAGAAGCTTCATTCTGTGTTTCATTTGATCTCATGAAGCTCGAGAACCAAGAAACATAACAAGAAAGAACAAGAAATTCTTCCAAGAATTTCCTGAAAAGTACTTGCAGGTATCCCAATAAGAAGTAGATCAGTGAACCACAAACTCACAACAAAGCACGGGTAAATTCATTGAGGAACACAAAGCAATGCTCGGAATAAAGGACTGTAAATTCACCAATCAAAACTGCCAGTATCAGGAAGTTAGAGAATAACAGACTTCAATCAAGAAAACTCAATACCATCATACAATAAACTTGCACCAGTTGAAGAAAACAACAAGCAATTCACCTATAAATTCACTTGAGCTTTGTCCAGGCTGCAAAACAGAAAGGCAAGTAATTTGAGAGAAATAGAAATGGAACAAAAGAGCAATATAGACTCACTTGACATAAACACAAAAGCAATATGCTTCCTCATATATGTACAACCCTGAAAAGGCAAACATAAAACAAATCTCAAACCCTGCTCATGAAACTTTAATTCATGAGATGATCACGGGAAAAAATTCCTAATAAGTCTTGGTCTTTCTCAGTGCAATTATTTATAAACCATAATAATAATTAAAAAAAAATGATCAATATCAGTTCATATTTTAAATAAAACATAACCTAAAGAACAGAAAAAAAGCTTAGATGTGTTATAATAAGTTGAAAATGATAATTTTCATTGAACTTAGATAAGACATGAAAATTGAGACAGTACATTGGAAGTTCCTGCAAAATTCCTCATCTTCAAAAACATGTAATGACCACATAAAAAAAAGTACAAAAAGAAAATGCTGCCAGGATAGTTTATACAAAACAAAAAGGAATAACATGTCAAGAAAAAGTTTCAATTTTTTTTCCATGATAAGCCATAATAAACTCATACTCTACTAATAATTACCCAGCTTCTATTGGTTCATACTTTGTTGATAACACTTGACAGGATCTCTTAGCAAAAATATGCACAAACAGACCTCCATCCGAGTATAAGAAACCAATATGACAATAAAGAAGCAATTGGTGCTTTGCTAGTTATTAACCCTATCATCATTGATTGCAAAACTAATAATGTAAACCTTGTAGACACCAGGATTAAAAATTACAAATTATGGGAACTGCATTGTTCTTGATAACATCTAGAAACATCTGCACAGAACAAAATTAAAATGTTTAGAGAGCAAGAGGGGTTCAATGAAAAGGGAAAGATGGAATGTATGACGAGAAGAAAGAGAATGAAATAATTTCCCCTACTAGTAAAGCTTAGAGTTGAAGCCGATACAGCCAGTAAAAAAACCATGACATTAAAATTCCTATTTCAATTTAAGGGCATGAGATCCTCAAAGAACACACAAATATAGCACAAACCCTATCTCCATCAAAGAAGTGGAAACTATGTGAGATGCAGTACAGAGTAAAAAGAGGATGGTAGGATCCAAAGCAGCAAGTAATAAAGACACCCATTCTTCAACTTCAAGCTCCTGGAAAGACAATCACTATCTTAGACTAAGCACTACAAATGTTAAAGCAAGACGGAGTGGTAAAAGAAGATAAGGGAAAAGAGTAGGCAATTAATTAAACACTCCCAAAAAGTTGCAGCCCATAGTTCCTTGATGAATTGGAGGGTTCCTAGAAAAAACATGTGAGCATGTCACACACAAGTTATATTTTAGGAAATTAAAATTGTTATAATAGAATAAAAACAAACAAATAAAGAAGAGAAACACTTGTTTTGATCTAAAATCGGAAGCTATGTTAGGAAACACTTGGTGTAATCTTAACCATCTAGAGAAGAGTGTGCATGTATAATTTCTAGTCAAGCATCAGAGTCAGGGTCAGCCTAGATGGATGTCTTTCTTGATCATAGAGAAATATGTTTTCCCCATATCTTTTTTAGTGTGTGTCCTTGTAGCTGGCCTAGTGGCTATCCTCTTTCCTACAGTGCTAATATCAGTCCCTGTCCTCATGTATGGGCTTATAATCTAAGGTACCTCCATCCCTGGAGATATGAGTAAGTGTTGGATTCTGAAACAATAGCAGTCTATACTTCTGTCTATCGCTCTCCCTATTATCTTAATCTGAATGTCTAGGAGCAGGAATTGTGCTTTCAATAGGGCTCACTGTCCTGTCTAACTGATGTTCCAAAACACTTCAGCAAGAGACATCATTTTTTGATCTTCTTCTTTCTTGTTGATGTAGCAAAGTATTAAGCAATTGCTAATTAAGATAAAAGAGCAAACAAAACAGCTTTATTGGGAAGAAGCAATGGAGCTGGTAGACGGTAACAATAAACCACTAACAGAATCCCAACAAAACTCAACAAGCTTCATTATAGCAGTTGATAGACTCCTGAAAGCACACATAATTGAACTCAGACCAGCCATATAGCAATTTAAGATTATATAAGAGAGAAAGAAGAAAGGAATTAAGAGAAACTTAATCACCAATGCATGTATCAAAAGCATCATTTACATAGTATTGCTCCAAGTATGTGACCCTGAAAGCCAAGCTTAGAATATGCACCTTAGTGCATCCTAATTCTAGAATGAGAAAAATATAACAAGAATCAAACTGAAGACTAGGTGATGCATTAAACCTCACATACATATACTACTTGTCTTGCATATTTGTTGAAAATCACCTCATCCTAGAAAAACATGCAAAACATAAGGCCAGCGAAAAATAATTGATCAAAATGAGAAATCAAAGTTAAAAATGCTTGGGTGCATTACTGTTGAGAACTGATCAGCTACAGAGCATCTGCACAGTCAAGATAAATTTAAGCTGCCCAATAAATGCCAAGTTAATTCCCAGTATACCTGCCCAAACAGCACAGAATCAAACATACAACAAATACTATTTCACATTCAAAAACAAAAGGGATCTTGGGAGCCATACAAAACAGCATCAAACTTAAACCTACCTCTGATAAAAAAGCAAAACTGGAAAAATACAAAGAGGCTGTCAGTTCTGAAGCATCACATAGGACACACTTGTTCAAATTCATACTTCTAAAAAGACAAAGTCAGTATCTTAGACTAAGCACTCAAAATGTTAAAGGAAGACAAAGATACACGCATAAAAAAAGGGCACAAAATGAATTTAACACTCCCGGAAAATTGTTGTCCACATGTGCCTTGATGACTTGGAGGGTTCCTAAAAAAAAGCATGCAAATTATAAATTGGGAAATTAACTTGTTGACTGGAATGAAAACGAGAATTTAAGAAACCCTTGTTTTAATCTAAAAGAAGCCAAAACAAAAGGCAAGGTTATGAAACACTTAGTGTAATCTTGATGGAACAAAACAATCTCGAGTATATGCACAAAAAAAGCTATTGGAGAGCATGAGAGAGTTGTCAGAAGTTAAAAAGGATTTAGCAATGAAGCTTGTTGAAGGTAAGAATAAACCACTGCCAAAATCCCAACAAAACTCAACAAGCTTCTTCAAAGAAGCTGGCCTGAAATCACACACAACTGAGCTTAGACTAGCATGTATCAAAAGTATCCTTTAAACACATCTTAGTGCTCCAAGTCTATGACCCTGCAAACAAAAGCTAAGAATAAGCATCCTAGGGAGTCTTATTGACACATAATATAACAAACATCAAAATTGAAGAGGAGATGCATTAAACCTCCCAAGGTAATCCTAGTCTTACATGTTATTTGAAAATCATTTGATCCTGGGAAAACATGCAAAACAAAAGGCCAACAAAAAATCATGATCAAAATGAGAAATTAAAATTAAAGATGTCTGGTGCATTACTGTTGAGAATTGATCAGCTACAAAGCATCTGCTGTCTGCACAGTCAAATCAAAATGAAGCTGCCAAAGCAATGCCAAGTTAATTCCTAGCATGCCCGCCCAAACATTCCTAACAGCACAGACCCAAACATTCAGCTCTGACTATTTTCCATTCAAAAATAAAAAGGGTCCTGGAAGCCATAAACTAACAGCATCTAACTCAAACCCTGCCTCCATTAAAAAAGTAGTAGTAAATGGGTAAAATACAAACAAAGAGACAGCAGGTTCCAAAGCTTCTCGTACTTAAGACCATTGTTCAAATTCATATTCCTGTAAAGACACAGTCAGACTAAGTCTCTTAAGACTAAGCATTCGAAATATTAAAGCAAGGCAGAGATGCAAGCAAAAAAGGAATTTAGCAATGCCAAAACCTGCCTCCAAGTATGTTCCTTAATGAATTGGAGGGTTCCCTAGAAAAGAGGTGAAAGCACAGGTTCTACACAAGTTATATATTAGAAAATTAAACTTGTTGACTAAAATGAAAAGGAGAATTTAAAAAATGATTGTTTTGGTCAAAATTGAAAGCCAAATCTGAAGCCAAAGTTAGGAAACGCTTGGTTTAATCTTGATGAAAACATAACCATCTAGAGAAGAATCTGCACAACATAAGTTATTGGTGAGAGAGACAGGGCTGTCAGAAGTTTATAAAGATATGGAGATAAAAGAGAAAACAACAGCTGTATTGGTGAAGTTCGATGGTAGAAGGTAACAATAAAACACTGGCAAATTCCCAACAAAATTCAACAAGCTTCCTCAGAGAAGTTGATATACTCCTGTAAACACAATTTAATTCATACTCTAAGCTGTTTAACAACTATAGATTATATAAGACAAAAAGAAGAGTTAAGATAAGCTTAATCTCCAATGCAAGTATCAAGAGCATCCTTTATACAGATCTTAATGCTCCAAGTCCATGACCCTGAAAAACAAAAGCTTAAAATAAGCATCCTATTGACAAATAAATATAATAAGCTTTGAAATTGAAAAGTAGGAGATGCGTCAAAACTCCCAAGGTAATCCTAGTAACAGTTTAGTTGAAAATGATTTGATCATATGAAAACATTCAAAACAGAAGGCCACTGAAAAATCATTGATCAAAATGAGAAATCACAGTTGAACTTAGATTGTCAGTATAAAACAGCATTCAACTAAAACCCTACCTCCATTAAAGAAGTAGAAACTAGATAAAATACAAAGAGATTGTCAGTTCCAATGCATCAAGTAGGACAGACCTTTGTTTGAAGTCATACTTCTGGAAAGAAACGGTCAGTATCTTAGACTAAGTACTCAAAATGTTAAAGCAAGGAAGAAAAATAAAAGAGTAGGTAATGAATTAAACACTCCCAAAATATTGCAGGCCACACACGTTCCTCGATGAAATGGAGGGTTCCTAGAAACAAAAGTGTGGTCAAAGCTCACACACACATAATAAATTGGGAAATTAAACTTAATGACTAGAATGAAAAGGAGAGCTTAAGAAACCCTTGTTTTGATCTATTATTGGAAGCCAAATCAGAAGGCCAGGATAGGAAACACTTGGTGTAATCTTGATGAAAACATAACCATCTAGAAAAGTAACTGCACAAAACAAGTTATTGGTGAGAGAGAGAGTTGTCAGAAGTTGAAAAGTATATTTTATAAAAGAGCAGACAAAAAAGCTGTATTGGTGAATTTAGTAATGGAGTAGGTAGAAATTAACAATACACCACTGTTAAAAGCCCAACAAAACTCAGCAAGCTCCCTCAGAGAAGTTGATACGACTCCTAAAAGCACACACAAATGAACTCACTCTAATTGTTTAACAATTATAGATTATATAAGATGGACAAAGAGAAATTAAGAGAAACTTAAACTCCAATACAAGTATCAAAAGCATTCTTTACACATCTTATTGCTCCAAGTCAGTGACCCTGAAAAGCCCGAAATCTTAGAATAAGCATCCTTGGGCATCATATAGCCACAATTATAACAGGCAACGAAATTGATGAAAACATAACACTCTAGAGTATATGCACAATAAAAGCTATTAGAGAGCAAGGGAGAGAGAGTTGTCAGATGATGAAAAGAATATGGCAATAAAAGAGCAAACAAAACAGCGGTACTGGTGAATTTAGTAATGGAGTTGGTAGAAGGTAAAAATAAACCACTGCCAAAATCCCAACAGAACTCAACAAGCTTCCTTGGAGAAGTTGATCTCCTAAAATAACACACAATTGAAATCAGAATCTAGCAGTTTAACAGTTATAGATTATATATGAGACAAAAAGAAATTACAAACTTAAACTCCAACACAAGTATCAAAAGAATCTTTTAAACAAATCTTATTGCTCCAAGTCCAAGACCCTGAAAACAAAAGCATAGAATAAGCATCCTAGGGCGTCCTGCTGACACTAAAAATAACAAACATCAAATTCAAGTTAAGGCGAAGCATTAAACCTCCCAAGGTAATCCTAGTCTTACATGTTGGATGAAAATTAGTAGATCCTGGAAAAACATCGAAAACACAAGGCCAACAAAAACTCATTACTCAAGCTAGGAAATCAAAGTTAAAGATGATCTAATCACAGAAAATCTGCAATCATAACAAAATGAAGTTATCCAAAAAATGGCAAGTTTAATTCCCATCATGCTTGCCCAAACACTCCTAACAACAAAACCAAACATAAAGCAATTACTGTTTTGCATTAAAAAGAAGGGTCCAGGAAGCCACAAAAAAATTGCTTCTAACTAAAACCCTACCACCAATAAAGAAGTAGAAACTAGGTAAAATACAAACAAAGAGACTGCTAGTTCCAAATCATCAAGTCAGACATAACTTTGTTTTGATTCATACTACTTGAAAGACACAATCAGTATCTTAGACCAAGTACTCAAAATGTTAAAAGCTTGGAAGAAAAATAAAAGATATAATTAATTAAAGCACTCCCAATATATTGAAGGCCACACATGTTCCTCGATGAATTGGAGGGTTCCTGGAAAAAAAGCACAATCAAAGGTCACACACAAGTTAAAATTTGAGAGATTAAGATTGTTGATTGGAATGAAGAGGACAACTTAAGGAACCCTTGTTTTAATCTATTATTGGAAGCCAAATCAGAAGGCTAGGTTAGGAAACACTTGGTGTAATCTTGATGAAAACATAAACATCTACAGAAGAATCTGCACAAAATAAGCTAATGGTGAGAGAGAGTTATCACAAATTGAAAAGGGAAATGGCGATAAACCGGTAAAGAAAACAACGGTATTGGTGAATTTAGTAATGGAGCTTTTAGAAGGTAAGAATAAACCACAGCTAAAATCCCAGCAATACTCAACATGCTTACTTATAGAAGTAGATAAGACTCCCTGAAATCACACACAATTGAACTCAGACTAGCTATTTAACAGCTATAGAGTATATAAGACATAGAAAGAAATTAAGAACTTAAACTCCAAAGCAAATATCAAAAGCTTCCTTTAAGCAGATCTTATTGCTCCTAGTCCATGACCCTGGAAACCAAAGCTTAGAATAAGCATCCTTGGGCATCCTATTGACACAAATAAATATAACATGCATCGAAATTGAGGGAAGGCGATGAATTAAAACTGTGTAAAGATAAACAAAGTGACTGTAGGTACCAAAGCATCAGGTGTTAAAGACCATTGTCCAGACTCATACTCCTGGAAAGACACAATATCTTAGACTAAGCACTCAAAATGTTAAGCAATGAAGCAATACTGGCAGAAAAATCAAAGAGTAGGATATGAATCAAACACTCCCAAAATATTGCATGCCACGCATGTTCCTTGATGCATTGGAGGGTTCCTGGAAAAAAAAGTGCAATCAAAGGTCGCACACAAGTTATAAATTTGGAAATTAAACTTGTTGGTTGGAATGAAAGGATAGCTTAAGAAACCCTTGTTTTGATCTAAAATCAGAGGGCTGGGTTAGGTAACACTGTAATCTTGACAAAACCATCTAGAGAAGTTTCTGCACAAAATAAGCTATTGGTGAGAGAGAGAGAGAGAGAGAGAGTTATCAGAAAGTTCAAAGGAGTTGGCGATAAAAGGGCAAAGAAATCAACAGTATTGGTGAATTTAGTAATGGAGATTGTAAAAGATAAGACTAAACCACAGCTAAAATCCCAGCAACACTCAACATGCTTCCTCATAGAAGTAGATAAGACTCCCTGAAATTACACACAATTGAACTCAGACTAGCTATTTAACAGCTATAGAGTATATAAGACATGGAAAGAAATTAAGAACTTAAACTGCAAAGCAAAATATCAAAAGCTTCCTTTAAGCAGATCTTATTGCTCCTAGTCCATGACCCTGGAAACCAAAGCTTAGAATAAGCATCCTTGGGCATCCTATTGACACAAATAAATATAACATGCATCGAAATTGAGGGAAGGCGATGAATTAAAACTGTGTAAAGATAAACAAAGTGACTGTAGGTACCAAAGCATCAAGTGTTAAAGACCATTGTCTAGACTCATACTCCTGGAAAGACACAATATCTTAGACTAAGCACTCAAAATGTTAAGCAATGAAGCAATACTGGCAGAAAAATCAAAGAGTAGGATATGAATCAAACACTCCCAAAATATTGCATGCCACGCATGTTCCTTGATGCATTGGAGGGCTCCTGGAAAAAAAAGTGCAATCAAAGGTCGCACACAAGTTATAAATTTGAAAATTAAACTTGTTGGTTGGAATGAAAGGATAGTTTAAGAAACCCTTGTTTTGATCTAAAATCAGAAGCCAAATCAGAGGGCTAGGTAAGGTAAAACTGTAATCTTGACAAAACCATCTAGAGAAGTTTCTGCACAAAATAACCTATTGGTGAGAGAGAGAGAGAGTTATCAGAAGTTCAAAGAAGTTGGCGATAAAAGGGCAAAGAAATCAACAGTATTGGTGAATTTAGTAATGGAGCTTGTAAAAGGTAAGACTAAACCACAGCTAAAATCCCAGCAACACTCAACATGCTTCCTCATAGAAGTAGATAAGACTCCCTGAAATCACACACAATTGAACTCAGACTAGCTATTTAACAGCTATAGAGTATATAAGACATGGAAAGAAATTAAGAACTTAAACTGCACAGCAAATATCAAAAGCTTCCTTTAAGCAGATTTTATTGCTCCTAGTCCATGACCCTGGAAACCAAAGCTTAGAATAAGCATCCTTGGGCATCCTATTGACACAAATAAATATAACATGCATTGAAATTGAGGGAAGGCGATGAATTAAAACTGTGTAAAGATAAACAAAGTGACTGTAGATACCAATGCATCAGGTGTTAAAGACCATTGTCCAGACTCATACTCCTGGAAAGACACAATATCTTAGACTAGGCACTCAAAATGTTAAGCAATGAAGCAATACTGGCAGAAAAATCAAAGAGTAGGATATGAATCAAACACTCCCAAAATATTGCATGCCACGCATGTTCCTTGATGCATTGGAGGGTTCCTGGAAAAAAAAGCGCAATCAAAGGTCGCACACAAGTTATAAATCTGGAAATTAAACTTGTTGGTTGGAATGAAAGGATAGCTTAAGAAACCCTTGTTTTGATCTAAAATCAGAGGGCTGGGTTAGGTAACACTGTATTCTTGACAAAACCATCTAGAGAAGTTTCTGCACAAAATAAGCTATTGGTGAGAGAGAGAGAGAGAGAGTTATCAGAAATTCAAAGGAGTTGGCGATAAAAGGGCAAAGAAATCAACAGTATTGGTGAATTTAGTAATGGAGATTGTAAAAGATAAGACTAAACCACAGCTAAAATCCCAGCAACACTCAACATGCTTCCTCATAGAAGTAGATAAGACTCCCTGAAATTACACACAATTGAACTCAGACTAGCTATTTAACAGCTATAGAGTATATAAGACATGGAAAGAAATTAAGAACTTAAACTCCAAAGCAAATATCAAAAGCTTCCTTTAAGCAGATCTTATTGCTCCTAGTCCATGACCCTGGAAACCAAAGCTTAGAATAAGCATCCTTGGGCATCCTATTGACACAAATAAATATAACATGCATCGAAATTGAGGGAAGGCGATGAATTAAAACTGTGTAAAGATAAACAAAGTGACTGTAGATACCAATGCATCAAGTGTTAAAGACCATTGTCCAGACTCATACTCCTGGAAAGACACAATATCTTAGACTAGGCACTCAAAATGTTAAGCAATGAAGCAATACTGGCAGAAAAATCAAAGAGTAGGATATGAATCAAACACTCCCAAAATATTGCATGCCACGCATGTTCCTTGATGCATTGGAGGGTTCCTGGAAAAAAAAGTGCAATCAAAGGTCGCACACAAGTTATAAATTTGGAAATTAAACTTGTTGGTTGGAATGAAAGGATAGCTTAAGAAACCCTTGTTTTGATCTAAAATCAGAGGGCTGGGTTAGGTAACACTGTAATCTTGACAAAACCATCTAGAGAAGTTTCTGCACAAAATAAGCTATTGGTGAGAGAGAGAGAGAGAGAGTTATCAGAAGTTCAAAGAAGTTGGCGATAAAAGGGCAAAGAAATCAACAGTATTGGTGAATTTAGTAATGGAGCTTGTAAAAGGTAAGACTAAACCACAGCTAAAATCCTAGCAACACTCAACATGCTTCCTCATAGAAGTAGATAAGACTCCCTGAAATCACACACAATTGAACTCAGACTAGCTATTTAATAGCTATAGAGTATATAAGAGAAAGAAATTAAGAACTTAAACTGCAAAGCAAATATCAAAAGCTTCCTTTAAGCAGATCTTATTGCTCCTAGTCCATGACCCTGGAAACCAAAGCTTAGAATAAGCATCCTTGGGCATCCTATTGACACAAATAAATATAACATGCATCGAAATTGAGGGAAGGCGATGAATTAAAACTGTGTAAAGATAAACAAAGTGACTGTAGATACCTAATGCATCAGGTGTTAAAGACCATTGTCCAGACTCATACTCCTGGAAAGACACAATATCTTAGACTAAGCACTCAAAATGTTAAGCAATGAAGCAATACTGGCAGAAAAATCAAAGAGTAGGATATGAATCAAACACTCCCAAAATATTGCATGCCACGCATGTTCCTTGATGCATTGGAGGGTTCCTGGAAAAAAAAGTGCAATCAAAGGTCGCACACAAGTTATAAATTTGAAAATTAAACTTGTTGGTTGGAATGAAAGGATAGTTTAAGAAACCCTTGTTTTGATCTAAAATCAGAAGCCAAATCAGAGGGCTAGGTTAGGTAACACTGTAATCTTGACAAAACCATCTAGAGAAGTTTCTGCACAAAATAACCTATTGGTGAGAGAGAGACAGAGAGTTATCAGAAGTTCAAAGAAGTTGGTGATAAAAGGGCAAAGAAATCAACAGTATTGGTGAATTTAGTAATGGAGCTTGTAAAAGGTAAGACTAAACCACAGCTAAAATCCCAGCAACACTCAACATGCTTCCTCATAGAAGTAGATAAGACTCCTTGAAATCACACACAATTGAACTCAGACTAGCTATTTAACAGTTATAGAGTATATAAGACATGGAAAGAAATTAAGAACTTAAACTGCACAGCAAATATCAAAAGCTTCCTTTAAGCAGATTTTATTGCTCCTAGTCCATGACCCTGGAAACCAAAGCTTAGAATAAGCATTCTTGGGCATCCTATTGACACAAATAAATATAACATGCATCGAAATTGAGGGAAGGCGATGAGTTAAAACTGTGTAAAGATAAACAAAGTGACTGTAGATACCAATGCATCAGGTGTTAAAGACCATTGTCCAGACTCATACTCCTGGAAAGACACAATATCTTAGACTAAGCACTCAAAATGTTAAGCAATGAAGCAATACTGGCAAAAAAATCAAAGAGTAGGATATTAATCAAACACTCCCAAAATATTGCATGCCAAGCATGTTCCTTGATGCATTGGAGGGTTCCTGGAAAAAAAAGTGCAATCAAAGGTCGCACACAAGTTATAAATTTGGAAATTAAACTTGTTGGTTGGAATGAAAGGATAGCTTAAGAAACCCTTGTTTTGATCTAAAATCAGAAGCCAAATCAGAGGGCTAGGTTAGGTAACACTGTAATCTTGACAAAACCATCTAGAGAAGTTTCTGCATAAAATAACCTATTGGTGAGAGAGAGAGAGAGAGTTATCAGAAGTTCAAAGAAGTTGGCGATAAAAGGGCAAAGAAATCAACAGTATTGGTGAATTTAGTAATGGAGCTTGTAAAAGGTAAGACTAAACCACAGCTGAAATCCCAGCAACACTCAACATGCTTCCTCATAGAAGTAGATAAGACTCCCTGAAATCACACACAATTGAACTCAGACTAGCTATTTAACAGCTATAGAGTATATAAGACATGGAAAGAAATTAAGAACTTAAACTCCAAAGCAAATATCAAAAGCTTCCTTTAAGCAGATCTTATTGCTCCTAGTCCATGACCCTGGAAACCAAAGCTTAGAATAAGCATTCTTGGGCATCCTATTGACACAAATAAATATAACATGCATCGAAATTGAGGGAAGGCGATGAGTTAAAACTGTGTAAAGATAAACAAAGTGACTGTAGATACTAATGCATCAGGTGTTAAAGACCATTGTCCAGACTCATACTCCTGGAAAGACACAATATCTTAGACTAAGCACTCAAAATGTTAAGCAATGAAGCAATACTGGCAGAAAAATCAAAGAGTAGGATATGAATCAAACACTCCCAAAATATTGCATGCCACGCATGTTCCTTGATGAATTGGAGGGTTCCTGGAAAAAAAGAACAGCGAAGGACACACACGTTAGAGATTAAGAATTTAAACTTGTTGACTAGAATGAAAAGAAGAACTTAAGAAACCCACAAGCTTCTGTCGGAGAAGATGATAAGACTACTGAAAGCAAACATGATTGAACTCGGACTAGATATTTAACAATTATAGATTCTACAAGAAGGACAACAAGTAATTAAGAGAAACTTAATCTCCCGAGCGAGTATCAAAAGCATCCTATACACGGATCTTAATGCTCCAAGTCGTCGACCCTAAAATCATAAGCTTAGAATAAGCACCCTGGTCTGTCCTATTTCCATGTGAAAAATTACCACAAGCATTGAAATTGAAGAGCAGGCAATGCATCAAACCTCCCTCCCAAGGTATTTCCTGTCTTGGATGTATCCTAGGAAACATGCAAAACCAGAGGCCAGATAGAAAATCTTTGATCAAAATGAGAAATCAAAGTTCAAGATGTTTGGTCCATTACTGATATGCACTGATTAGCTATAGAGCATCTGCACAGAGCGAATGAAGATTGAAGCAGCCCAAGCAATGCAAAGTTAATTCCACACATGCCCGCCCAAACATTCTTTGGAGCGCTGGAAAAGCAGACTATTTTTAATGCGGAAATTAAACGGGTCCTTGGAGCCACAAACAAACAGCATCTAAAGTAAAGTGCTGAAGGATAAGAATTGTTGATAGCATTAGAGATTATTATGACCAGCTGCAAGGGCTATGATAAACACAGGTTAGCAGAGTACTTTCGCAAAGACAGGCTAGAGTCAGTCAGCAGAGCGCAAACTTAGGAAGGAGTGAAGAAACCAAACCAACCAGACTAGAGTTTCTCACATATCCAGCAACCGAGCAGTGTCATAAGCGAGGTTCAAAAAACCTGCCTTCAATGATTAAGAAAATATTCATAGACACCTTGATTAGCCTCATACCACAATTGAATTCACTGTTAATAAACATTCTCTCTTAAACCTAAAATAGAGATCCGCACCAATACCGCAAAGCAGAACTAGAAGAACTGCGGGAAGCATGAAACACGGTAAGAGCAGAATTTTTATCCCGCGACTCCTTGTCAAAACTGTTATCAAGTTCTCTATCTGCAACACTCATCGCAGGAAAATCTCCAAATCATATATACATATCAAATCAATTTCGATCTTAAAAGTGACAGAAACCGCAGGGATTTTTATGATTAATCCAGAAGTCATAACAAGAATTAAAGGCTAATACGGCCACAGAAGAGAATCCAAACTCACGATCTAAAACTATTCGATAAAATTGTGAAGATCGAGAAACCCTAATTACGTAGATCACGAGAACGAATCATAATTTATCGATCGTAGAAAGCAGAAAGAAACGAAGATGAGAAGAAGGTTACCCCCAAAACCTGAAGCAGAAAGCATAGAGATAGAGATCGAGAATTATGCTTAGCAGACAAGGAACGCATAGGTAAGGACCTTTATTTATAGGTAAAAACTAAGAGATTAATGGACTGGATTGATTTTTGATTTTCAAGATCTACGGTCAATATTTTTATTCTTATGTTAAAGACGATTAAGTTGACCGCCGACTTGCTTTTTTTTCACGGAGTCCACCGACAAACTTTCAAGTTTTGAAACTTCAAACGCGCTACGAAACCATGTGCTTGTTTGTATTGAGTTTTAAAAATGTTTTATAAATAAATATATATATATATATATATATAATACTTATCTATTTTTTCAGATTATTTTAATATATTAATATAAAAAATATTTATATAAAAAGTATTTTTAAATAAAAACCACTTTAAAATCACCCACCATATTCTCATGCCTATCAAAAAATACTGTTTGGGAAAATAAAAATATTTTGTTGATTTTTTATATATATTTTCAGATTATTTTAATATATTATTATAAAAATAATTTTTAAATAAAACCACTTTAAAACAACCCACCATATTCTCATGTCTATCCAGAAATATGAGATGCACACGTCATTGAAAACAAGCAATGGATTGCATATCGCCACGTCACCACTATCTCAACATTTTTTTATCATGCATCTTTTCGTTGATTATTTAGAAGGTGTTTGGGAATGAAGACTGGTCAGAGATTGAAAAAAAATCATGATTTTGATGTTTGATTATGGTTGAGAAGATGAAAAATTGTTGTGGATCCCATCTCAAAAAAACAATCAAACTCCGTTTCATGAAAAGCAGTAAATAGCTATTTTTTCATGTGTTTCTCCTCCCCCCTCCCGTCCCTCATGATAATACAAATAACTGAAATTACAAATCCATCAAATAACTCAAATTACAAATCCATCAAATAATATACAAACTCATGACCACAAAGGGGCAAGAGAGAGGAGTGGAGTATCGAGGGGGGCGAGAGAGAGGAAAGTGCGAGTGAAAGGAGTGGAGTGGAGTATTGTGGGGTTTACAGGGAGTGGGGGTGGAGTATCAGAGGGGAGCGAGAGAGAGAAGTGGAGTATGGGGGACTGGTGTGTGTGGAGGCGGGGATACAAAGAGTGAGGGTTATTATATGTTGTGTTAAATTTTTTTATATAAAAAAAATAAAATCATAATATAATTTTTATCTCGCAATCTTAATTTTATTTCAGATGATATTTTACCTGGTGTTATTCTTCGATCAAATAGTTAGGGATCGTAGAGGCCTTTTACATATAAATTTAGTTCTTGATGAAATTACTTTGTACAACAGCTAAAAGTGCTTTTTCATATAATTGTTTTTTAAAAACCTCGATCATAAAAGCAAAAGCAATATCAAACACACTCTTAACTACATTAGTGTTTTTGAATACAATAAAGGGTTCATATTAAAAGTCTTTTTTATTTATAAATAGATTTTTTTAATTTTATTTTTGATATTATATATTAAAATGTATAAAATTAAATAAAAAAAATATATCAAGATTGTTTTATTGCAACAAAAACAAACACTCTAAATGTTTAATGATGTGGTATAAATGTTTTTAGACGAGACCATAAAAATTATGGACGTCATTAAAATTCCTAAACTCCAAAAAATTTACAAGACTAGTTTCATTTTAATAAAGGAGTGCATTGACTAGAATAATTTGTTTTGGTTATAATAATGTTGTTTTGGATGATCCAAGACAAAAACATATATGGCTTTAAATTGTAAGAAATTATACTCAACGTTAAATTAGTTTCAACACTCACTTCAAATCTTTTGAAATGATGAACATGAATTTAATGTCAAAACCGTTTTTCAATATTGCAAGAAACTCTTACAAAGCCAATTCAACCCATTTATGGCTTCAAATTAGCTAAAAAAAAAGTTATATAACCAAAACTCAACTCGAATACAACCAACTTATCTAGGTATAAATCCACTTTTTTTTCTAGTAAGATGAAGGTTAAGAATACCTTAAGAGAACTCTTTTTATCAAATCAAACTTCTCATGCAAAGATCAATATCTTCTACTAGGGTGAAATCATATCATTTGACATTTTCTCTCACCTCTCTTGTTTTTTAACAACCCTATATTTTCTCTCTCTAATTCAAGATTAAAAATGCTCAATAAAATAAAATCTTAAACCAAAATATTAAAAACTTATTAAACAAGGTTTTAATCTGAAAACAAATGAAAAAAATGGAACAGTAAAGCAAGCCCTAAGCATAATATTTAAAAGAGGATGGGGATTTGTTTCAAAGTCAATCTCGGTCTTTAGAGTTTTAATTATGTTCAATCAATAAAAATGAGTTTTAATTTTTCTAAAATAAGAATCAATTTAACATCATAAATTTCTTTTAACACCGAAAAAAACCCTTGCAAAGTCAACCAAAATCGTTCATAACCTTAGATTAGCTGAGAGATTGTTAAAACAAATCAACCCAATATAAAAAATAAAAAGCTTGTGATCCAATGTCTACTTTCCCATGTAAGATTGAGGTGAAAAAACATCATAAAAAAACTACTTTCATCATATGAAACTTAATGACACTAAGTTTGATATTTTTCACAAATGAAAATCATGTAAACTAATTTTTTTTCTCTCATATTTTTTGACAACCTTCTCTTTCCTTTTTTTATCTCCTAGTTTAAAAAACATAGAAAATAAAGTTTTAAACCAAATAAAAACTCATTGTACATGAGTTTTAAAATTAAAATGGGGAAAGGGGGTGTATAAGCTACTTTGGTCATCAAAGTTATGAACTCATATTAGCTAAAAATTGGTTGAACAACAAAAAAAACAACCCGAAATCATTTTTTCTCTGAGTTTAGATATATTTCATTTTGTGAAACCCGAGAATAAAATATACAAAGAGGAAGAATGTTTTATAATAATTCAAAATGTTGTTATAATACAAACTTTATGCAAAGAAAAAAAAACAGGGCCAAAATGGAATAAAGAAGAGATGGGACTATAAATACCCGTCCCTTCTCTCATCCATGGCCGACTGGAGAATAGAAGAAAGAGGGGAGGGAGAATCTCAAATTTTACTTCATAAAACTAGGAGTAAACACTCAAAAATTTGTAAAGCTCATATAAACCTTGAAATTCTAAAGTGGAGGAACACAATTGAGTGGAAAATTAACAAGAAGAAAGTGAAGAATTTGGGGAAGAAATGAGGAAGAAGAGTGATTGTTATTTACAAGGAGAAGAAGGCTAAGATTCTTCCAAAATTGTGAAGTAAAGTCTAGATTCCATCCAAGTAAGGAGTTCTAATTTCAATTTCTATGAAATTAACTTCAATTTGATTAGAAGTTCATGATTCTTCTTGAATTGAGAATTAGGGTTTTTAACACAAAATGTTAGGAAAATACATAAATGAGTAGGGTTTTCATGAATAAAGGGAAGGCATGGCTGTAATTGATGATGAAGCAAGGATTGAAGATGAATTAGAGATACTTCCTCCATTTTTTGCAAACATAGAGCAGATTTGTTGCCTTATTTCTTGGGGGAATTTGGACCTAAAAAATACAGAATCCAGGGAGGGTCCCTTTATAGAATTTGTAGTCGGGAGTGTTATCTTTCCAACGAGTATGACCCCGTTTAATTTGGAGTTCTAGAACTCCAAATACGGATAAAACTCGATACGGATAAAACTATAAGAAACAATTCGATGTTTATTGATGAGAAAAAGAAAAGGGGATAAAGGAATGGTTAAGGGATGGAAATATATATATATATATATATATATATATATATATATATATATATATATATATATATATATAAGAAGAAACAAGCTGGTTGACATCGACATTATCGGTACTTGGGAGGCGAAATATAAACCCTGATTAACTATTCGGTTTCAGAATAGTTAATGATATCGGTGGGTGACATCAATATCGGCACAATTTATAAACTTGATTAACTATTCGGTTTCAGAATAGTTAATATTATCGACTAACCATATTCCAATGACTAACCATGTGAAGTTAGTTTCAATGAAGAAAAAGCATATTCCAAAGACTTGTACTATTGAACAAAAAACACTTTAAAAAACAATTTCATCAACACTTCCATACCACAATCCATGTCAAATCCATTGATCAGGATGGAATGTGGAAACCCAAGCTTTCGAGGGATTAGAGTTTCATCTATCTGGAAAACACAAGAACAGTTAATGCTCAATAACAACTCGGAAAATCACGTGAGAGGGAATAATCTTATGGTTTTTTGACTCAATATAATCTGATATTTGAGTAAAAATAGGTGTTCGTGTATATCCGGCTTCGAACAATAGCTGAAAGTACTCCCTCTTCTCCAGTCAGGCAGAACAACCTTTTCAGGCGAGCTTTTCTTCTATAAACTTTTGATGCATTTAAACATCAGGTTTATTTTCATTCCCCAATCTCTCCTGTTGCGTCATCCTGATACTAATTCATGGAGATGCTAGTTGACTTCCTTAATGAAGCACCTGTGGTATAATTCACGATTATTCTGGCAATTTCTTCTTCTGTACCGAACTCGTCCTTCGATGAAAATGCACAAGCATCTCTAGCCAATGACGAAGAAAAATCTGCTTCCCCCCTCCAGCGGACAGGATTGGTAGACAAAATCCACCACCATTTATTCCATTGGCATTTCTAAACTACGATGAATGACTCGTGTTCAAAAGACCTCCAAATGAAAAACAAAAATAACCAAAAATAAATTCCTTGTACTCACCCAAAAATAATATAGTATCTGAAGTTGAAATACATTGATATAAATGACCTAGCCACAAGAACATGAACAAACAAAGGCAGGTATGAGGAGATGAAAGCAATCATTCCCAACCTCAACGTTTGGAAAATTGTGGGGCCTTGCGAGCTTTCTTGAGACCAACCTTCTTCCTCTCAACTACTCTCGAGTCTCTGGTTAGAAGGCCTTGCCTTTTCAAAGGGATTCTGTGGTTCTGACTCACCTTTAGCAATGCACGAGCAACGCCAAGGGAGATTGCCTGAGCCTGACCAGAGAGGCCACCTCCATGAGCTTTGACAAACACATCATAGCTGCTCTCGTACCCCAGAGTCACCAGCGGGACCTTCACATACTGAAGCCACAATGGATTGCCTTGAAGATATTCCTTTACAGAAACAGAAATCCCGTTAAAAAATGTATAAAATGCAGGGAGGCAAACGTAGGAAAAAAATAGCATAATCACATCTATAGTCACTGCCATCCTCATTTGTGACTTTGGAGATTTGGTATCTGCTGTATCACTTAGAATTGGGATGAAAGTATGATAATTGAGCAGCCCATCACTTAGAAAGGTCTACTACCTTTGATTGAACACACAAGTCCCTAGATTTGCAGTCACCAAGGTGCACGTTTTCACTATTGAGAACACTTGTACATCCAAGAAAAATAAAGCATTGCAACTTCAGTCAGCCCGCTTCAGGGGGGCAGAACTACATTATTGGCAAAGGCTACTCTCAAGCAAAATGAAAACTAAATCACGGAAAGGTATGGGCTTTCCTTCTCCACTCAAAAACCTATAGCCACAACGAGTACTGGGAGTTGATCTCTTGGAAAATATGTACCCACTATAGTACCAATGAGCACGCAACGCTCATTTTCTATCAAATAATCAAGAAGGCAAGCATAAATCTAGTAATTGCTCATAAAACAGCTTGCACCATGTAACTTTTCCGCATAACAAGCAAGGAGATTTTCAAATAAAATCTGCAAAACCCATTTCAGTGTGGCTGCAATGACTAGGAAGTGTAAAATAAAATGAGAATATCAAGAACAATCAACCAACCAAAAAACCACAGTTCCCGTAAAGGCGAAAGAAAACTGATACAAAATGTAAGAAAAGATGGAGAATTGGCATTTACCTTTGCGTCGCGATAGTTGATTATAACTTTTCCGGTGCCTTCTTGAAGAACAACACGAGCAATAGCGCATTTACGGCGACCAGTGCCATGAACAGGTTGAGCTGCGAAACCACCAGGGAGCCTCGATTTCACTAATTTCTTGAGGTCTGTGGAGGTTGCTTCGGGAGAGGCAACGGTGGCGGTGACACGGAGAGTAAAGGGGTTGTTTGTTGGAGTTGGAGTGGGGGGAGAGTGAGAGAGAAGGAGATTTGGACCGAGAAAATGAAAGGGTGTTTGGTTTTTGGGAAATTTGAGAGGAAAATGAGAGCGAAGAGAGGGACGATGCGAGAGAGGAGATTGAGATTGACATTTTTTGGGTTTCAAGGCAAACGGAGAAGATTAGTGGTTTTATTGTAGTAGACTTTAGAGATGAGAGGGGAAAGAAAGGAAAGGACACTGAGCGGGTGGAGCTGGGGAAGGAAGGGGATAATGCTTGCTCAATTGACGATAATGCCCATTGTTCTACGATGAAGGATTTTGTAAAAATAAAATAAATAAATAACTGATGATGTCGCGGCTGATAGGCTGTGAAATGTCGTTTAGATGAATTTACGAAATGACAAGTCGTTCAGACCATGAATCTCTCGGTTACCATAACATGACAGCTAGATAAATAATCTACAACAAATAACAATGATCGCGGAATTAAGAAAAAATGAAAACATTAGATAAATAGATTTACATGGGTGTAAATAGAAAAAAATGAACTGTTACGCAATAGTACAGTTCATAAGAACATCATTTCATCATAGCCATAAACTCTTCAAAGCTAAGAACACCATCCCCATTGAGGTCAAACTTGTTTATCATTGCTTCGCACTCATCAATTGATTTTGACTCTCCAAGTCGACCAAGCATTGTTTTCAGGTCCTTGGCACTGATAAATCCACAATTATCTATATCATACAAGCGAAAAGCCTCTCTCAAATCATGCAACTTCTCTTCTTCTCCTGCAGCTTCCATTAGTCTAACAAGATCCTCCAATCCCAGCAAGCCATCTCCGTCGGAGTCCAACGACTCTACAGCCAGTTCTGCCTCCTTCATGAGCAACTCTCCTGGAATCAAACCCAGGCGACGACTTAGCTCGGATGGTGAAACCTTCCCGTCACCATTTTCATCAAGGTGGCGAAAAATAACTTCAAATTCTCCAGCGCCAACCATGTTAGAATATCGACGTAAGATGACAAAGAAGAGATCAACTTGTTTTGCAAGCAAATGACAGATATCTTGCTTCTTGAATTGTGATGTAAAATGGAGGATGAAACATTCCTATTTATAAATCTGAAGGCCGTGTTCCGTTTACAAGGTCTTTAGACTGACCATCTCCATGCATTGACGAATTTTTAGATACAACAAGAGAAAGTGGTGGACAAAAAACATAAGAATGTCATGGCTGCAATAATTTAGTATTTTACAGGCAAGGAGGAGGAACCTGACTGCTCGCGGAGAATTCACTGTGTAGAAGAATAATGGGAAATGGTCAACACCTGCCTTGACAATTTCTGCTTTACTTCATTAGATAAGATAATAGTATAAATTATATTTTAAAATCTTTATCTAATAGTTTAAACTTCTAGGTAATATGATTTTTTAACATGGTATCAAAATCTTTATTGACCCTAGCGATCACAAGTTTGAATCTCACCATCCTTATTTTATTTGATAAAAATCAAGCACAAAGTAATATGAATCCATGTATAAGTTTCAAATCTAAAAAAATTTAGGGTCTCATTTCTTAACACTGGAGTCGGGTAGGAAGTGACATGTTTTTTTTTCATTTGTTTATCTTTCTTAAGCGGTTGCATTTCTATAAGAAGGAAATAGCTTTAACTGTTGGCTCCTCCTGTTTTTATTCTTATCTCCCTGACCAAATATCATTGCCCAGCCCCTTCTGCTGAGTCGAGCTAAATTTAACAACTATATAATATTGGTGGTGTTTCATATGAGAGGATTGCTGGTTTCAATAAGAGGATTAATTTTGATATGCAAGTTGATATGGGTTCGGACATGTACGTAGTTGCTAACTCTTACAGAATAGATCATGTTTCGCTTTCAGAATAGTTGGGAAGTGCATTAGAAATTAATTTTGTGTGTTATTCTTTTAGAGTTGTATGTATGATGTTGTTGGCTGAAAATCTAAGCTATGAATCAAACATCAGTAGTGTTAAAAAACTTTGTCACATAGTAAAGAGCTTGGAACTAAGAGATTTGTTTACTCTGTGGTCTCATGTTCGAGTTTTGTGTTTGTTAATATGATGATTATTAGAGACCTACATGATTATTAATTTTAAAATCCATAAAATTAATTGAAATACACAAAAACTAACCTGGATATCCATGTTTAATAAATAAAATTCAGTCATGGTGGGAAAATATGAAGTCATGGCCGGAACGGGTCGGAAACAATCTGCCGTCTATATAGAGGAAAATATAAAATGACTTTACAGGAAAAGTCCTTGCATATTTATTGTAAAGTTTCAGGTGGCTGCTTATTAAATATATCATAAAAATAACCCAAGGTGTTTCTAGATTTAAGACGTGGTGGTACCTACCCTCTTGTTTCGTATTATTCTAAGAGATCATCATGGGGATCAAGTAAGTTTGCCTTGCTGAATATTTTTTTCCTTGGTATATATATGAAAAAATAATAAAAATAATTTTTTTTATCAAAAATTAAATTTGAAAAAAAATAAAGACACCTCATAATTTGTATTGTTTTTAAAGTTAGAGGTACAATCTGTATATTTCATGTTAATGAATCGGTGGGAGTTATGATCACGAAGCCATTTGGATTATAGGATTAGGATCAATATTAATTAATTGGCCATTATCATAAAGCTTGAAATCGTCTCTAACTGGAAATTTGTTTTGACCTTGCTTTCATTTAATATATAGGGACTTGTCTAGATCTTTCTAGTGCTTCTCCCTTCCCATGCGTACGCTCAAATTCTATCTAATAATGTAGAAATTTTCAGCAAGTTCCAGCCAATAAATTGAGCTTAATTGCAGGATATAACAAAGAAAGGGTCTATTCTAGGAATTAGTATTTAATTACGTCAAACCCTTGTAAAGGATTAAATAACCGTTATCACAAAAGGTGTTTGCAAATGTAAGTAATTGTTACTTTTAAAATATTTTTTATTTGAAAATAAACACCAATTAGTGTTTGTTTGGGATGAGATTTAAATTGTTTTTAAAAATATATTTTTATTTAAAAATATATTAAAATTATTTTTTTTATTTTTTAAAAATTAATTTCTAATATCAATACATAAAAATAATATAATAATAACATTGTTTAATTTAAAATAAAAATATATTTTTTTTAAAAAAAAATATTACTTTTAAAACTAAGTGACAAGCTGCTGAGTCAGCAGCACGTCACAAGTCTTTTTGAAGCATTCAAGTGAAACATCAAACAAGGCTAGATCATGTGAGCGTGTCGTCTTCAGTTTTTTTGACTTGTTCAGACAGGAAGATTCCAATATGGTGTCGTCTAATCACTGGCAACTGTCTCGTTGATTTTTAATTCCCAGACATATATTTAATTAGTACCAACCATTGTCAACACGCGATAAGTTTTGTGCTTGCTTACAAGAAATCAAGTCCGGCGTTTATTTATCTATTTATTTATTTATTCTCATGGTATATATCTTCCATCAAAAGAAAATCATTCATTAATAGCTTTAGTGCAAGGCTGTCCCTCTCTTTCCGGTGCATCATTACAAGGAGGTTTCTTAATTAAATCCTTCTAGAAACATACCCTGCTAGGAAGTTTCTTAATTTACTTTACTTTGTTTTATAAGATGTTATTGCAGTCTTAAATAAACATTGTGATATTTGATTGATGCTTATATTTGTAGGTGTTATTTTTTATTATATAATTAAATATAAAAAATATTTGTTCAACTTAGTGGAGTTCATGATCCGGGTTCTAGGCTTTGATGAGTAATGCCACGAAGTCCAAGTTAATTAGATATATCATTGTTTTAATATTAACAACAAAAGTGATCATCTTGAAAAATTTCAAAGTTAAATCATATTTTTATCAATCATCTAGATTATTTTTTAACATGTCAAGTAATCGGGTCATATAGGAGCAATTTTCATACAAATTTATTATAAATCAGAGCTAAACAAGAAGTCGAGATGAAAGATTTCAAAATTAACATATTGGGTCAAGTTTTATAACAATGTCAAACAATCCCTTTGTTTTTAAATTTCATATTCCATTTTTTTTATCCTTCAATATTTAGTTAATTTTTTAAATATATATATATATATATAGTTTATTTCAAGTTATTTTCTATAAGATTATCATAGTTTCAAGTAAACATCATAATATTTTAATTATTACTCAATTTAGCGAGCGCTAGTTTTTGTTATCAAATTATCAAGAAAAAATGGTTAAAAAAAAATGTAAACTCAACAATGTCTATGATCTAGGTCATGTGTTTGACAATTTTGACCACAAAACCTTATCGATTTAACATGTCACTGTTTCGATATTAAAAAAAAATCATCTTATTTTTTTGTAAAAGTTAAACCATGTTTTTTTACCAATCATTCGAGTTGATTTTGAATTAGTTAAGTCAATGAGATTATGTCACAACAACTCTCGTGTGGATTAATTTTCAATTTACGCTAAGAAGGGAGTTGAGTCGTACAGATGTAAGACTGACTTCTTGTATCAAGTTTAATAATAATATCAAATAATTTTTTTAATCTAGAAAAAAAAATTATGTTAACAAAAACTGGTCTGATCTTCAACATAACAAGGGCTAGAAACCAGTTTTCTACAATATAAATATCAAATTCAAATACTTCATAAATAGAGAGAAATTGAAGGGTTATTTGAGTAATATACAAAAATAAAAAGTTGTTTTTTTTTTATCAGTGATAAAACACACACACACGTGTGTGTGTGTGTGTATATATATATACAAGTGTACGATGTTATTATTCTTTTGTAAATGATAAAAGGAAAAGCTTTAGAGTATAGATTGGTTAGAAGTGAGGTTGACGATACATAAATGAGTTGCTCTCCAACTCGAGAAGAAGAAAATGATGGCTGTAAGATATTATTTTATCTTTGTTTGCAAGAATATTGTCGGTGAAATCGAAAATGATGAATAAAGCTTGTCCACTGAATGTAAACAAAAAGAGTCAAACTCGGATAACTTAATCTTTATATGGTACTAGCTATATGCCCGCGCGTTGCCGCGGGCATTGTTGTATATATAATATCATATAATCAAATTAATAACGATAAACTTATAATACAGTCTGTATAAAAAGTTCATAACCATAACATAAAAGTGCTTGTTTTGTAAACATAGATTACATCTTTTGGAATATACGTAGTGTCACAAAAGATGACAAAAGAGTGCTAACTATACAATTTGTATATTAGTGCAAAATATAGGGATGTTGAGGTGCAGAACGAAGTTAAATCCCTTCTTCGAAATGAGACATCTCATTTTGTTGTTAATCTTCCTGAAAAAAATAAGAATCGCAAGGTGATAAATTAAATGATGAAGAAATTAAGTCATCTAATAGAAAATTCTAGGAAATATTATGGAAGAACATATGCAGCAAATCAGTAAAGAAACCATTAAAAATTAACACCATATGCTGTAAAAATCATTGTAGACATTAGAAAGAAGGGAAAAAAGGAAGAGTGCAATTATTGGGGGATAAGTTGTATTAATGGGAAACTATCATGCCAAATTTTTAGACTAAACATTTAGATGGAAACAATGAATAGTAGAAAATGAAGTATTATCAGTAACAACCTTAAATTTTTTGCTCCTATTTGTTTAATTTGTTTAATCTTTCCCCCTATCAAAAGGCTAGATGAAGCATGAGAATTTTTTTTCCTATCGCTGAAATTTCTAACGAAATTTCGACAGAGTCTCCCCTATATCGGGAGATTCCATGTTATCCATAACACAACCTGCATACAATTTGAGTAACATTTCATCCACAATCACAACCAAAGCTTTTTCTATTTGTTTAATTTGTTTAATCTTTCCCCCTATAAAAAAGACTTTTTCTAATCAATTTGAGTATATCAATATAGCATTTTATCCACAACCAAGGCAGCTCACATTTGCAGTCGTTACAATGAGCTTCGAGAGGTTTATTACTGGGAGAGATGGATTATAGATAAGGAAACTCAAAATAATATAATACACCAAGTGTGAGCTCTTAACCATTATGCTGAATACATCATTGATTAGAAACGCAGGCAGATACTATAATTCAACTTAATCAATGCCCATGGATTTCCATGTGAAGTTGCCAACAAATAGCTTGTAATGAAACAAATACACACACACACATAGATGCATCCATGCATTACCAACCTGATTTTGTGAAATAACTTCAATATGGCATCCTTAAGCAGAAAGAGTCTTACAAAATTCGAGCATTCCACTGGCTTCTGGAGATTCCTAAAAGCAATAAGAAAAAACAATTCACTTTAATGATTTTCAGAATTTAAAATTAGAAACATAACACAAAGAATTTCAGACCTTGATAAGAAATCTAAACATCTAAAGATATATTACAATAAACAATGCATTGTGCCTAACCAAATTATGAGTAGACAGTAGAATCTCAGACAATCTTTGCAAGCACCCTGACTCTACGTATAATTTTACTTGGACAACAGAGACCTTGCATCATCCAGACTTATTCACGGCCACGATGAAGAGGAGTTAGCATGTCTCAAGCCTTGACCAGGATACAGTTGTAAAAAGTGGTTTTGGGTTAGGATATATTCTATACCTAATAATAGAGTGTATGAACACACAATCGTAAGGGCTTGAGGGACAGTTTCCAGTAATAACAATGATTTTTTGTTTTTTTTTATCTTTTGTTAAAGTTTCTGGGATATTTGTAGTCTTTCATTTAGTTTTTGTTTCTTTCATTATTAACATAATAATAATAACAACAACAACAACAATAATAATAATTATTCTTATAATATAACCTGTATAAAAACATAAAAAAGACTTTTTCTAGGACAATTTTTAGAAAGAGTTTGAACCTAGAATCAACACTTCATTAATCAATGTTGTCAAATGTACCTAGAATATAACTTCTTCAAATATTTCAGTTTCTTATAATATAGCCTGTATAAAAACATTAGCTAACTGATAGCTTGAAAAAAAGTTTTTAATCCAAGCCGTATAGAATTTGAACAGTTAGCTTGCTGATTTTTTATTTTTGCTGTGGGAATTTTTATTACGAATATGTTTGGGTTGAGATTTTGCATTGTTGGCCTTAACTGGTTCTTAATAAACAGTTTGTTGCCATATTAAGCTTCATTGATGTATTATGGCCATATTGCTTTAGAGTTATTGCTGTTTTTAAAACAAATAGGATAAAAAGATATAACTAAGAAATTTATAAAACATATAGGATAAAACATTTGCTACTTGATTTTGTTTTAGCTTCTACTTTCTTTGGTTATCTTTATAGACATCATCTCTCACCAAGCTCTTGGTAATTAAGATATTAATTGAATTGCAACATATTTAACATCTTTTTGAATCCTTTCGAAATTGATTTTGTTGCATATTATCAATCAAGAATTACTCTTTCATCATAAGAAACCTAAGTTCAAATTCTTTCTAAAAATTGTCCTAGAAAAAGTCTTTTTTTTTCCATGAAAGGAAACATCTTTATTTACAAATATATATGCACTATTTTTGCTGCAGGATTTAAATTCTAAGCATGATGTTAAAAATCAGCAAGTGAACTGTTTATTAAAAACAGATTCCAAATAAAAATTCCCACGACCATAATATAAATCATGGTAATGGAATTCATGAAGGATAACCCATTAACCAACCATAAAAGGCTAAAGATCAAAACTTTCTCTTCTACCCAATTTAACAATTTGAAAGCATCTGAAAGTTGGTCAAAGTATAAATCTTAACAAAGCAAGCAAGACCCAGATAAGAAAAATAATGTTTTTTTTCCAACACGATTAAATAAAAGTAATCATAATTAGCAATTAAAAGATAGTGATGAAGATGCACATGTAGAACAACCTTTATGAAGACGTAATTCTCCTGCACTTTGTTTCTTGATAGGTAACTTTCCATTGGCGTTTTCAGCAAGTTCCCTTTGTCTCTCCTTCACTTTAAACAGCTTGATCATTTCTCCTTCACGATAAGAAAGGAAAACAGGGCTCAGCATCATCTCTATAATTAATAATACTAAAGAAAACCGTAAGCAAAACCCACCAGTTTGTCACAAAGAGTTCAAGAAAGCTCCAATCAAGAAATGAATTACCTATCAAGAACATGCTTTTTGTTATTCTTAAAAAATGATTCAAGTATGTGTGCATGAATATTCTGAAAACTTCCCACGACCATAATATAAATCAGCAAACTAACCGCTAAAAATTTCCATCATGAGCACAACAAATTCAAACATTTTTCAAGATTTTCGTAAATAGCCAACTAACCTCAAAAGTAGGATGACCAACACAATTGCTATAGAAAGGAAGTCTTTGCAGCAATTTGTGAGAAGCGAGCAGACAGTAACCTCAAGAAAGCAGAGCAAAAGAAATAGGATCAATTACGCAAGAAATCCAAAGCGGAGCTGAGAAGAAAAATGGAAAGCAAAAGAAGGTACCAGAGGAAATGAAACGCAAGAGAAATATGCAGGAGAGGAAACAGCAAAAACAGCAAAGATAAACATTACAATTACAATGAAAAAAATTACTTAACAGAGGAAAGAAGGCGGCGCAGTCCACTGAGCCAAAGATCATGAGAGACGAAGTCAAAAAAAAACCATGTCATCCTGCAAAATGCACAGACAAATTAATTAATGTGAAGTGACATGGGGCAACAGGACTAATTGAAGTAACGAAACCAGATTGGAACAGTAACAACCATCGAAGCAAGCAAAGCAAACCAAAACAAAAATTAAGCCATCAGCCGAGAGCAAAAACCAAATCAATAATCAATTCATTTTATTTTAGGCTCTAAAGCGAGAGCAATGAACCCAAATCAACACAAATAACAGCCAATCAAACCAAACCGAGAGCACCCGAATGAAACCAACCAAGGACTATGTTTACCCGAGAATTCAACCAGCTCCAAACCATCGATCAACCCAACCCAAACCCAATTGAACCAATAACCCACCCCCCAACACACACAAACGACCAAACGCAAGCATCCCGAGCACGAACCCAAGAAAACCGAACACACGGACAATGAGAAATCCAAAAAACCCAACCAATTGCTCGAATACCCGGACTGGAGAAATCAAAAAATACAATCAATTACCGAACACCCACACCGAAAAGAAGATGAATCGAGGGAGAAGATGGGAAAAAAATGAAAAAAAAAACACACGAACCGAAGAGCCCAATGCAAAGAAACCGAGAGAAAGCAGAAATTGGCGCAAAGAAGGGGGCGAAATCATACCTCATCGAACACCAAGAACGACCCGAAGCCAACCCACGAACCGGCATCCTCGCCCGACCGACCAGCCGTGAGCCAAACAGCCCGTCGTTCTCTCTGCCAAAAACGATGGAACCGAGCAGAGACATGAAATGAAGAGAGTGAGAGGAAGAGACGAAAACAGCCCCAGAGAACCGATAAAAGGGACGGGCTCATTAAGGGCAAAATCGCCCGGGCACTGTCCCTGACAACAATGCTTACAGTCTATGTCTACAGTGCAGAAGGCCACACCTTTTATTTGTATTGTAATATATATATATACACGCGATAAACCATGCATGCTGTGCTACATGCTATATTTGAACAACAATGAAATAATTTTTCGTAGATTTTGTATTTTCCCATACTTAAATTCAAGAAAAGAACGATAATTATATTGATTTGTAGGATAACTAGGTGACGGTAAGATACTTAATTTCGTTCTCGTGCAGGAAAATCACATGCAATGAGACTACGATGAAAAAAACGACAGGGCAATCATTAATTTAAATATTTTTTCTCCGAGTTTTAAATTATTATTTCAAAATAAAACGAAATGCTCGAGGAAATAAATAATAAAGTGTTAAGTTGACTCGCGTTACATTTGTTGTACGGGTTAATTTTTCCAAGCATAAAAAAAATAAAGCCAAACAATCATTAAATTTGTTTAATTTAATAATATAATAAAAAAAAGTATTAATAGTAAATAAAGCAAAGTAATAATAATAATTACATAAAAAAATTGTAAATATCATATTCAAGAGAAGAAATTTTTTTTGTTAGAGAATCATTGTAGCTATGTGGATACCGCTACGCTGCTGAAAAAACTTATGTAAAATGATTTTAATATTATTATTATTTTTTTTGATAACCGGGGTGTCCGGGCCAGCTTACGCGCACCACAACTAATCCCCGGACTCACTGAACATCCTGCAAACCCAATGAGCATGTAAGGCACCTCGGGGGTGACAGGCGTGCATAGTGGGACTTGAACCCTGGTGCAGAGGAAGGAAACAAGTCCCTTCAACCACTAGACCAAGACCCCACTTGCATGATTTTAATATTATTGTGAAAGGCTACACGACAACATCAAAAGAGGTTACTCTTGCCGATATTATTATTGTTAACTTTAATCAATTAATTTAATTCAATTCAAAGACATCATTTCTTTTGAAAATGTTGAATTTAACAAAATGCAATAAATAGAAAGACTCGATAAAACCGGGTCATTTTTAAAGTTAATGAAAAATTATGTAGGAAATAAAAAATACACTGCCTAATCTTCATCATATTAGTAAGCTTTATTTTTTTTAGTAATTAATCTTTGTTATTTTTTTGTTGAGTTTGCTTTATTTATTGTCATTGTTTTTAAAATTATACTATTAAATTAATCAAGTTTATTGGATCAATAAAATTAATAATCTAGATCTAACTTTTAATTATTTAAAAAAAAATACTAGTATTGTTGAACATTTATTTTTTATGTAAAGAAAGTTTAGCCTATACTCATTAATTTAATGAGAACTTAAAGCATGTTTGGGAGTGTAGTTGAGATTGATTTTTAAAGTATTTTTCGTTCAGAAAAATATCAAAATAATATTTATTTATTTATTGTTTTTTTAAATTATTTTTGATATCATTATATCAAAATAATATAAAAATATCAAAAAAAATATTTTTAAATAAAAAAATATTTTTTTTTCAAAAACAATTTTAAAATACAGTAACAAACCGAGACTAAATCATCACATTACTTAGACAGCAACCATTAGCAACGAAGGTTTACCATAGCAGTAATCAAACGGTTTCATTTCGTGTAAACCTGGACTGGACTCTTTCCATACTGATTAAAAACAAATAAGGAAAAGAATCATTAATTGTACTAAAATTATGAGCCAGATCTCTTTCCTTAAATGATTCCAGGAAAAAAAAACACAGAGAGTTTACACTAGTCCTAACTGAAGTATTATGAAACCTGACACGAATCCCATGTCAACAAGATGATTAGAAAAATCCAATTCAACTGTCACATTTTTTGTTTATCTTTTATTAAAAAAAGAATTTACAAAAGAACAAGATAAATAAACTATAAATATTTCATAAATACTTCAAATTCCAGATTCATAACATGTATTTTCAAAATTTATTTTTCTAGAATATCCTTATTTTTCTAATAAGATACTTGAGCATTGAAGTCTTCGCATCCACTAAAAACTTTTTTTGCGGTTAACTATCCTGTAAATAGTCTAGTAGTAAAAGCTTAAGACTAAATGGTTTGTTACGTTGTCGTTTGAAGTTCAAGTCCTGTGATTGCTAATATGATAACTGTTATAGACTTGCATAGTCATTAATTTTAAGATCCGTGAAATTAGTCAAAGTACACGGAAACTGATCTAGATACGCACATTAATAAAATAAAAAACAATATTTGCAGTTAATAGCTACGTTGGTTCTTCAAAGATGGATTCGATTGCTAAAATAAAGAAAATAATCAATTACTCAAAACATAAATTTTATTTATAAACTAATTGGATTTCTTTTAGATATCAAAATATTTGATATGACATTTAAACCACCGTCCTGTTGGAAGCGGCAATTACGATACAAGGTCACCGAATGCTTACTCACTTTAGTTGTTTCTTTGACTTTATACAAGTCAATAAATCTTGTAATCTTTCGGCGTTTCAATTTCAACTACTTGGTGCGAGTCCCATCATGGACAGACCGGATCTTGGTCAAGGGTCAACGTACAATACATGGAGAGTATCAGTGCAAGCTTGCATTCTCACGAGTCAATTGATGATATTCATTGCTCAGATCATAAGTAATTTGGCTGTTTCATTCTTCTCTTCTCCTCTCACCTGAATAAAACGGAAAAAATAACAAAATTATAGATGAAGAAGGATAGCACGAAAAATGAAAATATTTAAGAAAAAACTGGAAAAAAGTGGGATAAAAAATAATTATTAAAAAAAATAGAATCTTGAATAAATAACTTAAAAAACAAAAACAAAATGTTTTTCTTAATTAACATTAAAAAAACGAGAGAGAGAAAAGCGGGATAAAAAATAATTGATAAAATAAAAAAAATTGATAAAAAGAAGTATATTTGCATATATCTTTTAAAATAATTTTACAAGTTGAAATTGATATGAAAAACTTGATAACCAAACACTTGAAACTGCTTTTCATTAAACTCAAACTCAACCACAGTTTTAACAAAATACTTCAAAAATTATTTTGAATCGCAGCTAAAGTGTTTTTCATGAAACTGTTTTTTTAAAACTTCAACCACAAAAACAATACCAAACATACCCTATATCTCGAGCATGTTTTCTAAGTTTGAACATGATATGCTTCTCTTTTTTTTTTGACATCCAGGTATTTTAACAAGTAAATATACTAAATAAATTATTTTGTATTGACTTAGAAATATCTTTTCTTATCTTAAGTTTTTATTTTGATAATAATATTTCAACATTAAATTTACAAATTAATCAAGTAAAAATACTTTTTTATATTCATCACATTACACATAGCTAAACATAAACGTACAGGTAATTTTAATACTCAATGGTGCTCAGTTAGCTATAGAGCTTGTTTGGTATTGATGTGGTCATTATTTTTTTATATAAAGATAGTAAAATAATTCAAAATTATTAAAAGCAATATTAATTTTAAACATAAAAAAATTACTTTATCGCCAGTGTTTGATTTCAAAAAGGGATTTTAATTTGTTTAACCTAAAGCCATCATTGCCGACATTGATTACATTGCCACTAATTGGATCACCTGTCTGACCAAATATGAAGACTGGGCCACTTGACCTTTTTCTAAGGAGTGGAGAAATGCACGAGTTGTATTTCATCAAAGGACAAATGGGTATTTTTCTTCTTCTATATAGTTGTGAATATAGTTATGTTTGACACTGTATTTTCAAAATATTTTTTTTAAAAAAATGATTTTTATTTTATTTTATTTTATTTTGTTTTAAATTATTTTTATTTTTAGATTATTTTTATGTGCTAATATAGAAAATAAATTTTAAAAATAAAAAATTATTTTAATGTATTTTTAAATGAAAAACAGTCTCAAAATTAATTACAACTATACTCCTAAACAATCATTATATCCTACTACTGGCCAGCTCAATTTTTTTCACTGCAGAAAAAATATGTTTAATGCCATGTAGGTGTTTCAAAAAAACAAACATTTATTTTATTAGGTTTAATAATATTATATGATTTCTATAACATGAAATTAAAAAAATGCAACAACCGATTAAAATATTACAATGAAAAATAATTAAATAGATTACCGAAAACCCAACTAAGTTAGTATACCAAATTTTTGACTCAATTGTGATACCAAGACAACTACTTGAAAACAAGTTAATAAAATAATAAAATTTAATTATCAACCAATCAAGTAACAAAATATATAATTGAAAAAAAAAGAATTTAAGTCAGTGTGGGTTAACTTATTGACCTTGAGATCATGGACATAAAATTGATATAATTCATAAATAGGAAAGCAAAAAAAACACAAAGATTATTGAGATTTGAAAAAATAAAATTTTAAAAGAACATAAAAAACAAAGAAGTCAACTCTTGCTAATATTTGAAATTTACAACCCTTGTCATGTGCCCTAGGCTAAAGCCATAGAAGATAGATTCTTAAAAATAAAATAAAAAAATCATTCTAAGTCAAAAAATATTAAGTTATGAAATAAGGAGAAAAATACAATAAAAAAATTAAAACAAGATAAATAACAATCAAAAGAACAAAGATAAAATTTTGCATAAAAATAAATCAAAATCATACACTAACAAATGATATTAAAAACACAATTTTTAGAAAAAAACATGAAAAAGAAAATAAATAACAATTAAAATAATAAAGATTAAATTTGGTAAAACAATTAAATGAAACAAAGTGACGAGGGACTGAACTGGAAAAAAAGTTATAAAAAAAGATAAAAGAGAAATCAAATAAAAATCAAAAGAATAATTGTTATTCTTAAACATATTTTTTGTTTATAAATATATTAAAATAATATTTTTTTATTTTTTTTAAAAATATTTTTGACATTATCAAATGAAAATAATTTAAAAACATTATTTAAAAAAAAACACTTTTAAAATGTAGTGCAAATTTTTTTCTAAATGCAATAAAAGCTACAAGATGTTTTTTTTAATCAGATTTATTGCTTAAATTCCATTTGCTTACTCCTTTTCTTTTTTCTCTCCCTCGTTCGCTTACCTTTTTTTTTTTCTTTCTATTTCAGTTTTCCTCTTTTGTCAACCTCCCCTCCCTTTTTTTTTCTTTTTTTCTATTATGTTCTTCCTTCACATGCATTCTCAAAACCTTAAAAATGTCAAGTTGTCAACCTATAGTTATGTTTGGCAACTCTATAAAGTATAAACCATTGCAAATCGAGTCAACGAGAAGCCAACTAAAAATTCCTAAATATACTGTATGTTATATATATACACACACGTACGTACGTATGTATGTATGTGTATTCTTTTAGTTGGGTCTTCTTTTTGACGAATTAGCAAAGGCCCCACATGCAAAATATATGTCCTGCAAATCAAATCGTAGTAGTAAAATTTGAATCCTTTGTCAGATTATCCCAATTGGGTTTCGATGATTCTTCGTCAATCATCGCACTCTTTTGGGCTATTAACAAAAATCTAAATAAACCCAACACGTTTCATATCTCTGTACAAATTTGACTTTGAAATTGCGTACAATTCAAGCAGTTCTCAATTCTTAGCGTATTTGTCTTTCATATTTCTTAACATTATAGACCATCTCGAATTCCTTTCCTAAATTCCTAATCTTTTGCACATAACTATTTTCTGTTCACTGGTTTTCTTATAGATTATATTCTTTTATACACAAAAGAGACAGAGAGAGATATAAAGGGTGGTGTCAGCAGCAGGAAAATACCTTTTTCTTTTTGACACTGCAAATTTTGTAGCTTTTTGAGCAAATTGGGATCTAATCTGATCTGGGTTTTTCTGCTTCAGCTGTTTTTTTCTGTTAGAGGTGAGTCATTCTTCCACTATTTGATTCTTTCCATACCATACCTTTTCCTTTCTCTTTAGAACCTGAAATCAAAAGGTTATGTGTCATGAATTTGATGGGCATGTTGAGCTGGAAGAATCATTCTTTTTATCTCCCTCTTTCTCTTTTATATTGATTTGAGCTTGTGGGCATTGGAGACTCTTGATGTTCATTTACATATTTTGTTGCTGAAACTTTCTGGGGCATTACAATGCCTGGTTGGTGATTTTGCTCGATATAACTAATTCATGTTTTTGCATTGGTTGTTGAGTAGGAAAGCAATATAGTTACAGAGCTGGTTATCTCAGTACTGGAATTAAGTTTCCTGGAAACATTATTCACTGGGTTGCAGGGATGCTTAGCTGTTCTTGTCGTATTGAATATTAGTATTGCTTGCAATGTAGAATGAAAACCAAGTTTGGAACTTTCATGTCAAGTGCAACCTTGCCCTTTTCGTCCCTCTTTCTAATGAACAATTCATAATAAGGAAAGAAAACCATAGAGTTTTTGCAATTTCGTTTCCTGGCAGTATAATGGTGTGAATGCCTTCTGTTTTCTCGTGACCGCTAAGCCCATTGCATTTTGTGTGATATACATACATACATACATACATACATATATATATATATATTTTTTTTATCGGTTCCTTTGGTTTACTTATTGCTTTCTTTTGCAGCTAAGAAATTAATTGATGATGAGCAGATAACCATACACGTTATGGGTTGGCTTAGCAAGATTTTTAAAGGGTCCAATCATAATATTTCAGAAGGGCATTACTATGGAGATTGTGTGCAGGATGCTAACTATAATGCACCTTCTACTTCAGGGGTATTCACCAATCTGATTTAATGTTTCTTGCTAAACCATTGTGAATTCTAAGAGGAGATGCATGTAACTATACTTCTCTTTTATTGACATCTTTTAACTTTTACCTCAACTATGACATATTAAGTGTTAGTAGCCTTGATTGAAAATCTGGTGTTAGTTAAGTCTAATCCCTGATCTGCCCTTCTTGCTTTGACATTTTTCAGTTTGGATATTAAATGTAGGAAGCATTCTTGGAGCAGGAAAATGAGGATATCGATCGTGCTATTGCATTATCCCTTTTAGAGGACAATCACAATGCAAAAAATGTCTTCGGTGAGTAATATCAGTCTGATGCCATCAGCAATACTTAATGGTTGTCTCACTACACTCAATTTTTTTTCTGCACTTTGCTTTGATCCATCTTCAGGATTCCTTTGCCAATAACTCTTATTTTCTGAATTGATTTTATATATTTTTTTTCTACTTCTTTGCTATTATATCAATGTCATTGGAGAATCAATATCGCCTTTTCACCTCTGTTCTATCATATCGTTTCATTCTCTGTATATATTATGATCCAATACACCAGAGCTTGATAATATATTTCTCAAATTAATGAATAGATATTGAGATTCAATTGAAAGAAGATGAACAACTTGCCAAAGCTTTACAAGAAAGTTTAAGCGTCGAATCTCCTCCTCAATATGGAAATGGAATTCCTCGATATGGAAGTGGAATTCCATATCAAGGAAATGCATATCATCCTTATCCTGTCCACTTTCCAATGGGATTCAGGTATCTTATTTCCATAGCTGATTAATTCTGGTCCTTAAATTATTTGCCAATTTCCCACACTATCATTCAACTTCCCCCCCAACAATGCACTTCTTTGGGCACAAGAATATGTGAAGAATTTCTTAATTCTTGGTTAGGTCATGCGCCGGTTGCAATACAGAGATTGGTCAAGGAAAATTTCTAAATTGCCTCAATGCATTTTGGCATCCAGAATGTTTCCGTTGTCATGCTTGTGGCCTACCAATTTCGGATTACGAGGTGTAAACTGAAATTCCTTATTATCCACTAATCTATTTTAGTCATTTGTTGATTTTATGGAACCCGCCATTGCTTTTTTTCCTTGAATTGTTATTTTAGTGGTGTGCAATGGCTAACATTATTTGCATTCTTTCATTATAGTTCTCGATGAATGGAAATTACCCTTATCATAAATCTTGCTACAAAGAGCGTTACCATCCAAAGTGTGAAGTCTGTAAGCTCTTTGTAAGTAGCTTCCCCAGAAACCTTTTTGTTTACTCATCTTCTTTAAGTTGTGTATTTCATCCATTGAATAATTGAACTGTTATTATCATCCTAAGAATTTTGTTCGTACCCTTTTCTTTTATTATAAACGAAACTTTTCTGCTAATGTAATGGATCAGAACTACTTATGAATGTTCTTGAATGTCAAGCCAAAGTACTCATTAGAATGTTTTTTTTTTAAAAAAAGAGCCCATACTTCATTATCTTACAAAATAATTGATGCTTACTGTTCGTGGATGATGTTTTGCATTTTACCCTCATATTCAACAAATTCAGTACAAAGTTTTCCTATTATACATGTACACTGTTAATGAGAATTTGCTGAGGTCATGCTACAAGATGGAGGGGGAGAGACAGAATTTGCAGAGGTTACAGATCCAGAAAGTGTTATCATATTAAAAATTAGTGCGATATATCATTTTTACATTGATTAAAATTGCTATTTGTAAATGTACTTATTAGAATTTCAGATATATTACCCATTTACAATTAGTGTTGCTTTTTCTGAATATATATCCTTTGGACAGATTCCAACGAACCCAGCTGGTCTTATTGAATATAGGGCTCATCCTTTTTGGATCCAGAAGTACTGCCCTTCTCATGAACATGATGGTACTCCTCGGTGTTGCAGCTGTGAGCGAATGGAGGTAAATCTGGATGAATTCCTTGTGCTATAAAAAACTGTCTTTTTAAGCTTTCTAATGAAAATCCTGGTGAACTGGTTTTCTGAATAAATAAACAAAGGATAATGTTTCTTATCATCACGTGCAGCCACAAGACACGGGATATGTTGCCCTTAATGATGGTCGGAAGCTCTGTCTTGAGTGCCTCGATTCTGCAATCATGGATACCAAGCATTGCCAACCCCTTTATCTTGATATACAAGAATTTTATGAACGTTTAAATATGAAGGTTGAGCAGTTCGTTCCACTATTATTGGTTGAAAGACAAGCACTAAATGAAGCCCGGGATGGAGAAAAGAATGTAAGGGCAAATGCATTGAAAAAAATTATTTCATCTATTTGACACTTGTCTTAGGAAATAACTGGCCAACTTGACATTTAAGCTATTATCAACCTATTGTTAACTTTTTTAAAGGTATTTCCGGCTATGTGCAAAATCATGCTATTAATAATGATATTCTGATATATCGAGTCATAAAAACACCTGTTACATTATTAGGATAGTTGACATCCAGTGCTCCTGTAAGGTATTCTTGGCTCCATCTTCAGCAAAGGCAGTTTTACATCTAAAATAAAAGATTTTAGTAAAGAGAAAAAGGAAACACAAATGAGCGACTGTCCTTCTGTCTACATCTCATCAAGTAATCATGTTGAACATTACTGAATGACTAAAAATTTAAGAAATTAATTGTTCCACGGATTTTAGTTGTGGAGTTCCTTTTCAAGCAATACTTCTGCTCTTTAATTCTTTTAAGTTGGTCTCGTAATTTCTAATTCTTGAACAGGGACATTACCACATGCCAGAGACTAGAGGACTTTGCCTTTCCGAGGAACAAACCATTAGCACCGTAAGAAAATTTTGGAATTTTTCATTTGCATTTTGTAATGGACTGATTCATTTTTGGTTTCTTAAGTTGGCACTCAGAATTTTATATTGCAATGGCCATGGATCATCAGGTATCAAAGCAGCCAAGGTTTGGAGCAGGGAACCGAGCCATGGGTATGATAACAGAGCCTTACAAACTGACTCGTCGTTGTGAGGTTACTGCAATTCTGATTTTGTATGGCCTCCCGAGGTAAATCATTAGATCACTTTTCTATTACCCTTTTATCCGTAATACTGAAGAACCAGCAGATAATAGGAAATAAAAATGAATGTTCATTGTAAGTATGCAAGTATCCAAGTAATACATAGTTCAGCCACAATTTATAACAATGAGATGCAGAGAGGAACAAGAAAATAATGCATCTTCATCTCTTTGATATGCTGCATGGATATTTACTTGAAGATATTTTTTATGCATTAGTTCTGTATTGTAATAGCAGGTGGTTAATGCTTGTATTGAAATCTTAACCAATACAGGTTACTTACTGGGTCAATCCTAGCCCATGAGATGATGCATGCGTGGATGCGGCTGAAAGGTGCTTTTACATCCTGTGCTTTGTACAATCATTTCTTTTTTATATTTCATATACTGACACCAAGATATTGAGAATTAACCTTCAAATGATGGATTATATTTGTTGTAGCTTGCATAAGCAAATGTAAACTGATAGTTTCTATTAAAGTATTTTTTTTTATTCTGACATTTTCTGTTTTCCTAAAGGTTTCCAAACTCTCAGTCAAGATGTGGAAGAGGGTATTTGTCAGGTGCTTGCACACATGTGGTTGGATTCAGAGCTCACGTCCACTTCAGGAAGCAATATGGCATCATCCTCTGCATCCAGGACAACAGAAAATGGTACAAGATCTCAATTTGAGAGAAAGCTTGGTGATTTTTTCAAGCATCAAATTGAATCAGACACTTCCCCGGTTTACGGAGATGGATTTAGAGCTGGTCAGCAAGCAGTGCAAAAATATGGTCTCGTAAGGACACTTGATCATGTACGAATGACAGGGAAGTTTCCATATTGAAATTCTAAAAACTAGTAGTCCCTGCACAATACGACGCCCCATGTTGAACCGCACACCCTGGTGCATGGAGATGGATAAAGAAACCAGCTAGCAAGCAGTGAACAAATAGGGCCCTTGAAGGAAAGCTGACCTTATTGAGATGAAAGGGAGGTTTCCGTATTGAATTCTTGAGCAGTGAGTTCTCACAATACCTTTCTATCCATAGTTAAAGCATTGCCTTTTCCTATATGAGCCCAGGGCCGAAGCACATAGGTTTTGATTCTATAGAGTAGCTTCTGGAGAACTGATTTTTATGCCTTGCAGGCTATTATAGAGACATTGAATATTATTTTTTATAAATTAATAACCTCATGATGGGATTCCATTCTTTCATCTCTGTCTTCACTTTGGAACTCTGAGATGAGAAAAGCAATTTACTGGACAAGTTAAAAAAGAACTGGTGGGGATACAATGACTGATAAAACAACCTCCATGCTAATAACTATTATTTTGAAATTAGCTTCTGCTGTCCAATCAGTTTCACCTGTTGATAGACGCCATTGTTAGGCTACCTCATCAATTGGTGCCGTTTGGAACAGCATGGAGATGGAGCTCCGCATCAGGGTTTTCTTTCTCCAGGATAGAAACTATTGTCGTAGAAAGTAGGCTTTCATTTCCATCCTCTGTAAAAGCAGCATCTTTCCATGTAATTAGTTCCAGCAGAAAGACTCCACTAGCATAAACCTCGCCTCGTTCCAGCAGGTTACACGACACTCTGCAGTCCCCACAACATGTTTTGTTCAGGCAGCTTTCGTTTCCCTTGTCGCTGCTCTCGCCAGACTGAAATATGAAATCTTGGCCCTTAGATTCGGTGAGAGCTGTGAAGATTGTGAAACCCCTTAGGAACATGCTGAGCAATCTGAGTTCTCTGTTCATTTTCCACTTTCTTTGGACAGCCATTCTCGCAGGGACCCATTTCCTATAAACTCCAAAACAAGATAGAAACAGCCACGATTTTCACACACTTCATCAAATTGAAGTGGCTGAATAGGGTTCAGCTTTCGATGATGGCTGGTTTATCGTTGCTTGACTTGTCTTTCTTTCCTCCCCTCTCATTTCTCTCTGCTACTCTAGAAATAAGTTACGGTCCTCGTTGTTATTAGTTTTTCAGACTGAATCCTTTGAGTTTTGATTTTTTTCCTTTTTTTTTTTTGTTAAAGTCTTATTTATTTGTTAATTTAACCATTCAATTATAGTTTGTAATGTATTATATTTTTCAATTTTGGCATTCTTCTTTTGATTTTTTCCATGGTTCTTTTTTCAAAGTTTTCATGGTTTTTAATTTTATTCTCGAAGTTTTCATGGTCTTCTTTTTGTTTAAGGGATTTACATTTTGATATGATTTTTTTTATCATGTTTCAGCTCTTAAATATTGAGGGAGAAGAGACGGTCGTTAAAGAAAAGAAGGTGAGATAAAAAAAGTATTTGATAAAAAAAGTTTTAAAAAGAAGAGTTCAATTGAGATAATCTTGCTCTTTAAATGTGTAAAAACCAATAAAAATTGATCTGAACTCATGAACTTTATTTTGATTTGGTTTAATTTTGAATTTCTAGACTGCTTAGAAATTTTGTTATAGTTTTTTTTTTTTTTATAAAAAAAAATAGTTTTTTTTGTGTGTAAAATAGTAATTAATCTCTAACTTATTTCTATAATTTCATAATAGTTCAAAGAAATTATTGTTATTTATATTCAAATTTCTTCCTCTTAGATTCTAAACATATTAGTTGTATTCGCATGTTGCATTTATAAAAATAAAAATAATTTGTATGTGATGATTAAAGTTAACATCTAAGATAAAAATAAACAAACTATAACATATAAATAAAAAGAATATTAAAATAAAATATCTGCATGTATCTTTTATTCTTGAAAATTAGATTCATGCCTTAGTCTTCAATTAATGTTAGTAATACTTCTTTTTTTTATTTTCCAGTTCACATATATATTTTTAATTTATTTGATCAAATCTAGATATTTTAATCAAAAGTCTTAACCCCACAATTACATCAATTAAAATCCAAATTATGCATATACTGAAGAAGACAATAATAAGACCGACTGGATATTAGCAGTAAAATTATAAATGATAGAAAGCACACGTGTGCGTGTGCGTGTGGAGCAACTAGGAGATTTATTAATATCCAGTCCAATAATTAAAAAGAGGAAAATCCTAAAAGTAAGCGTGATGGTAATGCTGGCAAGCACGATGGGCTCCTTGCAAACGCGTTGCCACCAACAAAACGACAACATGATTTCTATTTTTTCATGGATCAAAGACTTTTTTTTCTTCTGATTTAATCAAGAACAACTTCTAACGTAACAAAACCCACCTTATTTTTTATAGAACAAAGCTGTTCGTTGCTTACCAACTTTCGTATCGCATGAAATAAAATAAATATATTATGCTTTTTAATTTGAATTTTATTTATTTATTTATTAATTTTTATAGTCACGAACTACATGGATATATTACAAGCCTTATTCAGGAATAAACAGTTTAATATAATATACACAAAATGACTCATTATACGCCCTTGTACATATATAAGACTTTCGTATCAATGTTTTTCTTAGTCCGTACCAATAATTGACTACAATTTCAACGTCCTATGCACATTCACCAATCATCTCTTAAGTTTTTATTTATAGAAAAAAATTAAGTTTATGTATAATCTTATTAAAAACATACTTATATACAGAGATAAATAACATTTATAAAAAATAACCGAGAAAGGCTATAAAAATACAAATATTTTTTCAAAAGCTACAGAATCCTGGATGCCAAGTCGCTGCGACTGTTTGTAAGTGTTATGAAATTATTTTTAAAAATGTTTTTTATTCAAATATATCTTAATATATATATATATATATATATATTTAAAATATTTATATATAAAAATAATCTATAAATACTAAAATAATTTAATTTAAAATAAAATATTCTCTTAAACTTATTTTCAAAAACGTCAAAATGACATATAGTACCTGTACCGATCCCACGAAAAGGTGAGTAATGGAGACCCAAAAAGGTAACACCGATGTCGGGTCCAGGCTGCTAGATTCGTCATCGCGTGCCGTACATGAGACTCGTCTCCTTCGGATGAATGCCACGCGTCACAGAAGAGAAAACCTCCAACATCCAGGTACTTGTGACCTTCCGTAGCCTATCTTTTCTCTACCGACACTTTAGTGTTTGACAAATTATTATTGGTTTAGAATATAAAATGAAGGGGAAAAAGAGGAATTCTTACAGAGTGGCGTTTTGAACGTTCTCCGTGGACCACATGATTATAATTGAAGCCACCATGTTTATTTTTTAAAATATTTTTTATTTAAAATTTATATTTTATAATAAAAATAACATAAAAAAGTAATTTAAATATTTTCTTTTTAAAAAAAATACCATTGAATCGTAAAAACAAACATAGGAAAGGATATCCATACTTTTGTTGGATAAAATAATAAAAACTAATTATATACTAAGCATCCGATTCAATTTTCTTCAAAAAAATAATAATTTAAGGTTGGTTATTCCACTTTATCTTTTTAAATCCATATATCGTTTCATTATGAAACTCTCTAAAAACAGAGCTGTTGTCACAGAAGCATTTGCCCTGTATTTCTACAAGGCGATTCTCATCAATAGCTGGCGAGAGTGTGATTCAAAATAAGGGTCGTTGTAACCATATAGTAGTAGGTTGTAACTATATAGTAGGTTGTCTAGTGATAAGAATTTATAATTAATTTTTTTATTATTTTAGATTTGAGTATCATGATTGCTAGTATAATGATAACTGAAGATTTATATGATCATTTAACTCCAAAGACATGTGAGATTAGTCCTGATACACGCAAGCTGATCCAGAGACCACGTTAATAAATAGATTAAAAAAAGGCTTCTTTGTTGAAATTTAATTGAGTCGGGTTGGGATGATATGGAAAATCCACAAGTCAGAACCTGATCTTGATTTGTTTTTTTTAAATTTTTTGCAAAATAACAAAAAAAAGTTGGAAAAAAGTAAAACATACAATCTAAAAGAATATTAATGAAATAACTCTGTTTCCAGCTCGACAAATAAACATGGCCAGACCACCTTTTCCATCCTTTCAATTCCAGGCCACAAAAAATCAGTCCAATAATTCACAATTAAGAGATATAATTCACAATTCATCTCCTCTTCATAATTAAAAATACAACACACTTCATAATTCATGAAGATTAGCAATTCATAGTTAAATACAATAAAAAATTCAAACATGATATTTGATTAAATTTAAACCAATTTATAATCCTTAAAACATTAAAGCATATAATCTAACAATATCTAAAAATCATCAAAACTCATAAATAAATCTAAAACACTCGTGAATTGGCCTACACCCCCCCCAACTCATAAATAAATATAAAAGTGTAAAATAGCTTCAAGCATGAGTCGTATTGGTAGACAGAATGTCTTTCCATCCTAAACAGTCACTTTCACTTGAAGACAAATAGTAGTAAGATAAACTATCTTAGCATTATAACTGAGATCACAGGTATGCAAGAAGTTGATTTTTCTCCTTCACGCCCCGTTTGTATTTCTTAAAAAATATTTTTCATGCAAGAAAAAATTATAAATGTGAATTTTTGTGTTATGAAAAATAAGTTTGAATACACTTTCTAGTGTTTTAGTTATGCCATGAAAATGAGGTGGAAAAATCAATTATTGATTTTTTGATTTTTTGTTTTTCAATTTTATCTACCATTTGATTAAAACGTATGATTTTTGTATAATATAAAATGTTTTTGTATTCAAAAGATTTTCTAGCAATATTATATGTTAAAGTATTTTATTAATATACTTTATTGTTGGAAATTGTATATAGTTTTGGATCTTTCATGGAAATTGTTTCATAATTTTTTAAAGTGAAAAACACCTCTCCACATCTAAAATATATGTTTTTTTTATTATTATTATTGGAAAATAAATTTATTGATCAGTTTTCTATAATTTAAGTAAATACAAGAAAACCAGAAAAAAAATGCTTTTCAGAAAAGAAAAAAAAACATTTTTCTGCAAACAAACAAGCTGAGTGTAAAGATGAAATTCTTGAACGATTTGTATATGATGATGCATGTATAATAAATTTATATGATAGTAAATGATACAATATTTAGTATATTTAAGGAAACAGTAGCTTTTTTAGCTCCAGTTATTTCAGAAAACGAAGAAACAATTCCTATCATCTATCACAATAGCAGTGATGTGATGCTTCCAGCCATAAAAATCGTTTATGGTGCTTGCAAGCGAGAAGAAAGACAGATACTGCTAGCTGAGCAAGGATGACACGGTTCAATCAAACTCTACAACACCACCAATGGCAAAAAGTCATTATCTTAATCGATTGATGGCCAGGAAATAATTCCAATGGTATTTCCTAATTAAATTACAGAAACAAACATTATTTACACAACACGTTTACTCTTATTAAACAAAATATTGATTCATGAAACCACCCAAAAAGCTCTTGCACTATACAATTTGATTACAGTTAATCACAAACCCGAGATGGACATTCATGAATCCTTCTCTGTTTATTTATTTATTTGGGGGGGGGGTTCAAATCTGGATACAAATCCTCCTTATAATACATATATAGTTTCTTAGTTAAGGCGTAGACTTTTGTATAATTTCAACAAGAACATACCTAATCACTCTTGAATTCACTGTAACTTGGCCTTTTCTCAGAGACATGCTCGGATTTTTGTCTCTTAAAACCCTTCAAGATCTCTCCTGGCACTAACATCTTCGAATCCATGAGAGCATCCTTGAAGAAAAAAGGTAGTGATTCACGTTCTTTGAATGATCTCTTCAAGAATCCAAGGCAAATGGAGTCTGCAAGAGATCATAAGGTGCCCAAAGAGCATCCAAAGGACATGGCCGATTCGCGTCAAGCCTAGCCCATGGCTTCCCTTTACCACTCCAATGTAAAAGACTAGCAGGACCAGGATGCAAATCTCTACAGAGTCCTCTAAAATTATCCCCACCAAGCCCATGCTGATTCCACCTATGATCAACTGGCACGATATCACCCGCAAAAACCAGCAAGAATGGTGGCAATGAACCCAGCTCGTAAATTCTTATTCTCTTCTGTAGTTCCATCCACTCTTCAATCTTTGTTGTGTAATCTCCTTCCCTCCATCGATCAAGATCGATTACCATGACGCCGGTGTTGAAGTAGCAAGGTTTTCTGTCCGCGAATGTCAGTGATAGAGAAGGATTGGACCAGAAAGTCGGAGTGAAATATGAAGTGAAATTTGCATTGCAGTATTCAGGTGCTGCAAGAACTGATTGTTCACCAAGCGGGGTGGCTGCTAGCTTGGCAATGTCATCGACAAGAACCAGGTCCGAGTCGAGGTACACAACTCGTCGGACGCACAGGGGTATAATATTGGCCAAGTAGCTGCGCGCGTAATTGAGAGGACAATCGAGAGCTGAACGGATTGATGTAGAGATGAGCCTCGACACAGATGAGTCGTCGAAAGTATAGACTCGGAAGTTGAGGCAGGGGAAGGAGGATGAGATGGCGGCGCGTAAGAGTGACGTGCTGGCAGAGGCAGAGGCGACGAAATGGAAAGCTATGTTTTGGGGACAGGAAGTGTGTTGCAAAACTGAGAGAAATTGCTGCCATGGAGCCACGGATGTAGGCTGCGTCTAATGTCATTGCCACGTGGACGGCGTGCTCGGAGCAGAAGACGGTGCTATCACCATCTGATTCCGGGTCTATTTCGTCTTGATCGATTGACGGGCAACCGGGGGAGTTGTAAAATTGGGGGGCTTCTTTGAATTGTTGAGCGATGGCAGTGGTGGCGGGGGAGGCATTGGTCGGAAATGAGAGAAAGAGGAAGAGAAAGGTGAAGAGTGGTGTGAGTCTGTGGCTCAGTCCAGGCATAAGCATGTTACGTTTTCAATTTTCAGAATTTTTTTTTTGAAGACGAGAAGGGGAAATTATAGGTGTTAGAGTTTATGAAGCTCTTGGCTGTAGAGTTTAATTATTGTTTCTGAAGAGCTCAAACATGCTTTTGATTTAATAACAAAGGAGGCTTGTGTGTATTGAGTTTTTATTTATTTTTGGTAGTGGTAGTGGTTTTTTTTTAAAAAAAAATTAAATTTAATAAATGATATATCTTTACTATTTTTAAAATTTATTTTTAACATCAAAATTATATTGAAAAATAATATATTTTTTTTAAAAATTAATAAATGATTTTAGGAGGGGGATTTTAGCTTGACCTTTCAGCATGGCAATGGCTCATTTATGTGGTCCTACATCCCTTTCAACATTTACTATCTGCCTGCATCTTCTTCTTCTTGCTTGCTTGCTTGCTTTGAATTTGGAAATTACAGCATACATTTCCAGCAAAATCAGCGGCGCTTTTGGGCTCATAAAATCTTTGTGACCCTTAAGATCATACTAAATCTTTGTGATTTTTCATACTAAATCTTTGAATTTAGTGGCTTTTGAAGGAGAAGTATCTTGTCATTTTCTACAAAAATAAAATAAAATTGAGTGAAAAATGTTTATGCTAAATAAAAGAAAAACGCGGGAGGCTTGCATGATATTCCAATCTCCTTTTTTTTTTTCCTGCGCAGTGGCTCTGCCAGGGAGGAGGAAGAAGAAGAAAGTTTTGTTATTCATGGATTCTTTACTATCCTTAATTTGTAGCTTCTCTATTTTTCAAGAAAAGCAGTCCAGCCTGTAAAAATGTACAGCAATGGTCAGGGTTGTGATATTGTTGATGCTTCATCATCGTCACAGTCTGTCGAGAGACCTCACCCCGATCTCTCGGCAGATGCGTTAAGCCATCACATTCTAAGAAAACTATGTTCGAGCAAACCCTCAGGATAATAATGGAAAAAAGTTCTTCCTGAAATGCAAATATTGAAGAAAGGGCTTGCAGCCTGTACATCAAATCTTGAATAAAATAGACCCAGAAAACGAAACATTGAAGAAATTAAGGGCTTGGAACTTGTACTGCCATTTACGTATCATGGAGCAACTTTACAGGTTGAAATTTTCGACAAGTCATTTAAATTTATTAATAAAAATAACATAATTTTTAATTTTATTGGTGCATCTGATCACTAAAATTTATGAAGTCTTCATTTCTCTCTGTTTTGAATTAGGTATCGTCCTTCATGTTCAACACCAATGCAAAATCAGATGTGTAGGTAAAATATGTGACTCAATGAGCAAGCGTGAGCTTCTTACGGCTAAAAGTTCATGAAACGTAAGGTCTTTTTAACGACACCACCCAATTTATTTATTTATTTTTATATATATATATAATTAGGAGGTTGAAATAAAAAAAGACAATTAATAAATCAGGGTGTGTTTTTCAAAATAGCCTTTTTTTAAAGAAAGGGTTGTTGGAGAAATCTTTTTTTTTTTTCCTGATATTTTCAGGAGCATGTACATGGACGTGGATTATTTGCATCACCACCCATCGTATCTAAGTTTTAGCTCTCCTGGTTCTACGTGTCTTTTACTTCAAGGTGATGTCTTGAATTATTTAATATATTTTTCGTAATTATAGATACAAAAAAGAAAAGGGCACCTGAGCAAATAACAGTGTTACTAATTAACTCCCATTAAAAATACATGTCATGTATTTTTAGTGTGATTTTCCCAGCAAAAAGATCCAATATTGTTTTTGAATTATATAATGAAGACAGTCCAGTTCCTGAGCTCTAAAGATTTAATAATCTCAGGAAATTATGGAACTCGAGACCAACTCATAGGAATCAACTCATAGGAATCATAATAGTTAACACTTGGATATGTCTTTAATTTATCAACTGAGCTGGTGATGGAGATCGACTCACTGGACAACTGAGATCTCGATTTGAGAAAGGGGAAGCTGTCATGCATGGCGACGAGACAGGACATGATATGTATGGTCATGTCATGATCACAGAAGGAATAGGAGTAAGCAAAACTAAATTCAATGAAACCTTCTCTTCCCACCATCATCAGCCCATCACCACATCGATCCCTAGCATGCACCAGCAACAGCCAGAACTTTATATACATATAATAGGGTTAGGGTTGGAACTTTATATACCAATTTTACTACTATACATCATTGTTTTTTTATTATTAATATGAATATCTAGATTAACTTGTTTGCCCTTTAATTAGTTTTATGAGTTTTAAAGTTAATGAGCATGTAAATCTTTATTAATTATTATATTAACAATCACATAACTTAAATTTAAAATAATAGGAAAACAAATTTTTTAATCTCAAGCTTTTAGCACTCGAATTTACTATATGGTTAATCTTAGGTTTTTTTTATCGCAAATATGAGGATTGTGTAGATTATAGGTAAAGTAGAGGCAAGGCAGGAGATAGATTTACCTCTTTCTCATGGTCACCGATACCTGTCCCACTACCAAAAACGTGCGAGTCATGAAAAAGCTTCATGTTGTTTTTTAAAAATTTGGTTTTTAATATCAACAAACCAAAATAATATAAAAATATATTAAAAAAAATCATCTTTTTTCTTCAACACTATAGTCAACCACCGAAACAAACACTACGTTATTAAATGTGGAGCGCACATGATTTATGCCTTTGTCTGCCTAAATAAGTCGTCTTAATTATTATATTGCTAGTGTTATTTTTAGGTTTTACTTCTTACATATAGGTTGATAAATTCATTTGTTTTTTTTTTAAGGAATTTGGATTGTACACTGAGTTGATAATCTACAGTGATACTATTTGATATTGTAGTAATTTTTATTTTTTATCTAATAACAGAGAAATAATTATTTAATTAATTAAATATTTTTTCTTGTAATGGATTCCATATATAATTGTGTTTAAAACCATGATTTTATATAAGTTAAAATAATATTATTTTCATTCATGAAAACTTTTATTTTATATGCAAAAATCTATGTCACAACAGTTTTAATCAAATATGTATTTTCTAAAAATTATAATTAAAAGTTATTTTTTATTTTTTTTAAACTACAACCACAGAAAAATATATAAAAACAAAATCAGTAAGTCGCAATCAATTGCTGCACAATAACTCCAAACAATGCTACATTAGCAACCTCAGCCAAAAAACAAAATCAATTAATGAGGATTAAACATATATATATATATAATAAATATAGAAATAAATTATATTATATGTCTCTTTCTTTTTGAAATCTTAACAATCAATTGTGAGTCCCACCAATGTAAACTCATTTTTCTTCATCCATCAAGCCTTCAAAGTAACTTGTTTGTCAATCTGACACCTCACATATATATTGTCTAATTAAAAAATGGTATTTCAATTTGGATCTTGTCATGTGTTTTAAGTATTTTAGGAATCTAGAAATTACAACATGAATATTAACTGAAGTTGATATTACATTAATTTAATTTTCTAATTAATATTCTACACGACCTTTTAATTAATGACACGGCTTATTAAGTGTTTAGTGAAACTAATTTTGACAACTCAAGAAAATAAAGGGAATAGAATTGAAAGTGAGGGAGGAAAGCCCTTCTCTTCAAAGAAAAAAATAATTAAAAAATATTTTTTTTCATTTATTACTTAAAATTAAAATTTACTTTTCATATTTCGTAACAAACTCCATATCTAATTGTACAAATGAATCTATCTTTCATGTCTCGAGAAAAACAAATATCCATATAAGGACAAGAAAATATATCTTCTCAATAACGTAACTTGATAAGAAAAGAGTATGTACTCTCTCTCCATCATAAGCAACTTTGATTTAAGTGGTTTGAAGGTGCGTTAAGAAGTGCTTCTACTCCTGTTTTTAATTGTTTGCTTTAAAAACATATTAGATTTATGTTTTTTTAGTGTTTTTTTTAATGATTTTAATTGATATAATAATATTAAAAATATCTCGATATACCTTGAGGCTAGAAGCTGTGTATTTTGCAAATCATTATCTCCCATAAACTCAAATAATAATTTGAATCATATTCTCATGCTGAAGGTCATTCAAATAAAAATAGCAATCAAGTAAAACTTAAATTTGTTCTCTAAAAGCACCAGTTCTCGTAAATTTTAGAATTATTCGAGACTTACAGAGTTATTAACTTTAAAGTTCTTGAGATTAGTTGAAGTGCGTATAAATTAACTCAAACATCTATATTAATAAAAATAAATATAGCAGCCAGGTGAACGGGGTCATAGGCTAGAAAAATTAATTTTTTTTTCTCCATAGTTGAATTAATGTATCAAACGTTCCTCTCTCCGTAGGACCTGGTGGCTTGACAAAAATGAACAGGATCATTGAATTCTGAATTTCGTTTTTGTCTCCACCATGCAGTAACATTGAAGCTTCTGAATTTCCTTCCATTTACAAATATCATCGTAGTTTTCTTCAGCATTATGCTGCTTCATTATTATTTATATTGATATATGATTTATATGATCAATAGATTATGTTAATATATTTTTTGTAATTGTTTGAATACCGACATCAATTCATTAATAACTTAGATATCATGGGTTCAAGAATATTAGGAATGACAATAGTCTCATAATGTTTTTTTTTAAAATAATAATTATAAATAGAGTTTTAACATGATTTTTATCACATTTATGATTGTTTTAGCTTTTAATTGCACATAAAATATGAATATACTATTTTTATATGTTTTCTTAAATTTACTTTAATAATCATAAAACGCTTTTTAAAAAAACAAAAACAATAATTCTAGTTTAAAACCTTGGCTCGTTGAGATAAACAAGAGATATATTAATAATCGAACGCTTATGCATATAAAATTGTTTTGCGATCTATATTCTTAAAACAAAGAATATTTATTTTTCTTGGCGAATATAGTTCCTGAATTTATTTTATCAAACACACCTACCAGCTAGCACCTGACATAATTTTCTTCAACTATTCCCGGCGGGCAACCCTCTCTAAATGTTCAGCCAGAGTTCACAGAATCATGCCCGCATCAATTATGAGCACTCATGTTGCGGGCAACTGGGATTGGAGAAGATCTCTTGTACTTTCCCCAGAAAAAGAATCCACTTTCAATACTTTTTATAGCGCATTGGACAGTGGCGACGTCGCATCGACATGATTTCTTCTTGTGTATGATCATGCCCCTGTTAGAACAGCAGCCTGTACTGTCACCGGGGGCCAACGTGCGTCATGAGTCCTCGACAAAGCTGTAGCAGCTTCATCCTGCATGCCAAGCACGTCTCCAGCTGACAGGGTCCATACCTGTTAGGTGCTGTTTTGTCCAAATTAGCTGTAACGCATTAACAACATGGAGAAACAAGAGTCGTAAACAAAAAAAAAGGTGTGTGGTTAATGATTTTGCTCTGGCTGGGAAGGAAATCCATCGTTGCAAAATTCCAATAAGGGGAAAGTTCTCCAAGATCCCACTCTTGTTGATCACGTTTCTTGTTTTATTGCAGATGGAACCTCCAAGTCTTGATTATTGGGAGAAATGCGAGATTTTACAAAAAACAGGACGGGCAGAATGCTGCTACTGTATTCATATCGTGTTAGTCAGGGTAATCTCTAATCTAAATCAGTTAGGCAGCCCCTGTGATAGAAAAGAGACCGGTCTGTGGTTTTGTAAGAGGCCACGATCAAGAATATCTATGAAACTGGTGGATGAGTTAACTGGCAAATACTTGCTGATTGCTCCTCGGCTGATAAAACATTTTAGGACCACTGGCCTTTAGAAAATTAAGACACGCAACGTTTCTTGACTCGAGTATCCTAAACAAGGACCGGTGCGGGGTCGCTAACTTTCTACTGGAACCCGCAATCTCCGCTCGGCGGTGGCCTGTTCCTCTGAAAGAACAGAAATAGAGGGGAGCGCCGGCCTATGATTGCCTATGATTGGGAAGAAAGTTCTGGACCCGGCATCAGCTGCTTCCTTGTTGAAGTTTAAACTTGTTTTTGTGGAAAAACTAGAGTATATTCTTAGAATAAAATGTCATGAAGGCTGTGTTAAAATAATTGAGTCAGAGATTTTATTTAAGTGATTTGAGGTTTGTAGAAAAAAAATAATTAAAATGTTATGTGCAGATGTAAAATCTCTGCTAATGAAGGTGTGAGAGTACCAACATTAGTATTTTTTTCCCTTCTTTGGCGTTTTCTCTTTACCAACAATTTTGGCTGCAAGTATGAGACTATAACCTATTTGATTGATTTTTTTTTAAGTTTATGTATTTTTCAATTTTTCAATTTTATAATTCAATATTTATATCACAAGCAATTAAACCCTATTTGTTTTCTTTATCTACCTTTTATATGATTTTTTGTGAATTTTCAAAACATATTGAATCATCTCAAGTCTTTTTATTTATTGTCTTTTGCAAATTTTTCATTTTTTCTCTATTTATGCCTCGAGTTTATTTTAAAAAAATAAAAACATTTGCATATCCTGAACATCGTGTTTACTTATAAAAAATATATTATATAGAATGCAGCATAACGCAGACCCACAAATCTAGTATCCGCTAATCAAAATTTTGTGGTGGTGAAAATAAATAAATAAAAATGATTTTGTTTTTAATTTTTCATCTACAAGTCCTAAATAAATGATCACTTCAAAATAGAAATTTTCCCTAACACAAGACTCTGAATTCATTATGCAATTGTCCACAGTAAATCACAAAGATGTCTTTGTAAGAAACAATGTCATTTAAACAGTTAGTCAAAAAGAAATGACAAACCGGGAATAGAAATTTTACATTATGGTCCTCCCAAATGCAAAGTTAGGATTTGTCTTGTGATCGTCTAAATTAAACGACTAGTATATCTTTATATATACATAAAATAACATGGGGTTCTTGTTGTCATTTCACCAATGAGGTATTTTCGTGGAAGGGTGAAACTGGAATCAAGGAAAGTTAAACCTGATGCGACTCGCATACTATCGAGTATCGGGAGAGTAATAAACACTATAAAAATCCACCATAATACCACGTCAGGAAAACATCAAAAAGATGACTAACAATCTTCAGATATCCCTAAACACAAACGTAAACATCAGTGTACCAAGTCTGAATAGAGTACCTCATCCCAATTGCAAGTCCACTAAACTTACCTCGACAGAACCTGCATTCCTGATAACAACAATCACCCTTCAAAACGTCAGAAAAGTTCTCTTGTTTCTCTTCCTTCAAAATTCACAAATCACAGAAACTCCTAGGAAACTAGAAACATCGATCTATATTTAATCCTTTTCAGATATTCCAGGTACTGGAAGCATTGATGGGTTATAGAACTTCCTATGTAGTAAAATCAAATAACATCCGCAAACAATTCACAGGAAACAAGCAAGCAAGATTCCGGTAGCATTGTTAATTCAACAACTGGAACCTTGCAAAACAAAACAAGAACAGGTATGCTGCCAAACTCGACAAGTCATCCACAAGGCTGTCTGTTCTTGTAATATGCTTCTACCTAAACAAGCATTAAAGAAAATTTTCTAAGTATGCTAAAGAGCATGGCACAAATGGGAATCAAAATAAATGCTTCATAAACCACGCAATATGAAGTGGCATTTATAGAATACCCCTTGATGTGAAGTTAATTCTTGAACTAAGAGCAGACACTTTAGCATGTCAGTAAAATGCAAAAAATTCTAGGTGATTGAACCGGATGAGGCTCAATCAGTCGAGGAAAATTGGAAAAGAAATGGATAAAAACTGAAATCACTTAGCTGAGGAGCAAAATCTTGAAATCAAGAGCAAATTTGTGGCTCAAAACAGACATAATTAGATCTTGATAGGACAAGCTGCAAGAGAAAGTAGCACGGATAACCTAACATACAGCATCACAAGAGGACTCAAACCCAATGGAAAAGAAGAGATATATACAATTACAGCAACATCATTTTACTATTAAATCTTGAAGTAAGAAAAACACATAGGTTGAGTTCCATGCACTTATGACACACAAAAAAAGCTACGATACTGGTTATGGACAATTTCCTCAATATATGAAACGGGAGAAAGAAAAGGAAAAACACAAAATGCACGAACAGATTTACAAAGACTTGGATATGGACAGCCATAAGCATCTGTTAGCAGTTTAAGCTATGAAAGAGGATCAGCTCTTATTGCCAAATAAGAGCAAGGAAAACACAACAACCAATAAACAAAAGCAGCCTCTTCAGGTAATAATCCTGTTGTCCTTGACCATGGTGCGGATGAAATCCATGCGGATGCCCACCATTAAATGAATTAAACCCATAAGGAAAGCTAGCAGGACCATACATGGCAGCATCAGGAAATCCATGCACTTGAAGGTTAAAAAGTGAAGGGATAAGACCACCGAAATGCAGCAGAAAATGTAAAATTCCCAAACCTGGCAGTTGCCATTGGTGCAAAACCTCCCAACCCTCCCATAAATCCAAACCCCTGCTGGCCAAAATGATTTGGTTCTGGAGGAGGAGCAGTTTCAGGTCGCTGCCCTGCAGGACGGTTGGGAATATTAACACTAGGAGTGGACTTTGATCTCGGATCAGTCGACGTTTTCCCTCTGCCATACAAAGGAACCAACTTCTTCTCTTCCACTAAGGCCTTACAAACCGGACATTCCCGGGATTTTGAGTGAAAGTGAAGCCATTTGTAGAGACAAGGCCAACAGAAAAGATGGCCACATAAAGTTACAATCGGATCCTGAGCTAAGTCAAAACAAATATTGCATTCAAAATTACCGGCGTCACCATTTCCATTGTTGCTAGTAAATGTAGTGTTTTGAGGAGCCCTGCTAGTCGATTCCCCAAACCCACTTGCCATCTCTTAAAACCCCAGCCAAGTCTCTACAAATCACATAAATAATAATAATAATAATCAACACCGGACCAGCTCTTAAAATCCCTGAAAAACACAATTTTCACAAACTTGAACCTTTAACAGATTACTATGCCGAAGTAAATGAACGAATCATAAATGGTAAAGGGCTATATTTTCAAACGATAAAAAATGAAAAAAAATAGAAAGGGTCAGGAGGGTTTTGTTTCGCAATTCCAGATTTTAATGCAATTGGCAATTTTACCATGGAGTCAATTTCAATTACCTGACAGCAAGTTGAATATAATCCAAGCCTCCATTAGATTCATGACAAGAAGATGAAATCTAAGAAATTAAAAACACCAAATATCCTCAGATCTCTCTCTCTCTTAAAATAATAATTCCGGGTCGCAATAAGCAAAATCTAGATCTCGACTAATACAATAATTCTAGAAGATCGACACATTCACAGAGCATCAAGCGTGCAAAAGAGAAAACCTGATCATAGGAGATTAAGAGAGAGAAATTACTGACCTTTTTGGATAGAGATGCGTCTCGAATGAGGCAAAATAGAGAAAGCCAGAGACTGCAAATAAATAAAAAATACATCTAAAAATATCATTTTGACCGTAAAAGAAAGAAATCTGATTATTCATTTTATTTCCCTTTCTTTTACGCCAAAATTTTTGTCCATGTTTAACTCCAATTTGTCTATTCTGTTTTCAAATAATTAGTAATATTATAGTTTACTTTAAAAAAATAAAATAAATTAACATGTTTTTTTAGTTAGATTTAATTAATGTAATTTATAATAATACATCTAAAGAAGTAAAATGACAAAGAAAAACCATTGGATGGCACTTTTGTTGTTTTGTTTTCAAGTGTATTAAAGTAGTATCATTATTTAAGAGGAATTGAAAATAGAATCATACCCTTAATAGTAAGCATTTAATTTTTTTCATGATTAATGAATAATTTTACAATTTATTAAAAAAATTATTAATATAACCCCGTGAAAATCTAAAAAGACAATTGTGTCATAAAAAACTGTAAAATTATTAAAAAAAAATATTAATACAACCCCGTGAAAATCTAAAAAGACAATTGTGTCATAAAAAACTGTAAAATTATTAAAAAAAAATATTAATACAACCCCGTGAAAATCTAAAAAGACAATTGTGTCATAAAAAACTATACAATATCAATTTTAAAGTTTAAATGACCAAGAGCCAATATAGTAATCATATTATATTATAAGCCCACGTCATAGTAATATCACTAACAAAGTTGTTGTTTTTTTTGTTTTTCTAATATCATTAATCTACATATACCTAAAATAATTAAAAGGAATACTTTAAAAATAATTATAGAAAGAAATCAAGCTCCAGGAGCTGGACCACCACCACTTCCTCCTAACTAGTTAATAATTATAAACAAGTGTGATGTGATGTGATACCCTCTGTTCCCGAATCTAGATTCCAAAACTCTTCCTGTTCTATTGCCCTTGGCTTCGTAAACATGCCTACACTTTTCATGTTTCTTTCGTCTTCTCGCTAACGACTCTTTCTTTGAACCAGACTCTTTCGGCTCTCTCTTCTCTCTACAGATACAGAGGTAACGCATCTTTCATTTATTAGAATTATGCTGCTGTGTTTTGTATATGTATACATATTTAAGGTTTGAATTGGTGGAACTTGTGAGGCTTAGATTCCATGTTAATTATGAATGATGCGTATCGGTTTTGTGGTTATATTGAGAGTGATTGCTTGCTTGCTTAAGCTTTAATAGCTTAACCAAAGAGGCACCTTTGCTCGTTTATGGAAAATTAGGTAATGACGTTAAAATAAATTGTCTGTGCTAATTGTAGTTTTAACTGGCGATTTGCTGAACCGGAACAATAGTTTGATGGCCCAAATCAACTCATGGATGTAAAACAGTGAGAATTTTAGGTAATTCGAATTAATATTTTTTATGTATGGCCACTCTTTTTTTTTGTATAATATTGATGGTTTTTTCTATGGTCCCCGAAATAATAAATTTGAAATCAATACCTCATTAGTATATGACTGTCATGAATCAGGTTAATGCTACTGGTTTGAATCATGCTTGAAAGCATTTTCAAACTTCGGATGACTGGTTTAGCACATAATAAGGAACGGGTGCACCACCTAAATTTGAGCTTCCAGATTAAGGGTCAATTTCGTGTTCAGGGAGCTTGGCTATCTTAACTGAAACTCTGGTTTACCCCCCTTTTTTTTTGGTTAAGCATTTAACAAAACAGCACCAATAGTGTGCTAGTGCTAGTGCTAGTGCTAGTGTCTTTATTTTTGTTGTTTTCTTGGTGATGTGAAAATGGGCTGTCTGTTTTAGTTGAGGAACTGGCCTCAACTGGATGGTCCCCGTCATTGTGCAGCCAAAGAATTTCTATTTCACTGACATCCAAGAGCCTCGCCAACTGTCATTTACTCGCATGAGAAGGTTTTTATTGAAGAAAGTATGCATCAATGTTTAGATTCTTGTGACTTATATTAGCCTGAGAACTGGAGTTCTTGTGCTGTAACTCCAGTTGGTGTTATGTGCCTGTGCGCATTTTTGTAGATTCTGTTATCATTCGGATACTTAGCTTCTTTGTGAAATGATGAGGTTAAGGGTTATCTCAATTGACTCTCGAGGCACTTTGTATTGCAGCTGGCTCTGGGAGGGAGGTGGTTTTAATCGAAAGTGGAAGGAAATGGAAGAAACCTGCAAGCCTCTCAAAACCGATGATAGACTAAAGCATCACCCTTTAACTCCTTTTAGGTTGATAAGGGGTCTGATATGTTTGCTGGTGTATCTTTCTACTGCTTTTATGTTTCTCGTATATTTTGCACCTGTTGTGGCTGTCCTGACGCGCCTTTTCAGCGTACACTATAGCAGAAAAACAACCTCCTTCCTCTTTGCTCTTTGGTTAGCTTTGTGGCCCTTTCTATTTGAAAAGATAAACGGGACCAAAGTTGTGTTTTCTGGAGATTTAGTACCACCAAAAGAACGTGTTTTGATAATTGCTAATCACAGAACTGAGGTTGATTGGATGTACTTGTGGGATCTGGCATTGCGGAAGGGTTGTCTGGGCTACATCAAGTACATTCTCAAGAGCAGCTTGATGAAACTACCTGTCTTTGGTTGGGGATTCCATGTCTTGGAGTTCATTTCAGTTGAGAGGAATTGGGAAGTTGATGAACCTGTCATGCATCAAATGCTTTCGACTTTCAAGGATCCTCAAGATCCCTTGTGGCTAGCACTTTTCCCTGAAGGAACTGATTTTAGGTACTGCGTTTCTTCCCTTTAATCTCTCTGAGTTTTCAATGTGCAGGCATGTTTACCCATATATTATCAAGCTTAATTTTTTTCCAAGAAAAAAAACATGTCCACATCATTACTGACTTTCCTATTTTGGCTACCAGCTAAAATCAGATATCTTAAATAGTAATTGATAGGTTCTCCTGTTCTTGATTTTTGGGCAGTGAACAGAAATGCCAGAGGAGCCAAAAGTTTGCCAATGAAGTTGGACTTCCTGTGCTTAAGAATGTGCTGCTTCCTAAAACAAAGGGTTTTTGCTTATGCTTGGAAGTCCTAAGGGGTTCCTTGGATGCAGGTACTTTTAAGTAATTTCATTCCTGTAAGTGTGATGATCACATGCATTTGATGAAATTATTTGTTTTTAATCCTCTCAAGTAAAAACACATTTGATTCCAAACTGTTTTAGAAAGTAGCCTGTCTCGCTATCAGTGAATCACTGCTGCTAAGTATTATGGTATTAGTTCTGGAATTCCTTGCAAGTTCATCCTAACATCACAATCTCTGTTTGGCATGAAGAGAACGATTCTGTTTTTCCCTTCTTTTTATCGCTCCTGACATTTATTATTATACTCCTCATATTTCCAATTCTTGCAGTTTATGATGTGAGTATTGCATATAAGCACCAACTGCCTACCTTTCTGGACAACGTATTTGGTACTGATCCCTCAGAAGTTCACATTCATGTTCGCCGTATCCCGGCCAAGGAGATGCCGGCTTCAGATTCTGAGGCTGCTACGTGGTTAATGGATAGGTTCCAGCTCAAGGATCGTTTGCTCTCAGACTTCAAAGCTCACGGCCATTTCCCTGATGAAGGAATAGAACAGGAACTTTCTACACTGAGATGCTTGGTAAATTTTACTGTGGTGATTTCACTGACCGCATTGTTCATTTACCTTACATTTTTTTCATCCATTTGGTTTAAAACATACGTGTGTTTAGCTTGTGCCTGCCTCGCTTCAGCTACTCGCTTTAAATTTCGACCGTTACCAGTTACGAAATTGTTATAGCATTGCTTAATCCAAGAAATGAACAGTTTTTCTATAGAAGATGGCCAAAATTACAGTTAAGGTCTCTTGTGAACATAATGTTCTATTTCAGTATTCTGTTCTGGTATATATTATTTGGGCAACATGACCGGACTGTTTACTGCCTGGGTTTTTAAAATGTTTTGACTTGAAGCATAGAAATGCTTTCATGACTTGAATTCCACGAAAGCCATGGCGTTATGCGATGTAAAATGGTAAGATGGAGCATAAGCGACCTACTAAGAGTCAGCTCTCTAGTTCCTCTGTCTAATATGTACTCTATTTCATAGGAAATGATTCGGCCAAAACAAAATGATATCAACAACACTCTTGAAGTGACCATATCATGGAGGGTTTGAAATAGCAAGGATAAACTGATTTTGGAATGGAGGGTTTGAAGCTGAGAGAATATTTTTTTGTTGTTGTTGTTGTGCATCTCAGTCCTGTATTATATGGATGAGTTGTTTTCATGCTAGAATGAAAATTATTTTCTCTAGTTTGGAAAATCCTCAAAGAATGAACATGTTTCATTGGATACCATATCATGTCGAAAAGAATGTCAAATGATGAAGGTTGATACCGGCTGTACATAGCACTGATTGATGAGATCATTTAAATTAATATTGTAGATGAAATCTTTGGTTATAAGGGAGAGATTTCGACCCCCTTTCGGGACAATTTCTTGTTTAAAAAAAATTTAATATTTACTAAAGAATGTCTCTAGCTTTTTGATATACATGAAGAGAACACTGGCTATAATAAGTTAGAGACACATGGCTGTGCGCAGGTGATTGAAATTAAAGAAAAGACGTTGGTGGTTAATCGGGCAGAACTGAAAGAAATGGCGGGAAAGGCGAATGGAGTGATGTTTGGGGTTAGTGGAAGGGAGCCCATGCATTTGCACCGCCGATGTTTGCCGCGTGAATGGGTTCACCTTTCAACATCTTTGTTTCGATGCTCCGATAATATTCACAGCCCACAGCCAAGTCTAACTGATCTGATTCTCTCTCTTATTTTCTGATCGATCATTTTTTTTTACCACCACTTTGAGAGTCGTTATTGTTAAATCTTTCGTCATTGCCAGCGAACATTTGTTTCTTTCCATATTATTATCATTATTATTAAAGAAAATGACTTGCATTAGGAAACAAGTTATACAGGAAGCAGCTGTAAGCTGCTTTTCATGGGATTGTGTGCTTTGAAGGTATATGTTAATGGAGTGCGGCCCGCCTTTTGCAGAATAAGATAAGTGAATAACTTGAATTTAGCATAAAATGCAAAGAAATTGACCCATGGAAGACGAAAATAAATATCTATACAAAAACCCAATCAAGCAAGTACTTCTCTTGCCCCCTCGTTTTCCGTTTTTTTTTAACAACGTGTGATAGCCGTTAATACATGAGCAGAAAAAAGAAAACACGGGGCTTTTCTTTGAAGGCCTTCGGCCGAACCGCTGGTCACTCAACAAAGCTTTTTACCTTTTTTTTCTTGTTGTTTTCTTTCTTCATGCATTTCCAATGTTCTCTACAAGCGGCTTTCCTCTTTGAAAGCCAATCCCCGCCCGATTTCCTTAATCGAGGGTGAAGCCCACGAACAATCTACATCCAGTGCACGTGCAAGTGCGTGCCACCTATCCTACAATTGAGCCCTTGAAAAATTACAGCCCAAAATTAGGCAAAATTACAACCTACAGCTGCCTGTATTTTACAGACATTCCTCCGGACGAAGCAGAAAACAAACTGCTCCGCAGACGATTAAACCACGACACTTTCATCTCACCGGAGCCCGTGCACTGACCGTCACCTTCCTCCTCACTGCTAAAGAGGGTTTGGTCTGAGCAGTCAAGTGATGCTCCGCAGGCTAAATTATAGGACTGGCATGCTGAGTGGCACACCCGGAGCCTGTTGTCACCATCCTTGTCGCACTTTTGGATAGAGATCTGGCCGTTGAAACAAGATACATAAATCATCATATCATGCATGACTAACTATTGAAAAATAAATGATGGGAGACTCCTGGAAAAAAGTGTGGGAACCCTACCCAGCAGGCTAGTCGCTTGGCAGCTGCATCACAATAACCGCAGCCAAATATATTAAATAACTTGCGAGCACCGCCTGGGAACAATCGGTGATAGTTGGGGATGACAACAACTTCTTCTACCTGCTGAAGTGTACCTGATTCACTGGGTGCACAGTGTTGGCCAGATATGTCACTCTCCAGTACATTTTTGCAAACTGAAAGGCTGGAGAGAAGAGTCGAGCTGTTCTGACACGTGTAGCCTGCATAGTCGGAGCAACGGAATTCACAAACTCCATTGTCGCAGACCCCGCCATGGAGGCTGCATTGCTCGTCACAAACAGCTGCATATCACACAGCAAAGAGCAAATATTTACAAAGATAACATTTGAAAGGAACATTATCAGGCTTCTTCTCCGAGAAAGATCATATTACCAGTAGAGCAGTCGATGCCGGTGTAACCATTTTCACATCGACAGATTCCATTTGACAGGCACTTACCCTGGCCATTGCAATTCCCCGGACATGAACCTACAAAAGGATAAAAGAAATGCTTGACAAAATTGAAAATTATAATTCAATGAAGCCAATAATCAATGGATTGCAAAAATATAATTGAATGAAGCCAGGATTCTCATCCATAGATTCCAAATTTGAACACTGAAAAGCTTAATAGGAGCATACGTTTACTACAATCATGACCATGAAATCCTATGAAACAGTGACACCTTCCATCTACACAGTCCCCATTAAAATTGCAAGAGCTGGGGCACTGTCCAGGTACAGAGACTGAAACTGTACTGCAAAGCTCCTGGTAAGCGGGACAAATCAGCTCCCCTGCAGACGAGCAAAACACAGAAAATTTAGGAATGGACAGCTGATAATTTAATTCAATCAATCAGCTTAAAAACAAATAATTAATTACCGTTAAAGCTAGGGAATTGTACTGGTCCTCCAGCTTCCGGGCACACTTTCCAAATATCATCCACAGAAACCTAAAAAGAGGACCATCAGAATTACATTATAACACACATCCTGCTTTTAATGGCAACGTGAAAACTACCAATTATTTTCAAAAATCCTAAAAATAAGACATTCAATCTCCTTCAGATCACCCCCCTGGTAAACAGCAGTGTCATTCAAGAGGCAAGAAGCTCATCTTGTGAAATTTGTTGTGTTATTCCATGTTCCCAACGGAAAATTGGACAGACAAGTCTGTTCAAAGGACATCCTACAGACTCGCACATCCCAGGTGAGAATTGGCTAAAGGCTATGATTGAGATCCTCAAGCTGGCCGTTTTTTTTCTGGAAAGTTTAGCGAAATCTTAAAAACTACAGCTCATGAGAACAGTGATTGCAAACTTGCAAATCTCCAAATTATAACTAAATTAGAGTTTATGCACTTGCACAAATTTCATTTATCCATCTTTTCAACCCTCTTAAAAAAACTCATCATTTGTTGAGAAAATACATTTGTATGCACTCAATCGATGCTTACATTGCACATGCAAGCTTCCATAGACAAATGAATGGACTTCGCACTAGCATATATTAAACTACAGCATGACATGCAGGGGGGTATTAAACATAACAGAGCTCCAGTGCATACTTCGAGAGAGTTATTTACACATCTGTGCTGATAACAACCATTTCCTTGGGTCAGTGAGCCCCTGACAAATCCAGTACGTACTAGTGATGAGGCCATGCACCTGCATGCATTATTTTAAAACATCTGATCAATATATTGTTTCCTAAACTCAACAAACAGAATGCTCTAATCTCAAATCTCACCTGGAGCTACTCCCCCGCACTTCACCTAACATTCTATCCGGTGCTCTTGCGCTGTTTTTGTCTGTGCAAGATCCATCAGAGTACGCCACAAAATAAGTACAGTAGTCGGCCAACGAGGACTGCCCGCCTGCAATGGCCATTAATAAGGTTAAAAGGAAAATAAAATTAATGGCAAATATATCCGACTCGTTGAAGGATATTGATATATTAAAACAATCACAGCCTTGTTCAACAGGATATGTATTGCAGGTAGTTGAAATGTCCAGGTGTTGCAGCTTGTGACACACAAAGCTTGTGCAGGAATAATTGAGAACAAAAAACATTATCTTGACAAGATTTTCAATCAAAGCAAAGTCTCTCTTAGTTGAAGCCGCAGAGGATCTCATATGAAATGTGGAATAATGAGAAAAAAATCATAATGGTTAAGGAAACGGTCTCCTGGTTTTCTACAATTAATCACAAACATACATGAAAAGAGAGGCTTGGCTGCATCTTGAAGGACAGATTGTTGTGACAATATGTAGACAGGAAACAGGGTTTAAAAATATTTGTTCTACAAAGAACATTAATTTTTTACTTTCACACAAGTGGCAAATTTTCTAAATCACTCAGTCATGGACTGGAGGAATTTGAACACATGGAGCATAAGTGCATGGCTAAAAACTTCAAGCTCAAGAACCCACCTTTATTTGCCTGTGGAAAGTAACGAGCCCATTGCGGGAGATCCCCGGTGTAACTTACAATCGGACAATAACCCTCTGCCTCCCTGTTGTATGTACAGCCTGACAACTGGGTAGCATTGCAATGATATGACCCCTTCCAGAGGTTGCAAGGGAATGTAACAAAGTCAGTTCCTTGATTTCGACCCCAGTCAAGCCCATCTGCCATGCTATAGTTAGCCTGGTACCATCCACTATCTTCCAACAGAGCTAGTGTCATTTTTGAAACTACCGATCTTGAATCCACAGATCCTGTCATTATTTCATTCATCAGAAGCCTCTTTTCCCAATGTGAACCTGCAGCCAAGTTTTCAAAAAAAAATTATACGACTAATTTGCTAAGAGTTACCCCGGTCTTTAACTAGAATATGGCTATATGTCTGATAGTAACAACAGATTATTGCTTCTCAAATTGGTAAAAATATTTTATGCCATTCATTCAGTATTTCTGTTCCCATAAATAAACATCCTGCCATACACTACAAGTCAATTTTCAATGATATTTATTAATTTAAGCGCCTAAAATACAAACCTTGCAACCAATAAGTCAACATTTTAGATATAGCCAAATTACATATAAAAAATAAACATTGATTGCGAGTTAAAAAGAAATCACAGAAAATAAAAGGAATACCTGATGTGCCACGTCCTCCCCCATCTTCAAGTTCTAAACCTGTCAAATTTTCTGAGAATGCCTGATAGAAGGAAAACTTATCAAAACCTTAGTTGGCTGTTGGGATGTAACAGGCAGAAATTAAAAGCCACATAATGTAAATAAAGAATATTCTGACAATGCAAGCATTTCCTAGAGATACTAATAAGCTGCACAATACTCACCCCATAATGATTTCGTGAGTGCATGACAACACGTGGAAGAACCACACGTGTCACAATCCGGCCAAGCTTTTCATCCATGAGCTGTTCAGTGACCTGAAAAACATGCAATGGCAAGCTTTAATGTTGAGTTCATTTGAAATTCCCATAAGTGCTCACAAATAAACTCTGAAGTCCTTTCAACACCATTTTGTTTTATGGAGACAACACAGATAGTTCCATTAATAATTCAGATAATGTTTCAATAATTGATCCAACAGTATATTTGTCACCAACCTGACTGCGCCTTCTCTTTCTGTCATCCCTAAAGTGGGCAAAGGCGTGAGGATCAAAGCCTAAGACATGCATAACCTGGATGAAATTAAACACGTTAATCAGTACAAGATAGATCATTCCACAGGTTGCCAATCTTGTTAATTTAATACAAAACCACCTCATGAATGAGGGTAGCTGAAAGCAAAGTCTCTGCTTCAGCTGTCAAATGGCGAGGGGCAACATTCACATGTCCTGCAAAAGAAATGAAAAGCTCAGGTTTATTATCTCATGAACAATGAGATGATGCTCAATGCAAAATATATAAATAAATACATCAAAACATGCAGAACTAATTTACCAGCAATTGCACGGCCCCATTGATCGCGTTCACATGCCACTGCCCATGCAAGAGTGTTGCCAGTGGTCGGTCTTGTAGTCACCAACAGAACCAAGTCCGCATCAGCGACACCCTCTAAGAAGAAATTAAACAAATATAAAGTTTACCTCAGACTTCCAAATAAACACCCTCTGAGAATGGCAATTTGAGCAAATCACAAAGCAAGAGGGCAACTGAAATGACATACCTTCAACATATCCACGTGGAAGCTGTACACCTCCATCTTGCCCACATGCCGAATATCCACTTAACCGCAAGTTACCCTTTACAGGCTCAACAGCCAATGCTCTCCTAAACCAATCACTTGTCTGCCCCAGAGCCTGTATCGAAATCAATTACAGAAAGAAGTTCATTTTTATCAAACTTTTTGCGGATATAAATGTTAATTGTAGTTTCATTCCTCATCAAGATTTAATAGTCATCTCAAAATATGCATCATGGAGTAGATATCTTAAATTAATTTTATGAGTGCTAACCTTGCGAAGCCGATGCTTTTTGTCCTTTCCAGAAATATCATCCACGGTGCAATTGTACCAGCAATCACCATAAAGTGGAGGATCGCCATAGGGATTGCAAGCAGTGCCAGGAAGAGAAGCCACTGGAGGCTCCCCTAGCTGATAAGAACGAAAGAAAAGAAAATATCTGTTATCAGCAGAAACTAGTACACCCAACTGAGCATGTATGTGTTTGTGTTTGGGGATATGGTATATAATGTTTTTCAAAGTATTTTTTTTCCTGGAATTGCATCAAAATATGTTTTTTTTAATTTTTTTTTAAATTTGTTTTTAATATCAGCCCATCAAAACAATTCAAAAACACTAAAAAATGAAGAAGAAAAAATATTTTTTTTTTCAAAAACACGGTTAGACTGAAAAAACAAAGTAAATCACATATTACACCCACCTTCACAATGTCACCAACTTTTCGGCAATCTCTTTCAGGTGAGTGACCAACCGCATCGTAATTTAAAAATATCCTAATTGGCTGCTTTACATCTTTTTGCTGTAACGATGATTCTGGAATCCCAAGCAACGCCCTCCCTTTGCGATGAAGGGGTTTAGTGATACCAGACTGACCATAAATCTGTGGGGTGACAGAGTACACCTGGCGACCAGGTCGTTTTCTCTCTTCAATAATCTGGTCGTGAATGCATGAATGTGATATAACATTTTCACTGCCCCTCTCTGCACTTTGTTGTTGCAATTGGTGGTCGTGGCTTTCGGCATTAATAGCTAGAAAGCATAACAATATCAACGCAATCTGTTTCGAAATCATAACAACCGCATATTGTTGAAATTACTTGTCAAGCTCAAACAAATAAATCTGGCTGTTCGTATGAACACGAACAGAAAGCTTCGATTTTCAAATAGAGATGATGATGAAGATGAACAAATTTGCAACAAAATTTAGCCAAAACAAATAAGAAATTAAGAGATCTTGCAGCTCCAAACACGAGGTAACAAATACAGAGCAAAGAACAAAACTTTGAACACCATGGGTTTAATTAAGCTATAACTATAAGCTAATAAAGCAACTAATAATACTTCCTTAACAGACCCTTCTTATTTCCAAAGGCTAAGCAATCCAAATTCAATAAGGAAGCCTGTGCCCTATAAAAATCAGGCGAACTGTTCCCGAAAAGTAATTTCCATCGACAAAAAAGAAAACTAAGAAGAAAGAAAGAAAGAAGGCGACTAAAGAGGAAATCTTCACAAAAGAAAATAATTACAAGGAGAAAATCTAAACTAAGAGGAAAACATTTTGGCATCGGACAATTACTTGAGGGTTAAGTTCAGTAACTAAACCCCAAAATTTCCTTTTTTCCCCTTCAAATTCCCAGTAAGCAAACAGAGCTGGTGAACTAAAACCCTAAATCTCACATTTCAAAGAACAAAACAAGACAGAAAAACAGCACTAAAAAGAAAAGGAACAGGAACAGCTCACCTCGAAAACAACAAGTGTGAATCTGAGCTTGGTATCAAATCTAGGTACGGAACATGAACTACACTTGTTTATAAAAAGCTCCATGAAATGTCCGCAACTGTAAGACTAGACAGTACGGATTCCATCAAATCGCCGGCGATTTTCCCATCGGCTTGAAAAATCGCTGGCTGTTCCGCATTTCACTCGCCCAAATAATAAATATTCAAACAAGCATGTCATTACTTTGTTAAAATCAAAGAGAAATATTTTTTAATTGTTGCTCGTGAGTATAAGTAGTACGGTTTTGAATGGTCAAAATATTACACCAAATAAAAAGTTTTTTGAGTGTTTTATGTACTGAATCAGAAAATATATGGGTGGTGCTGAGTGTAAGAACAAGAACTGGCTTGGAACAGGAGATTTATACATGAAGGAGAAGGAACAGTAGCGGTGAAGAGAGAGAGAGCAGAGATATTATGAAAACCAGATGGGTTGGGTGGAGATGATCATAACTCTTTTTATCTTTTTCTATGTTTAATATTTAAATTGTGATATTTTTTATTAAAAATAAAAAATTTTATTTTAAATTATTTTTTTTAATTATCTCTAATATGCGAATTTCTATAATAAGTATTTTAAAATAAGAAATACACTACCCTCTCTGGGTTTTTTAGGTGGTAAACTTGCAACGTGAAATAAAAATAAGTGTGGCTGCAAAGTCGATTTCGCCTTTTATATTTAGCTGAAACAACGAAAATGCCACTGTGCTGCTTGTTTTGCGTGTGGATGAGAGCTCGGCGATGCAGGACCGCAGTGTGGTTGTTAAATAAAAGTATTTTTCATCAGCCACATCCCACATGGATGGTTGGTTTTTCGTGTTTATCTAAGGACGCTACGTGCTGGGGCTATGAAGAGCAGGGGCGGTACGCCGAGCAACAAGTCTGCTTTCCCCCTTGCTTCCACATTATTTTATAATTAATTTATAGTTTAATACAATGTTTGTCACTGCTTTTTAAAAATATATTTTTTTATTTTAAATTAATTTTTCTAATATTTTTAAATTATTTTCAAAAATTATACTTAAAAAATTAAAAAAATATCATTTTTAAACAAAAAAACATTTTAAAAAACAAAACAATCATACTCAAACAAACACTTAATAATGTGATTTGATTTATAATAACTCTCAAATCCACTTTTAGTAAATATATTATCTATACAGCTAAACCAAAACATGGTTTCACTGTGCAAGCTAGCACTGTGCACGCAAACTCATCGGCACTATTCATGTGCAGTTCACCCCGGTACTTCGCGGGTGTATGTCCTCCTTTTTTTTCTGTTTAGGAACAGTGGAAGCACGAAATTAGCCCCCGAAAAAGACAAAAATCGTCGTCTTTTTCGGGGGCTGGACGGTCATTGACAGGTTCGGCCCGGTTCGGCCGGCCGGGTTTTTTATTTTTTAAATATTAGTTTGAACAGTGTAGCGACGATTTCACCCCCCGAAAAGGACAAAAACCATGCCTGGGGGTGAGGGGCGTTCCGGTAATTAGTCAATTTTTTCTTCTTTTTTTCGCTGACACCTGTTGGCGCGTCGCAGGATGCGCCGTCCGTTTCAACGCTCACGCGTTCTTCGGACGGCGCGTGAGGCTTCATAAGACGTCGGAAAACGCCTAACCGGCGTCTAGAGTGATTTTCAGGCATGTGCTCTTCCCCATGGGGCGGCGCGTGTTGCACTATGGTGTTCGGAGACGTTTCAATGGTCGTTTGAATTCCCCCCCCCCCAATTTCTCTCTCCTACCTGCGCCAGATGACGTCAGCTAAGCTATTTTTTATCAAAGTTCATTTCAGTCCCTGAACGTTTTAATTTGTTTTTCTAGCCCTTACTTCCATTAAATGGGTTTTGATTTGTTTCATTTTTGTCCTTCAATTGAAATTGATTAGGTATTGAAGTTCCAGTTCGGTCCTCATGCTTTTAATTTTGCGGGGTGGGCTGGAATTCTAAATATTTTTGGTATCAAAGTTTTGATTAATTTCAATTTCATCCTTCCATGCAAATTTATTATAAATCCTTAATATTTTAGGTATCAAAAGTTTGATTTCTTTCAATTCTATCCTTCTATGCAAGTTAATTATGGATTTCAGTTTCATTTCAGTCCCAGTTCTTTTAATTTCCGGTTTTGTTTTGAATTATATGATTTCAATGTTTGGGTTTACTTCAATTCTGTCTTTTAAATTAAAGATATTATTGAAAGTATATCAAATTAATTATATATTTGTATATTTATGTCAAATTAAAGTATGTAAAACTAATATTATGTTCAAATATTTATTGAATATTATCGCCTAAAAATATATAGAGGGAGAGGAAAAATGACCTAGGATTTTTTTAATAACAGAAATTCATATCAGTATTCTTAAATACATTTAATATAATAATACGATGAATAAATCTTATAAAAAAAATATATTGGCTTCAAGATTAAATTTTGTGTTCTTTTGTTTAAGTTTATTTGTTGAAATAAATTTCCAATGTTTTGACTTTTTAATTATATATTTGTGTATTTATGTCAAATTAAAATATGTGAAACCAATTATATGTTCTAATATTTATTGAATATCATCACCTAAGAATATATAGAGAGAGAGAACAAAATAGCCTAAGATTATCCTTTAAATTCAATATATTATTTAAATTATGTCAAATTAATTATATATTTGTATATTTATGTCAAATTAAAATATATAAAACTAATTATATGTTTGAATATTTATTGAATATTATCGCCTAAAAATATATAGAGGGAGAGGAAAAATGACCTAGGATTTTTTGAAGGGCAGAAATTCATATCATGTTTTCTTAAATATATTTAATATAATAATATGATTAATAAATCTTATATAAAAAACAAATTGCCTTCAAAATTTAATTTTGTGCTCTTTTATTTAAGTTTATTTCTTTACAAGGATTTCCAATGTTTTCATTTTTAATATTTTAGATATAATATTACTGCGGAAAAAAAACATCTCAAAAAAAAAATATTGACAAATTTAACTGCATTATCTACAAGTCAAATTAAAAAATATACAAGTCACTTCCTGTTTCTATTAGACTATTCTTTTTAGACGGTAAATAAATAATTATAGCACACCAAAAAATTAAGTTTATGTTTGAAAAATAAATTATAATATTTTTATTTCTAATATGTCTGATATTTATTGAATATTATAGCATAAAAATATATTAAGAGAGAGGGAAAATGACTTTGGATTTCTTGAATGACAAAATTCATATTAGTATTCTTAAATATAATTATACTAACTAAATATTAAAATAATAAAATACAATACATATACAAGCAATTAATTTTCTACATAGATAAAAAAAACTCGCTACATCGCCAATTATTTAGTTAATTATAGATAATAAGAGTAAATATTTTTTCTCAGGTTGCTGGAGTTCGAGTCCGCCTGCCACCGAAAATGATTTTTGAGTAAAGAACAATGTTTTCTATTGTTCATAAGTGTTTGACATGTTTTTTTTCAGTCATTTTTTCGATAACTGGGGTATCCGGGTCAGCTTATGCGCATCACAATAAATCTCTGAACTTAATTTTTTGTTACAGTTTTCACTGTTTATTAATATTTTAAAATGTTTTTTCCTCTTCTTTTTTTCAGGCTTCTTTTTTTTTGTTTTTTTTATACTCGCGGTGTCCGGGTCAGTTTACACGTACCACAATTTTTTCCTCACATATATATATTTTTTATAACCGGGGTAGGTTACACGTGTCACGAATAATCCTTTGACATTGTTTTTTATTTTTTTTTCAACTTATAATTTTTTTTTATAACTAGAATGTCCAAGCTAACTTACGTGCACTATGACTATTCTTTTGTACATAGCCAAAGGAGATCACAATTTCAAACAGTAATAAACAGTGATTTGAAATGTGGTTTTCGTTTTTCATTACTATTTAAAAAAATTGATTGAACTATGATTCTGGTGAGATATGACAAGAGTGTTTGGTAATGCGTTTGAAAATCGCTTTTGAACAAATTTTAACTTTTTTCAATTTTAAATTAAAAAAAATGTTTCTACATGATTTTGATGTGCTAATATCAAAAATATTTTTTAAAAAAAAAATAAAAATTACAACACGTTAAAAATCAATTATTTTTCTACATATAAAAAAGCCCAGCGCAACGCGCGGGCAAATCAGCTCGTATTCTCTAAATGTAGAAAATTTATTGAATTAGCATGCTTTTGCGTCCAAATGTAGAAAATTCTTAGTTCCGATTATGAACTATATATTATATAGAAAGTTAAAAGAAATAAAATCAATTACTTTTAAGGTTATAGATTCAAGTTTTGTCTATATTTTCGAAGTGTTATGTGCATCTTCATCTAAACTTTACTTTATTATCATAGGCTTTTTTATTTTTAGTATAGAAATTTATTTCTAACATAACCTTGTCAATTATTCATGTTATTTTTAGGTGTTTTTTCAAACTATGTAATGATTTAACAGGCTTGTATAAAAAACAAATTGTCAATTAACAAATCCCTTGAGATATTTTATATAAATTTCTTTATCAAGATCACCATTTAAGAGAATTGGTTTTGTACATGTTTGTTGTATTTCAAGTTTGTTAATAGTTATACTAATTATTAACATTTTTATATAAGTAACTCTTGACAAGAGAGAATATATGTCAAAAAAACTATTTTTTTGTTCAAAACTTTTAACAATGAGTCTTTTTTTATACTTGTCAATAGCTATATCAACTTTCATTTTTCTTTTGAAAATTCATTTATAGCCTAGTGATTTAATTGTGAAAAAATATCTAATATTTTTTATATATGTGATTGCTCATAATTAATTCAACATGTGAGCATATATATTTAGTTTATAATCATCCAATATATAAAAAACATGTCAAACTTGATTTCATGACAAAATAGGTAGCATGCTTACCAAGTCATTATATAAACTTGCATAAAAGACTGAAATACAACCATATCATGCAAACTAAGTCATTATATAAAGTTTTATTGTTGTCAAAGATAAATTATTTGTTTTTAAGGCTTCATTGCTCAATTGAACCAAGAGAATAATGACCTAAATATGTTTCCACAACAATAAGTACTAAGATCTGGATTAGAAATAGAATAAAGAGCTCAAAATAAAGGATCTTTACTAAAAACATTTGGGTAAAAGAAGAGTTAAATTCTATAGCAATAATATCCAAGAAAAATGCAAAACAAATTGACTATTTGAAATTAATTTAGTATCTACTCATAAATTGTTTAAAATGTATTAATATTTTATATTAAAGAGCTTAATGTTAAATATTAAATAAACTCTTAACCATAAAAATAAATGAACTCCACTTTAATATGGTTTTAAATGTGTCTATTAATCATGTTTTAAATAAGTTTCCCAACCTATAAAAGGGACGTAAATATGTTTTGTTAGAAAGACAGGGGTAAAGGGATAAAAATAAATATATATTCAAGATAGCTTTGAAGTTAATTTTTATTTTCCCGAAACACAAAGGATAAAAGGTCTAAATTATTTCTGTATTTTTATTTTTTTTAAACAACAGGAAGACAATGTGTAACCGGAACAACTCTCTATTTAAAAGGGGCAAGGGAAAAGACAAAAAAAAAAAAGATAAAAAGAAGAAGAAGTTTATCTGGCAATGGATTAGATTAGATGGTTTGGTATTTTGCTAACCTTTAATATATATATATAAGTTTCAATAATTTTGTTGCTACTTTGACATTTCATCCTGCTGTCTCGTTTTCTATAGTCTCGAGCTCCACTGTAACAGGGACAAATAATCTAAGTATATTGATATTATTTTTTTTTATTAATTTGGATGTTTGTACTTGCTCGTACTTCGACTAATTTCATGAGTTTTGAATAATCTAAGTATATTTATATTATTTTTTTGATTAATTTGGATGTCCGTGTTAGTTTGCTCGTACTTCGACTAATTTCATGAGTTTTGAATAATCTAAGTATATTTATATTATTTTTTTGATTAATTTTGATGTCTGTGTTAGTTTGCTCGTACTTCGACTAATTTCATGAGTTTTGAATAATCTAAGTATATTTATATTATTTTTTTGATTAATTTGGATGTCCGTGTTAGTTTGCTCGTACTTCGACTAATTTCATGAGTTTTGAATAATCTAAGTATATTTATATTATTTTTTTGATTAATTTTGATGTCCGTGTTAGTTTGCTCGTACTTTAACTAATTTCATGAGTTTTTAAAATCACCAATCATGTAAGTTTTCAGTGACTACCATATTAATAGCTACAAAACTCAAAGTTAAAATAAAAAAAAGAATAAATTTCCAAATCTCAAATGTATACCACCGGATACCTTGTTAGATGGTTAAGTCTATTGATATTTTAGTTTCATTGGATGCTGTTGCTGGCCAAACAAATAGCCAGACTACAACGTTAACAAACCAATCTAATTATGTCCTAACGAACATTAATATTGACACTTAATAGCATTAAATAAAGAAATAAAACAGCCCTAGCGGTCCCTGTCCTAGGGTTCTACTTCTACTTGCAGTATCAGGGGTGTTTTTACGTTGGATTATTGCAGCACAGCTGTCTCTGTAGCTTGATTTTTAAACATGACGAGGGTTGACCTCCAGTTATAGGTTAGTTTGAATATATATATATATATATATATAAAGAAAAATATTACTATATTATTTTTATCTTTATTTAAAAAAAAACCTGGCGTGGGTTAGAACTTGGATCACATGCCAATCGTTGAGTTAGGTCAAATTAGGTTTTAAAACATTGCTCCAAAGTTTTGACTACACGGCAGTCAGCAGAGGCCAGGTAGCAAGCTTTAGCTCAAAATAAGAATCTCACGAGTCGAGGCAACTGCACCAGGAGGAGTGAAAACATCGATCAATCCAAATAATTAAATGGATCGCTATCCTCTCGTATTTTTTTTTATTGTGGTTTTTTAATTGTGAATGTTCAGACTAGTTTTCATGTATTTTCATGTAATTTTATAATTAATAATTATATAAATTTTCAGTGATTCTAAGATTTGTAATACTTGATCTTTAGGAAGCAAACTAAAATATTTTAGGGTTAATTTTTTTCCCATCGGTTTTTGGAACTGGTGAAGTTTGTCTTGATATCTTTTTCTTTGATTTAAAACTGCCAAATCCTTTCGGAGACTCAGTTGATTCGCTAGACTTAATTCAATCGACATGAATTAATTTACCACTATAATTAAAAACATGATAAATAAATAAACCAAATTTAAAACAATATTGACAGCCATCAACTTAAAAAAATTAATGTTTTTCACTATTGTAGAAATCTCTCTCTCAATATTCTTAAGAGATCTACATGATCTTAATTAATAACAAAAATGAAAATGTAATGACTTTATAAAAAGCAAAAAAAAAAACAAAAAACTCAATTCCCAACAAAATCAAATATCAAAGGAAAAAACTAAAAAAAACAAAACAATTTGGATCCACCCAAGTCAACTAACAAAATATATGATTTAGTTGTGAGACTGATATAGCTTTATAGAAAACAAATATCAGACAATCCAATATTGATAGATAAATATGGGGAAAAAAATCCAATAAAAAAGACTAGAGTCAATTCGTATCAATTCATTAAGTCTTCAACTTGAGATATGAGATCAGTATAACTTAACGAAAAGAAAAGCAATAACAATTATGAATTTTGATTCCCAATCAATCAAATATTAAATGATTAAATTTTAAAAAAATCAATTTTAAAAGTAATCTAAAAATCAAAGTTATCTCTGGTCATGAGACCATGGCTAACTCTATAAAAGACAAACCCAAAAAAATCATGAAGTCAAATCTCCAACCAACAAAATATCAAGGAATAAGATTGAAAAAAAAAATTAAAAAAAGATAAAATAACAAATAACAATGAAAACCAATTTTTTCATAAAATAAAATAAAATTTTAAGGAATGGAATTAAAAAGAAAAACAATTCAATTGAGAAAATGATATAAAAAATTAAGGACCATATTTAATATAAAAATTAAATTAAACCAAATGCTCAGGAATGAAATCGAAAAAGAAACCAATAAAAAAAGATTAAAAACAAAATATATAGAAATTATAATAATAAGAACCAAATTTAATATAAAAAAAAACACATAATGAGTTCAATATTTAAATTCCCATGAAACAAAAAAAAGGAGAAAAAGAAAAGGAAGCATGGTTCCATCCCGATCAATATTTAAATAATTCATAAATTTAATTTATAAGAATTAATGGTATAAAATGTTGATATAAATATTGGACCTACAAGTATACTATTATTTAAATATTTAGAAATAAAAAAAATCTCATAATTATTTTGAGTTTTAACCAAAAATATTTATTTTCAAGATGCATGAATCACAAAAAAACTCATTTATTTTTCAAAATAGGTAAAATCTGATAGAACATCTACATCTTAAAAATTATTTTGAACACATAACCGATATTAAAATTAAAAAAAAATTAATTTTTTTCACACGAATAAATTATATGCACATCAAAACTAGCATACCACTTCAAAATAAACAATACAATATACTTTAGGACGTGCGACAAAAGCGATCCTTTTCCTTTTCTATTTCCTGGATATGATTTGTTGCATGTGGGCATGCAAGCACCACGTTTGCTCTGTCTCTTTCCTGGAAAATGTCATTAATCGAAGGTCGAAGCTTCATCTCCAATCCTTTTTAATTTTAATTACAATTATTCCTTTCCATTTTCTTTTTCTTAACGTGGAATACGTAATTCGTGCCAGAAAAGTTTCGCACCTTCATCGGCATCGCCACCGATGAATGCCTCTGTGCATCTGAGCCGTTGGTTATCAACACATCATTCACCTATGATTTCTTTGTTCTCTTTAATTTTCTCGCAGTCTTAGCATTAGGATCCCAATCTGATGATATTACAGTGATTAAAGTGTTAATAATTATAGTTTTTGATGATAATAATAATAATAATAATAATAATAATAATAATAATTTATACAGAATATCAATAATTATAATAATGCTAATAAAAAATTTTATTTTCATAATAACAATTATAATGATGTTATCAATAATAACAATAACTCATAAAAAAATTTAAATTATTAATCCGGGATATTAGATTTAAAAAATTATATATATAAAAGTTGCAAATTTTAATTTTTAATAAATACAATATCGAATAATAAATTACTTGAATTATCATTCTTCTTCTTATTATTATTATGATAGAAAGTAAAATAAAAAAATAATCCTAGCAGCATTATAAACAAAATTAAAAGAACGAATGAAAATATTTTTATTATCATTACGAGACATCATCAGATTATCAAACTGAATCTAAGTTAATGTGTTATTTTCTTATTTGTTTGTCTAAAAAACTTTTGACTATTTAGTTTTTTTATATATTCATTTTATTATAGACAAGATGTTAAAAATAACAATAACAATTATTTTTAAGTATTTTTTCTTAAAAATATATAGGTTAATTATATATATATATATTAAACCCTATTTAAGCCTCTAAATCAAGTTTTAAAATAAATAAAAAAGGGTGTGACCAGTTGATTTAACAAGTTTTTTCCTTATTAAAAATAAAGTTGACTTTTTCAAAGGAAATTTCAAAGCGACACTCATTTAATAATATATACTTTTTAAAAGAATGCGCAGTGCACGCCATATATAGTAAAACCACCTCACAATTTCGTGTTCTTGTTTTAGAAAAAACAGCAACAACAACAACTGGAATTGTAATGTTTATGAACTGCCATTGATAAGCAATCACAGAACAGCATGGGATGCAGTACTAGGTGCCAAACAAAAACCTCCAAGGAAACACTACATCAAATTATGCAAGAGATCTTTCAACAAAGTGATGATACCATAATAGCTCATCTAGGCTGGTCCATTCATATGCAAATTATTGTGGTAGATGGCCTGGCCATGTAGTTGGATATATTGTGTCCGGACAGGCTTCCATCCTTCGTTTTCTTTACTGACTAACCAGTGGGGCTGGCTAGCCAGGGTCAGTTATGGCCGCATCTACACCCATTTAGAATTCAAGTGGAATCTTTTATTACAGTTAGTTAATGATTCGTAAAATTAGTTGAGATGTACGTAATATCCTGATTCTGCCATATTCAATACATTTGGATCCTGATTTTGCCTTTTTCAAGCAATAGCATCAAGGGTGTAATTGGAAAAGCATTGTTTAATGGCTATAATACACGATTACATGAAAAGGAATTGTAAATTACGTGTTAGAGGGCAGATTACTTTTGTATTAAAGGTTTTTCGTCTCATTTCGGTCCTTTTCTTCACTCGTTTCATTTGAGTTTGTGAAAGACGTGCAGGATCGAGAGAGAGAGGAACATGGCTAAATAGTTCTTACATTTTAGTTTTTTACTAGACATGGTCTCCTTTTATGTTGTAGAACTATATTATTTTTTCATAAAAAAAAACAATGTTTTATGATCAAGCCGGTCAAGGGGTTATCCAACACCAACATATGTGCTTGCATTCATGTTTTACGTGAATAATTGATGTGTATACAATTTTGGGTTTATTCCCCTTTCAATCAGTCCATCAATTTAATCAGACAACTTGTAGGCCCTATAAATAAATTCCCTGATCAAATTATTCAATTATAATTCGTTCAGGAAATAATAATAATAATGGAACCCACTGGTTTTTTCCAAGTACAAGAATGGTTCCCTGGCCTTTGAACCGGAAATATGTTGGTGCTTTGCTTGATACACCACCAGAGACAGCTAGAGCGAGAGAGAAAAGTGGTTAGGCGATTAGCTGCGTAAACTTCAATCAATTTAAACGTCAACAGGGTCTTGGCCTGGTGGTCAAGAAAAGCTTCTTCCTTTCTCTGACTCCACGTTCAAGCCTTGTCAAGAATACCTGTCACCCCTGCGATGTCTTATATACTCATTGGATTTACAGAATGTTCAGTGGATCCAGGGATACGGTTATAAACAAAAATAAAATTTAAACGCCTTCTAATCACACCACGCATAAGGTGATTTGGTGGGGGTTTCTTCCTCATTTGAGACTTCATATTGCATTATTGTCGAGCTGGTGAGCTGATCGAGACTAGTCTGCTGGCCTTTTTATCAACTTTTTAAAGTAGCTGGGCGCAGATCTGCTCATCCCGGATTAAAACCATACAAGAAAACATCCTTCTTCGGTGGGGCATGGCTGTTATATATATAAAGTGCTTTTGGATTGAAGTGAGATGGGAGGCAGCGCCTGATGATATTCCTTCCCACTCGAATGAGATGGCCCGGGAAACGGGGTTGAAACATCATTTTCAGAGATGGGTCATTGATCGATCGGAGTGTTCCTTCCGAAACAAGCACCGGGAAAGTTGTTCAAAGCTGCACGTGAAATTCCGGTTAAAGACGCCTCTTTTTATAATGATTCAAAGTGAAAGGAGGCTCAAAGAGATTTCTTTGAGTGTTGCTGCCTGCTGGAGAAGCGCCGCCGTTACAGTGTTTTAGATGGTGAGATTCAAATGAGATGATGTTAGGTCAACAAGATTTTAATATCATATTAAAGAATTATCTAACCTAACATGTTTAGATAGATAATTAGATATAGAATATAATTCATATTGAGTGATTGATTTTTTCCATTCTGCTTGTTTTGTCATCCCATTCAAGGATCAAAAATTGTTTGCCTGCACGTTACCCAGCATCTCATCGGAGACCCTTTTCTTGGAGCCTCAAAAGTATGGGCTCAAATATTATTGTTAGGCTCAAAAGACATCATCGATCCCTGCAGGATGTGTGTTGATGGTGATGTAAGACCAAATTGTCTATCATCATACCACATGCCTTCTTTAAGCTCTAAAATTTGTGGCATGGAATTGAAGATGCAGCTCAATTACCAAAACACTAAAATAGCAAAGACTTTTACTGTTTTATAGACCCTACATTCTTCCATAATTGCATTGTGGTCGCATAGTGTAATTGTTTTTGGTCTTGTATTTTTTTCCCTTTTCAATTTGGTCATTCATGTTCGTTTTATTAAAGCTTGGTCCTTGTAGTTTATTTTATTAGTCTTGGTGTGGGGTTCTTCTGGGCCAAAAAAAAAAGTCTTGTCATTGTGCTGCTGCTTGATTTTGAAAAATTGTTTGAATTTTTTTATTTTCCAAACGAATTGAAACTAAAAGGAATATTCCAAGGAGAAAAATTGCAGGAATAGGAAATTGAGAGGAGGGGGAGAGAATAAAATGGAGGAAAAGAAAGAAAAAGAATATTTAGCTCGAAGACTGATATTAATAATTATTAAAAATATAATAGTTTTTCATTATAACTTAATAGTTTTTTTTCTAGTCAATTTTCCAAGCATGTCAATTAACAGCTGGCTGTGGTCAAAGCATTGACCTGATTTGAGTAAAAAAGGCATCAAAGCCTTTTGAAAAGTTTTGGATCGGCATATTAAATTAATAATTAAAAACATTTTTTTTTAAAAAAATACATATAACATGGGTATTTTTGTCCTTTTATCCCGATTTTTTAATTGGATTTACCTAGAGGTGATCATTTCATTTACTAAATATAAATATTATTAAAATAAATAATAGTTGATATGTGTGTTGCCTACATGGGTTGTGGTTTTCTCTGGATAACACCATCACTAAGCGGTCAAATTCTGATTTTCAAGGCATTGTTCGAATCATCTTGGTAGCCTCTTTATTTATATCTACTTTGGTATCGGAAATATTTTTTTATTTTCTCTCTTCTCCGTAATGTTTGCCCATAACCCTTCAGATTTTTAAAACAGCCCTTCATTTTAGTTTTTTTTCTTAGATTTGATTCTTTTTTATTATTTGTTTTATATGGGATAATTTATAAAATTATAATTTCATTTTTCTTTAATTTTTTCATATGTCAGATTTGGTTTTTATTTTTTATTACTATTTGTTTTGTATGAGACAGGCTTTCAAATTGATTTTTTATGATTTTATCCTCATTTTTGTTTTTTTTTCGTATCATATTTGAATCTTATTTTTTATTGTTATTTTTGTTACTTTGGATTTTTTTAAATTGATATATTTTTTAATTTCATCTTTTAATATTAAATTGATTGAGAAATGAGATTCTTGATTAAATATGGATCTAATATTGAACAAAACATGAATTTGGAAAATTAGCCTAAATTAAATTTCATCTTTCAATATTTATTTAATTAGAGATTAGGCTCCGTGATTTTTTTCTATAGGATTTTTCATTAATCTTGAAAATAACTCGGGGTATTTCAAGTTTATTATTTGTCATTCTTTGTTGAGTTTAACTTTTAAAAAGAATTTATTTTTAAATTAAATTAAATTAATTAATTAAATATAAACATGAGAATTCTCACATCATTATAGTTTATTTGGTTTTCTTTTCGAGTTGTTGCTTTGATAGTGTATGGTTTCTTTTTGATTAATCATACAACTTTTTATAAAGGTGTTAGAAGTGTCTTAGTAAACTATTTTTTTGGGTAAAACAATGTACACGATGAAGTGACAATGAATATCTAGTTGATTTCTCTCGAGTACGATATTAACACCGTGTTTTTTTTTATAGTTAATTTTTTTTTTATCATGATATTAAGTTAATCAAATTCATTGAACTTTTTCTAAATCAATGACTCGAGCCTCGTATTTTTCTTGTTTCTCTATTGGACTAACTTAAAAACATTTATTTTTTTTAAAGCAGGTTGTAGCATAGCAGGAGCTAACTGGCGTAAGTGGTGAGGGCGCTCTCGTCCCTTAAAAGAGATCAGGGGTTCAATCCCTACTCTTGTATGGAGCTGGCCATTTGGGGAGCACTTTCACCCCTTCGGGGCCCACCCAGTACGAACGTGGATTAGTCTGGACCAATGTCTAGGACATTGCGTGGTTTATACCAAAAAAAACTTTGTAGGCATCACTACCATCGGTAAGACCGGTAGCTAACATTCGAAAAAAGAAAACGGTATTTTTCTCTCTCACAGAACCAATCAACCGGAATTTGAGCTTTACAATTTTTTAGCAGGCTAAAAAATCTGCCGGCAAATATCTACTAGTCGTCTCTGCAGTTGTTAATATTTAGCAAAAGCTATTTTAGATTGGGTTGATAATCTGAGCAACTTGCGCGAAAAGCAATTGGAAATATTATCAATTACGCCACGCGCAATTGCTAATAATAGCACCTATACACGTGCGTGTGTATTTTATCAATCCAAATCAATTGTAATATTTCTATAATTATTGCTTGACAATTTATTTCTTCAATTAGGCCAGTCTCCATGGTTTCAAATGCCAACGATACTATATATGGTGGGGGGGGAATCAACAGCAATGCGAAGATTTCATCGAACTTTATGACGCGCTAGTAACTATCAAGAAGATGGAAGTCGCAAGATTCAAAGCTATAAGCATTCACCAAAATGCGTCTAATAAAGGAAATGGAGCATGGCGGATTCCCACCGAGGGAGACCTTAAGTTTGGGATGAGGCCTGTTTTTCCGCGCCAACAATTCCTACACGGGATTCTGCCGAGAAGACATTATTTATGGATTGATGTGACGGTGATCCATCCGGCTGCGGAGGTGTTTGATATTTTTTAAAAGTATTTTTGAAAAAAAAATATTTTTATTATTTTAAATTAATTTTTTTAATATTCTTAAATTATTTTGATGTGCTGATGACAAAAATAATTTTTAAAAAATAAAATAAAAATTATTTTGATACATTTTTGAATAAAAAATATATTAAAAAATAACTTTAACTACACTCTCAAACAGTCATCACATAGAGTTGAATTGGTGGTGGATAATGTAAGCTTGTTAATTCTATTTTATTTATTGTTTTGTTTTTTAAATTGGAATTCACTTTTGGTTTCGAGTTGTACTATTTATGTATATATAATTGAATATATTAATTTTATAAAAAATAGTTAAAATAAAAAATAAAAATTATTTTTATTTCTTCCCGCTGTTTTCCTATACATGGATGGGCTAAGAAATTAAGTCCCCGTCTTCACTGTGCCCGGGCTATTTTTATGTAATATTCGTTTTGTGGTAAACCATAACCAAGGCCAGGGTAAACAACTTTTGCGAGATCGGTTGTATTTTTGGACATCAAAGCCATGGATGCTCACGAGTTTCTTTTGTTTGGCCTTGAAGCGTTGCTGGAAGAAGCCTTGAAAAAGAAGGTGAGCCTCATGAATCCAAGTGTTTGGATCATCGGAAAGCCCAGCCCACAATAAAGCCCACTCCTAAAACGATGACGGTTTCGGACTGGTCAAACAACTTGGCAAACTCAACACCTTGACCTTCATTTCCACACTCATCTACACAAATTTTGACAAACTCCGAATAACAAATCGAGCCTTTTGGAATCTCTCTAAGTTTGGCCTTCAACTTCTCCACGAGAGAAACCCTCAGGATCTTCTTCGCATCCTCAACAGAAATTCCGAGCTTCTTAGCCTCTCCAGCGATCTCTTCCGGAAGAGTCAGACCATCAAGGTGGAGCCGGTCCCCGGAAATGAGCTTTTCTCTTAACTTCTCTCCCACCGGCATGGACATGAGTTCTGGTAGCTGGATAATGGCTCTACGGTGGAGGAAAAAGCACCGGAAAAATCCTATATGGACGGAATCTCCTGTCAAAAACTCTTTAAATAGTTTTGTTTTGGATGCTGCATTATTTCGTGGTGCTGTAAGAGATTTAATTGGTGATGGGTGGTCTAGAGCTACTGCCGGTGATGCAACTCTATAATCGTTGGTGACAGCACGCTTCGGAAAAGAATTTTCGAAACGCCATTTGATTGAAACACAAAATCCTGAATCATGAAATTGCGATAATCTAAGTATAGATCAAGATATTTAATATAATATCATAACGTATGCTAGTTTTCTTGGTTTTTTAAAATAAATTTGTAATAGGAATTGACACACATAAATTTTATTAAATAATAAAAAAGAGAAAAATATAATGCAATGTTGAACGTATTAAAAAGATAAAAAAAATACATATTTTTTTAAAAATAAATTTAATATATATAAATATTATAGATGAATCATACTAATCTCTTCAAAAATTAAACACACCCAATATAACTAAAATATATATATATATATATATTAAAAGGTTAAGTAATCCAAAAAACATCACGAAAGAAGAGGCATTAATTCAAATATAAACTTAAATAATATTTAAAAAATGCATAAAATCAATTGTAATAGAAATTTTTTCCACTCGACTCCCATGTCTTTCAATTAAATCCTCAATTTAAAAAATATGCAATGAAATGGTAGTTTGAACTAAAAAAAAGCCAAACTGTACATAATAAAAGATTTAAAACAAAATTGAAATGTTTTAAAAATGAGCACTTGAATTTCCATTAATATATAGAATGACGGATAGTAATGGCGCTACAGAGAATGCAGTTGCTATTTTAGTTTCTGAAATCAATTAATGCAAATTCAGCTACTGAGGAAAGATCTGGTCTCAAATCGATATCAACTTCTATTGTAGACGGGGGGGGGGCGCATTTATGTCAATAGTTTCTTTGACCATAAACTCTCAATCATCACGGCGTTGACCCAAAGAGAACAGGTACAAAGAGGGCAGTGTTTAGCTTACGTAGGGGGATCAGGGAGTCATCAGAGCAAAAGGCCTAGTAATTCTGATTAATCGTGATGAAATAGCGAGACAGGTGGGTCCCATTAAGATACGCAAAATCATGCCGTTTTGACTTTCCTAAATCCCATCATCGATAACTAACGCCACATCTACAATCAAAAAGTTGCGAGCATGTAGCCTTTGCATTCACCAAATGGAAAATGGCGTTAACTATAATTAAAACAAAACCATGCATAGCTTTAATATAATGTAGCCAACTTGCAGTTCTTTGACCTAGAGAGTCCAGATTTGTCAAGTTTTTTTTTTTTTCACTCACCAAGTATTCTCCTACCTCAAAGCTTCCAAATGATCTTCAGAATTCAGAAGATCACAGTTGAGAAGCACAGTGTACCCATCTGACGAGATCAGACTGGCCAACAAAGAGTAGAAAATTGCCAAGAGAATATAATGTATACATTTTCAGAAACCCTTTTCCCTCAAAGTCAGCCAGCAGCAATACATTAATTAAACCAAGCTTAGAAGAAAGACACGGAGAATTCTTAAGAGGTCTAGCCACCTCACCGGTTTTTACAGATATTCACATGGGTACACTAACAAAAAGAAGGAACCTCTATAGCTCTGACGGGCTAAGTACTACTAACCTAGGGATAGATACGATGATGATAAACAAGCCAGGGATACATATGTTACACGTTGGGAAGAAGATGATTTTCAAGTGCAAAGTATCTGTTAGCAGGACAGCGAAACTTAAATCTCTAATTTTTATCTCGGGTCATTTGCAGACAGTCTTCAGTCTTTTTGCTGCCTGAACAAATCCTACAATGACCTGCAACTCGTCCATTTGCTGCGCACCAGCGAAGGATCATGTTCAGATTATAATAGTCAGAAAATTCGAAAGCTATTAACAAACTTCCATTACAAACACCAGTCGTTCCAGAGCGAATGGGAAAATATATTCTGAGAACTGAACCCCAGAACACTAATGTTCCAGAGAAGTAAAAAGCTTGCTATCACTAGGTCTAAGAACCTATTTCAGGAATACGAGAATATGGTTACCTACTTTCATCTTCTTTTTTTATTTTTATTTTTTAAAAAAGCATCTGATTCCCAGCCCCACACGATACATTTTAAATTGATGATAATAGGTGGAGATAAAAAAAATGATGGGGAAAAGAACTAAAAGAAAAATCTACACTAGAGATTTTTAAGAGTACCTGTGACATAAAATGCCTCTGAATAACATCAATTAGTTGCTCCTTGGATGGGTTGGGAATGGAATCAACCTAGAAAAATCGATGATGTTAATTATGCTGGCATACTACAGAAAGAATTAAGTTGCTTATTCAAGTTTAAAACTCACAAGGTTAAAGTGTCGCCAATATCTCCACAGTGCAGCCACCTCCAACTTGCTGAGGTCAACCTTCTGTGGTGGAGACAGTTGCTAACAAAATCAGATACTAATGCATTTATGCACTCATTTCGTGTTAAAATTAGATCATGATAAAAAAGTAAATAGGAGTACAGATTAAAGATCACATACTGTGGTCCCACGAGGCGTGGAAACAGAGCCCTTAGACTGCGAGTCACAAGAGAGAGACCTGCTCATGGTCTTGTGAGATGATCCTGTTGATTTGTGCGTCCGATTCCTTGATCTATGGGACTTTTGAGTGTCATCGGATGCTGGAAAATTAAGGATGACACAACCAGAGTTAAAAGGATGGTGGACCCGGCAAAAAGAAAGGAAATAACACAAGGGGAGCTTATGGCAATAGCGAAAGTAAAAGTGGAAGACAGAATGGATCATGTGGTGCCAAACTTGACCACTTTCACCCATAAAACATACTGTTAAGAACCCACTGCTAGAGAATAAGCAAACATTTAATTACAGCTTAAAGATTAAAGATTCCCCTAAACAATGCCAAACGTTTTTACTAAGACAATTTTGAAAGGACATAGGGTATAACAAAGAGACACAGCTGCAATTAGCAAATCATCACAGCGGGGCAGGTCAACATGAGATTGATAACTTGTTTTCTCTTTGAATAACGGGCTAGTTTCCACAACTTTTAACCGAGTTACGCTACAACAAGTCTCACCAAAATTTTGGAACCAGAAGACAGTACTTAAGAAGGGAGATTTACTAACCAAGCTCACCCATATCCAATCCATTCCAGTGCACATTCTCAAATTCCAGATCATCATCATCCTCATTGCCTGTGGGAGCCTCGATCACACTAAGTGCATTCCTCTGTAGCTTTACTTCTATGCCATTTGTCAGGACCTGTAAAATTTAAAATTTAGCAATCGGAGAATCAGAACCATAAGAAGTGCCTAGCGGGATGTCATCATATGCTAAACCGGTACATGGACAAGGTGGTAGACATCAGGAAGAAAGCAGGAGGAAAGAAACAGCAGAAATGAAGCAAGTGAAATAAGTTCAATATTGGAGTTGAGGCAAAAATAACTATTTAGACATTTTCATAATTATTACACTAAAAACAAATCATGACAGGAAATTTTACTTGATAGCTAAAATGCTTAATCAAGCATAAGAAACACGAACCGCGGCTAAAAATAAGAACAAAAACCAAATCTTTTCCCCCAGTAATAAAAACCCGGTTGAAGAGAGAGTTGAAATGTTTAAAAGATAATACCTAAAGTGAAGTGGGAACATTCTAAAAAAGAAGAGCTTTATTTATCGTCTTTAACCCCATATCAAAAGATGTGTCAAGTTTCAGTCAGCCAAATAATATGGAGAGGGGAGCGCGCGGGCGCGTGTTAACCTATCTCAGTAGAAATTAGCTACATAAACAAATACAAGAGTTCTTTGAAAACAAAATTAGGGAATTCCGTCAATAATCCAGGATGAAAAACAAGGTTTTGCTTGATTTTATGCTGAGAATACCTACCTTCATTTGCAGAAAACAAAAAACAAAAATAAAACATGCAAGAGAACAGAGAAATCTAATAAAATATATCATATGCAAAGCAATAGAAATCAATCCAAAACAGAGAGAGAACCCGAAAACAATAACCATTTGAAATCCCGCATTGCAAAAAACACCAGATCCATTGGTACAAAAATCCAAATGCAATGAAAACCTATTTCCTGAACTATAACTAGCAATTACCATGAAGCTCCTTAATCCTAACAGACGTATACTCCGGAATTTCATCTTCTGTCAACAGAAGATGCAAAGTTAAAGCTACTGATTAATAGATGGTATCGCTTTTACACAAAGTCCAAACCCTAAACCATTACAGTGCCCTGCATTGCTAACACACACACACACACAACCATTCAAAAGCAAACCAAACCAAACCACGGATGACAGCACATAAAACTCATTTCCTTAAGACGGGAAAAATTACCAGCCAATGCCACCCGCCAAGCCCAACTGCCTTCTTCACAACACCTTGAAGGCCCACAAGCACCGACTTAGTACGGTTATTCCCAGTAACCACCACTTTAGTATGACGTGGCAGCACTGAAAGCTCTTCTTCACTACTGTCACCGTAGCTCTGTAGGTGAGAAAACCCTCCCACAACTCCTCCATTCACTGAACTCTCCATTGCCTCCAACATTATAAGAAGTGATAAACTATATCTATAAACAATTCTTTCTCTCAGCTCAATGAGTCAAAATTCGAGTTTCAAAACTCGAAATGAAGATCATGCATTGCAGAGAAAGGCTGTGGGCGTTCTGGGGGGTCAAGAGAGAAGAATTGAAGTGAAATTAATGGTTTTTTGCGAGAGAGAAAAAACACAGTTTTATGAGAGAGAAAGTTTTATGTGCTTTTGGGTGTGTGAGAGAGAAGATGAGAGTGACTCCTGGTTTTGTTTATTGTTCGTGTTGCTATGAATCCCGACGAGAGAGAACAGACCGGTAGGAGGGTGACACGTAAGGTGGGAAGATGGTGACGTTAATCATGCTAAACAGCACTTCTTCACTAGCGGTTTTGGACTGGATGGGATTTTAATTAAGGAAATTGATTGAGGATTCCATATAAAGAGTTGCTGACTAAACTTAACTTTAAGTGTCTGTTTTTAATTTCTTTTTGTTATTTTTTTATATTAATATATCAAAATAATATAAAAAACATATTTTGTTTTTCTAAAATATTTTTGAAATACCAAAAAGTAAACAAGTTTCTAGTGTTAGATACAAGAGGAGATTCTTATATGGTGTTGCGTTTTAAATTTTTTAAAAAATATTAAATTATTGTATTTTTCTTTGATACTTCTCAATTGTTTTAATATTAAATCATTGTAATATATTGTTAAAAAATATATTGAATACCAAACACAAAAGAAAATGTGCCCATGCATCGTGGCTGAGTTGTCAAAAAAACAATTATGTCAAAAGTAGATGTTTGATAATTTTCTTAAAACCATGATGTTGAAAACTCAAGTACTTGAAGTCTTGATTTGAAATTTGATGTTTTATTTAAGATTATAGTCGTAGATGCAAATCATGGATCATTAAACGCAGCCTTAAAAATTAGATTGTAGTTAGGGGAAGAATTTGGACACTAATCTTCTTGTTTTCATGGTATATTCTATAGAAAATCATCCAGATACTTTTTTTTATTATTTTTATTATCTTTAATCAATCATTTTAAATTTTAAGACTTTGGTTTTGAGGTTTTTATATATAAGTGAAGAACCAAATTTCTTTTGATTGTTTTTTTTTGGAGTGATCATGATTTGTTTTTTTTAAATGTAAAAATATTTGTTTGATTTTTAAATTGATTTTTTTAGACTTAAATTAAGCTATTCTTACAGTAAATTGTTTGCTCGTCTGAGCTGTTTTGTCATACAGCTTATACATTTAAAATATTTGTTTTTACATGCCATGCTGGAAAATTAGTTGTAAGAAATAAAATATTTTTTTTTAAAGATAAAAGATGATTATTAAAAAATACCGATAAAGAATAAACAATAAAAGGAAAAAGAATAAACAGGGAAGGGGAGAGGAAAAGGGAAACGGCAGAGCGGAAACGTAACGGAAACCTCTGCGGGGCCCACGTGAGGGGGAGGAACTACCTGCCGTCGGTTCGGTGCTGTCCTACTGAACATGGGCTGCCAAACTTATCTTGCCTCCATGTCAAGAATTATATTATTATAAACTCTAAAAAAACATTGTGCCTTTATTTTCCCACCGGATTTTCCCGCCACAATTAGGCAATATCAACCGTCCGATTCCCGATGTCAATGTTCCAGCCATTGAACCATTATCTGCCCCCATCGCAGCTGTTGGATTTAGGGTGTTTTCATTTAAAAATATTTTTAATTAATTTTTTATGATATTATTAAATAATTTTTATGTGCTAATATCAAGAATAATTTAAAAATAAATAAATACATTTTAAATAAAAAAACACTTAAAAACAAACTCGAACACATTCAAACGTTTTTTCCAAGCAGCTTCGACAGAGCAGAAGTCGTCAGTTCAAGCTCCACGTGTAACGATCACCAAAATTTGAAACACAGCCAAAGATCACTTCACAGTTCACACTGGGTAATGGAGTTCCTTTTCAAGCTGGTCTATAGAGTTTGAATTAAAAACGACGAGGTTTTTAAATATTTGATGGAAATAGCATACTTTTATACATGTGGTTATTGAAAAATATATTTTTTATAGCTTCTTGCTATTAACAACGGCGACATCCAATAAAAAATATTAAAAAAACACGAGAGAAATAAAAAAGAAAAATACGGCAACAAGACATAGGGGGCCCACCGTTGTATACCATCATTTTCTTTCACTTCACACGCCCTCTCTCTCCCCGGCGACGTTTCCGTAATTCAGGGAGTATTAGGAATTTAAAATTAATTTAATTGAGAGGCCACTAGCATTTGAACGACATCCTTCGTTTTCAAGCCCCTTGTCAGCTCACATTGAATGTTCCATTAATTTGGTGTCCAGCTAGCCACTCCCTGCAGTAGCGATTGGGGCTGCAAGTTTGCTTTGCTCTGAGGTTTAAAGTGTAATTATATTTTAATTAAAATTATTTTGCTTTTCCTCAGAATCTTTTATTTTTAATTTTAGGACATCCTGAAAACCGTTTAAAATAAAATATCAAATTAACATATTTTTTACTCCTACATCTGTATTTTATGTCGTTACTCCTTTGTAATGTTTATTTTTTCCCGTCGAGCACACGTGACAGTGCAGCAAAAAAAAACTTCACTACAAGAACATGTTACATGCTCCCCGCAAGGGGACTTGACTTCAGCCCAGGCCAATTCGAAGAGTTGGGCATGGACATGTGACTCTGGATAAATTAGGTCAACAATCACTTCTGGGTCTTTTTTGTTTTTTTCATGACAAGGTGGATACACACCTGGTTCTCCGTTTTTCCTGATTTTTTGTTATGATATAAATTGTTTTTTTTATTGAATATTAATAATTTAAAATTATTAAAGAAACAAAAAAAACCAGAAACAATAATTGTAGCGTAGTAAATGCATATCTTGTAATCAATTGTTGGACCGCTGTCATGGACTATATATGTGCACCATAAAAGGCAGTTGAATTACAGGGCTCGCCTCTTCTTCAAAGTTCAAAATAGGATCGGAGAGAACTGGACGAGGGTTAAAAATATTGTTTTTGGATGTGAGTAAACTCTTGAAAAATTCTTTGAAAATTGTATTTTATATATTCAAGTGAGCAGTTAAAATTACGATTATTTTAGATTTTTAATAAAAAATAATATATATATCTTGACTTGAAATCGAAGATCATGTTATATAGATCGCAAATCTTTTAATATTATTTATAAACAAAAAATATCATAGTTTTGATAGTAAATAAATAAATCAGGCTCTCGATATTTTTTACAATTTATAATTTAAAAATAATTATATAAAAAAATAACAATAACAAAATAGACATTTCATTCTTAAGCAACATTTTAAGAAGATTTTTTGTATTAAATTAATTTATAACCATTCCTGAAACAATGGCTAATATTATCATAAAAATATATAATTTTATTTAAAAGTCATGGCATAACCAAACAATGTTTTGAATGCCTTCCGAGTAATTTTTCCCAAGATTTGTTTTATAAAAAAAAAACAATTAACTAAAAAAGGAAAATAAAAGGTGAAGGGGCAAATCTCCTTAAAAAAACAGGTAATGCACTATTGAGCCTTAAAAACTAGACTCGTGCGCCTGGTCTGAAAACAAAAAGCTTAGGCATGCATATGGCATGAAGTCATGCTTTTAATTTTTTTTTTTTAAAAAAAGACAATTGTTATCGGTCTGGACAGATGACATGGCATGACATTCACTAATTTATTTTTTTTAATTATCTTTCATAACCTCCTAAGACTCTAATAACCCAAATTTTAACCCTAAAACACCATTTAATCACTTTAAAAACAATAAATCAAATCAAATTCTAAAAACTCTTACAAATTCTGATCTGTTTTTTTTTATAGCGTGCTTAATGGGTAAAACCACTTCAATCAAACTCCTTAAAAACAATAAAAGGTTCTGTTTTACTATTTTTGTTAAAGGGGTTATGATAGAGGACATAGGAGGAGGGGAGGCCCATCATTCGTGGTCTGTAGGCCTACCAAAGCATTCAATTTGTGAACAGGGCCCATAAACATTGGCCCACCCAGCCCAGCACCCGGAATAAAAACAAGTGATTCAATTTTGATAAATCAATATAAAAGCACTATCCGTACCGTAGAGGTTCTATTTAACTAGTAATGCCATGGTTGACATATGAACACCACCATATTGTTCTCTTCCTTCATTCGTGTCAACCTTGTTGCTTCAAATCCATTCATTGTTGGCATCTAAATTCAATCCATAATAATAAATAAATAAATCATTAATATGACCAAATAAATGCTATTTAAACTAATTTAATAGATTTTCCCGAGGATTATCCCAGACCAAGTTCCAAAAACACTAAGGAAAAGTTGACATATTATACTGGAATAATCCTATCAAAACTTAGATTTACTTCTAAAAAAAATCAAAAACACTAATGAAGAGTCATGTGGTTACTAATATAATGACTACTGAAGGATTACATGGTCGTTAACTTCAGTGCACATGAGATTAGTCGAGGTACACGCAAGTTGACTCGTATACCCACATTAATAATAATAAAAAAAAAGAATCACTAAACCAACTTACCAATATAATATGCTTATACACAAAATGCTCAAACTGCAACACGGTGGCCTGATGATGGACCCTCATCCCCGTAACTTGCATTTTGATTTCAGTTTCTTCAGCATGTGGCTTGCCTCCTTCTATGCTGATATATGATCCTGTTGATAAACCATAGAAAGCCTTACGCTTCTCGCATTCAAAATTTTATAAAGCTACGTGCATTGGACTTAAAACGTCCCAAAAATCATCAGTCATATTTAAGAAAATTTCTTAAAAACATCTCAAAAATAACAATTGTAAGTCTTGTTTCTTATCTTCTCAAGGATGTATTAATGATAAAGGATTTGAGATCTGTCTTTATAAAGCCTCGAGATCGAAATCAGAATGTACTCGCTTTACAAGAATTTATAACAATCATGATTTTACTTGTTTAATCCGAACTGTAAATAATATCGTGATGGGGATGAAGTTTTGTTGAATTTTAAAAAAAAATCTTCAAGTTGCTTTGTTACAGTTACAGGATAATGATTTGACTGTAACTTATAAAACAATCTTATTTCATCTATATTGAAAACATTTGTCATTAGAAATTAATATAGGTTTTTCTTTCACAGGCTGCAATTACTCTGAATGAGCTCAATGCTAAATGATATATATTTTTTTTTCATCTATATTTTCTTCGTATTTGTCATGTCACTCGTATATTGTTTTTTTAATATTGATTGATTCGTGCCTCAATGACTTTTTGTGATACTATATGTTTTTTTTTATAGATGTTTTTATTTGAGTTTATGTTCATGAAGTTCATTAGCTAAGTACATCTCAAAAGTAATTTTCAATTTGTTGTAAAGAATTGATAAACCCATGACTTCTATTTAATAAAATTAATCACATCCATTAGCTTGTTTTGGTTAAACGAATATATAATATAATAGTAGTTTATAATTTGTATAATATTTCATATATTTAATTTAAATTGTTTTGAAAAAAACACCTTGATAAATTATTTTCTTATCAAATGTTATGTAGATTAATAAATCATCGATTAAAAAGTATTTTGATTAACTGGTGATATTAATTTAATTTTTAAATAAAGGATCTTTCTCCAACAAGTCTTTCCGTCTGAATTTGCTTTTCAAGCTAATAGAATATATAGTCACATGACTTACACATAATGTATTTCGACGTAAAAAATGCCCTTTATTTTAGCTCACATGCCATGATACTATAGATAACATCTCCAATAAACATATATATATGTTATTGTACCATAACGTACTACTCAAATTACTAAGTTTAAAGTATGTTAATCAGACTTTAAATTTAATTTCTCAAACCAAACAATTCGTCTCTTAATAATTTTAAAAAATACAATATAAATTTGAAATTTATTATTTTCTGTATATTTAATTTATCCATGATATATATATATATATATATTTGAAATAACCTAAATTCTTAATAATACATGTTTGTTTCATGTATTTTAGGATGTAATATGTGTTTTGTTTTTAATTAAAAAAAATCAATTAAAATTGTGACACGTTTTTAAATTATCTTAGTTTCTCAAGTGAATTTCGCATAACTTCTACGTTCAGTTTAATTAAAACTCTCATGGGTTATAACTGTATACATAAGGACTTATAAGACACAATAGTTAAAATATAAATACACATGGGTTACTTTTCTTGTTCTGATTAATAGATATTTTCGATATTAAAATATATTATGTATAAGTCATATGACTTTCATGCTAGTTTCAATGGTATATTGGATAAAATTTATTTAGGGGTTAAATTAACACAATTTGATCCTATTGTAGCGGAGCAAAGTCCAATAAAATTATATTTAAGTGTTTCTTTCACTTATTTTAATAAAAAAATTAAAAATTATTTTTCATAGGATGTATATGATAAAAACAAACCAGATTAAAATATGTTTAACAAAAACTAAATTAACAATAAAGAATAAATTAAAATTAATCGGTTAAAAAATAAATAAAAAAATAAATCATTAAATAAAAACTCAATTCAATTTATATATTTTTTTTATTAAAAGTCAATTCTGATAAAATACAGTAGGATCTAAATATAAATAAACTATTTTGTGGAGTAGAATTGTTTCGACTAACAAATCTGATGATCTAAGTGAAAAGGAGAGAGAGAGAGTGAGTTTTAATAAAGTGGACTGGGCCCTCCCTGGTCCAAACAACTGGGCTCATCTTTCCAAAGGCAAGAAGAAAGAGACACGTTCTCAAATGTTTGGTCCCATCCTCAACCGCTCGGGCCCCGTGTCTGAATTATTAGGTCATTACGAGAGAGGTGCATAAACATTCACACACGTGGCAAGCCCCCCCCCCCCCCCCCTCCTTTTATTTATTTATTTATTATTTAGAAAAATAAAATAAAATTCCACCACAAGTCACATATGCACGGTCCCCTTCCTTTATTTAATGACTACTAACGAAAAGAAATTAAAATTTTAGACTAGTTAAATGATGAAAGGTGCGGTCTAATAGTTTTTTTTTCCCTTCAAATTAAAATGACTGATATGTCCTTAGAGGCAAAACTATTGCGTTGGCTCAGTCAATTTTCCACCCTTTCATTTTAGATGAACAGTAAATCAATTATATAAATAAATATAATTAATTTTTTCGCCCTTATGTTTTTTTAATATAAATAAATATAAAAACTCTTCATGCACTGTTATGAACACACCCCCACCGCCACCATTTCTCTTAGCAGACTTGACTTTTTCTTTTTCTTTTTCTTTTTTATTTCTCGATCATCATATGACTTTATTAAAATAATAAATAAAAAAACTACCCAAACACAGACCGATTCTTCTATCATACTTCACAGCCAATTAAATGTTTAAAGCCTCTTCCTCGTAACCTTCTCTTCCCTGCTTCCATGCTCTTTCCTTTCTAGCCGAGAGAGAGTTAGAGTGTCTGTTCTGGGGTGGTCTGTTGTCGGGAAATGACGTCAGATGGGGCCACTTCTACATCGGCTGCAGCGGCGGCAAATATAAGGAGGAAGCCGTCGTGGAGGGAGAGAGAGAATAATAGAAGGAGAGAGAGGAGGAGAAGAGCTATGGCTGCAAAAATATTTACTGGGTTAAGGGCTCAAGGGAATTATAATTTGCCCAAATATTGTGACAATAATGAGGTTTTAAAAGCTCTCTGTGCTGAGGCTGGTTGGGTTGTTGAAGAGGACGGAACTACTTATCGCAAGGTATGCTACACGCAAACGCCCTTGTTTTTCTTTTCATGGATCTGTACTTATTGCTTTTGATTCATCTTGTTTTCCCTCCTTTCTCTGTTAGATCAAGCTTCTATCTCAGCTGAACACACTCTTTTGTATCTGTTTTCTTTTTTCTTTTCGAGCTTGATTGTCACTAGGTTTTGATTTGAAGGCATTGGCGAGTTTAAGATTTACAGCTGGTCTATTGAAGCTCATATATGTTAGTAAAAAAATGGCTTTAATCCGTGTCTTTTCTGTTTTAAGAAACCTGAAATTTATCGAATCCAGTCTGTGTGATTAACCATCGATGATCAATTATAGAAGATGGCCTTCCTCTGTTTTTAAACCCAATTGATTAAGCTTGAATCGCTGTTATCTTATTTTAATCACTTGTTTTTTGCTCTATCTGAAACCATTTCACCAGTGTTTAAGGTTTTTATGACCCTTTGTTGTTCTATGTTTGATTCATTTTTATTGTCCAGGGACACAGGCCACCTCCAATAGAGACAGGAGGTTCTTCGATGAGATTAACCCCATACTCATCCCAAAACCCGAGTCCACTATCTTCACCGTTTCCCAGCCCGATTCCTTCCTATCAAGTCAGCCCCTCCTCCTCGTCATTATATAGCCCCACTCGTGGTGATTACAATGCCTCTTCTAATCTCCTTCCATTCCTTCAAGGTGCCGTTTCCGTTGTCTCTTCCTCCTCTCCGAATCTCAAGCAGTGCACCTGTAACCCCACCTCTCTCGTCCCCGACCTCGAGAAATCCCAAGCCAATTCCTAATTGGGATTTCATTGCTAAACAATCAATGGCCTCCTTCAGTTACCCTTTCAATGCAGTGTCTGCCCCAGCTAGCCCGACTCACCGTCAGTTTCATGCTCCAGCCACTATACCTGAATGTGACGAGTCCGACACATCCACTGTTGAGTCTGGTCAGTGGATAAGCTTCCAAAAGTTTGCTCCTTCTGTGGCCGCAGCAATGCCCACCTCTCCTACCTATAATCTTGTGAAACCCGTGGCTCAGCAAATTTTGTCCCACAATCTGGTCAAAGATAATGGAATGTCAATGGATTTTGAGTTTGGTAGTGAACAGGTGAAACCATGGGAAGGAGAGAGGATTCATGAAGTAGGGTTAGATGATCTAGAGCTCACACTTGGAAGTGGCAAGGCTCGGAGTTAGAGAGAACTGGCGCTATGTATCAGTAAAAGTGATGGCAATGAAATGCAGGATTGAAAGAGAAGACGACCCTTTTTTCCAGTTTGTGGTTCACAAGCATGGTTTGGAAGAGCATTTCCAATGCATGGCTTTGTTACTTTGGCACGAAGTGCATTTCCTGAACCAGTCTTGGTTCTTGAAAGGAAGTAACTTTTCACGTCTAGTTCTATGTTTATCTAGTTTCTGTTTCTCTTACTTATTTGATGATTAAATTTGCCAGTTGAATTGTTTGGAATGTTTCACAAGCAGCATTACATGTAGATAATGTGGGATTCTTCTGGGTGTGATCGAGAAGTTTCTTCTATTCGTTATGAACTTTGAAAGAACCTGCTGACAACATTAAACCATTTGTTGATGTTTTACTTCATTAAGTTAATGGATGGATCTTGTTACAAACACAACATTGTATTTCAGTGCTGCTTTCTTTGTCTTTCAAATCTATTGCCATGGCTACTGTATGTGATGTTTCACAGCTCATCAAATGAGGCTGGCTTTTGAATGACATTGCTCGACAAAACCCACGTTCACTCCTGGAGAGACTCATCAATGTTATAACAAGGGAATGGGAATTAGGAGTTTAAATAATGAGGGATGCGGATTCTATGAATGGTTGTTATGTAGCAGTGTTATCTGCTGTCTAACCAGAGGGTTCTGGTCTCTATCCGTATCTATCTACTTTAAATTTCTATTTAGCTTATAAAAATTAAAAAAATAAAGACAAATTTTCAAAGATTTAAAAAATCGTATGGTGAAATTAAAAAACCTCCGCAAAAACCAAGTGAAATCGGGCCAACATCCTAAATCGGATCAAATCTTAGAAACTCAAAACCATGAATAATAAATTGTTTCTTACAAGACAGTAATACCATCAGTGGGAGAGGTTCGGTGTTTTTGAGAACTTGCACCACATGGCTTCGGTCATCGTGTGATCCTCCGAGCTGAATGCAATGATTCGCCAGTACAAAAGATTTCCAGGTTCGGGCATTGCATGGAGCCCATTGCCAGGCCCCTCATCAAACCCACCTGCATGACAATGACTAAATATGGCGATGGCTTGACCCTCACCTCTTTCAGTGCAAGTTTTAGAAGAAGAAAAAAATTTGATATAGCTGAAGTTATATTCCTTTATTTCACATAAAAGGGAGCTCATTTTATATGGCAATAAATTTCTTGAAATTTACTTTTCCCATAAAGTGTAATACTAGGCCCCAGCTTAACTTATACATATACATATATATATACACACACACACACACACACACACAATCCACGAGTTTCAGCTCAAAATTCATTTTCAACTCAGCTAATCAAATCCAACAACAATAACCTTTCTTCCCTTAAGAAGCCAGAGAGAGAGAAGGAGAGAGAGCAGGGTGCACACTGCTAGCTAAGAAGAAACAAAAATAACTTCTTTCAGCCAAAAAAACTGCGTCATAACTAGAGGATGTATAAACTATAAACTCGTTTACAAAAACATAGAGAATGATTGTTTTGTAATGGATAGAAATCTATCTGCTTTAGATTTCTATTCTGTTCATCATTTGCACCAATTGCCATCGTCCCCCGGCAAGAACCTCCATGCAAACTTACTGTTACCTAGCAAGCTTGAGCACCAAGTTTATGAAATTTAGTACTATCACGTTAAAAGGATTGTTTTTATTACAGTAATATTTGGAGTGGGGAAAGGATGCACAGGTGGAAGAACAAGCTAACGCAGCTAGCTAGAAAATATTAGACTCGTAACAAGAGACCTATAGTTTTGTGAGTGTGATTAGTCAATGGTTCAGTCGTGAGATACGCACGTGTTCCCCGAAGCTTCAGTAACTATCTCTGTCTCTTCGCTCCTGGGTTTGAAATTCTTTTTGACTTCCGCATTGCATTCTTGGTATCGGAAGCAAGCTTGAAGATGATCATTCACAAATCCTGCCACCTGCATAAATGAATAAACAGCTGTAGGCCCAACACAGCGGAAGCCTCTTTGCATCAGATCCTTGCTCATCAGTTCTGCTTTTGGGGTCTTTACAGGTACTTGACGTGCATAGCGAAAACCATTTCTTAATGGCTTCTGGTTCACAAATCGCCAGCAATAGTTGCTGAAGGAACCGAATTCCTGCTGAATCTGCAAATCACAAGCAAAGTGGAGCTCATTAAGTTTGTATCACATGAATTTCAACTTAGTGCGGCGGTGGTCTAATTGTTAAACTTAATTCTCTCAGGCGCCGGGATCTGGATTTTCCCCACCTCCTCCCTCAAACCAACCAGAAAAAGAAAAATCCAATACTCTCTTGTTGAAACAGGTGAGTTGCTCTCCTCTGTTTGAACAGTTCTGGTGTCATTAGAATGAGCCCTTTAAACTTTAACAGATATTGTTAGTTTGAGAATAGGAAAGCTAAATTTGAAACCTCCATTAAAATATCCTCTTGTGACTTTGATAAACTAGGCTTCCCACTAGCACAATGCAATTATCCTAGGAGGCTGGTTGGATAAATGACTTGACCTATATGGTTTACCTTGAGCATCTGTTTGGCATTCTCCACCACTGCACGAAGCTTTGGTTCAGATAGCAATAGGTTCCCATTAAATTTCAATGATAGAAGCTTCTTCTCAGTAAATTGTGCAATGGATGATGGGTCAAAGCTGTCAAACAGCTTCCTGACATTAAAATTCAACGAAAAAACATCACATACAAATCATAAGGCCATTTTTCTTGAAACAGATAAACATAAAGAGTGGAGAACAATATACCGGAATATGTCTCTCATGTGAAGAATTGCTGGCCAGCTGAGTTCTGCTAATGCTTGTGAATATACAAGTAACTCAAACAGTTTCCTGTCATCATAAACTGGAACTCCCCATTCTTCATCATGGAAAGACATATAAAGCGGGTCTAGATAAAAAGAATGATAGAGCAGACCACAGAAGTTGATTTAGTTTCCCATAAGATGAGTTCACAATTCAGGCAACTTGGAGAAAACAGCGGAAATAATAACACATAACTGACTTAAATTTAGAACATAGATCTATTCTAGATGAATTCAATGAAATTACCTGTGTTATTCCACTATCTCGCAGACCACTGCTACTCTGCTGATTACTCATTGACATGCTATTAGAACATTTAGCATATCTATGGCATTGGTTTTCAAGGACTAGTTCAACCTATCCATTTTGTCAATTAAATGAAAACAATACATGGAAATATTTTGCACTTGCTAGGTAACTTGCTGATCTTATCCATGAACTCAGAAACTACATGTAATAGCTAACAAACTTCGTTCTTTCACTCCAGTTCATTGAAGCACTACTTGATGAACCCAACAATCATCTTGCAGCATGTATCAAGAATTATAGTATGAAAAATAAACAATTTCACGCTGATTCAGCATTTTCATGGCAATACTATGGCCCAATCTCGTTTTATAGTAAGAACTCGAAACCTATCAAATGATGCTTATTTAAGATATTAAGACAGGATGAACCCAAAGTTCCACATCAGGCAAACATATGAGCATTTTGACCAAATATTGACATAATTGCTATAACTTTTGGATTTTCAGTCATTCTCAATCTTCAACAGTCTAAGAAGCTATGCCAAATAAAAACTTCCCAACAGCCTCATCATCTCAAACTTCAACATCTTGGCTGAACTCTTATCTTCCAGTTCACCACATTTATCGCCAAAGTCCATGTTTAATTATTAAACAAATTTTGCGTGTAGCTAACAAATCCATAAAGAAAGCCTATCAATAAAACCATTCCTATACTGCTAAGATATTTACTATTTTCAGCTACAATTTTTTCAACGTTCATTAATCATGCTGAATATTGATTGGACTAGATTATATAAGACAAGATTGGCCTGGACTTGACAAATAACTATTTTATTTTGTGTTTAGCGTGTCTTGGATGGAAATAAATATTTGTTTTATTTTATTTTGAGTTTGATGACGCTGGATTTGGCTACCCCAGCACTTGAAATAGTCTAGGTTAAAGAGAATATAAAGAAATAATGAACTAGTTACAAACCTGGATCGACCCACTAGACCCGTGATCCAGCCTTTTTTTCTTGGGTCACCCTCTAATTTGAGTTTTAAAATTATAATAATAATTATTTTTATTTTTATATTGATCCAAATCAACATAGGTTGACTCTCTTGGCCCGTGACTCGGGCTTTGTCCCGGGACAACCTTTTAACCGAGTTTTAAATCTATAATAACAATCATTTTTATTTTTATATCGGTCCGATTCTAGCTCCAAATTGACCTACAAATCATGTTTTAAAAATAAAAACAATATTTTTTATTCATGGACTCAAATCAATAGTCATTTCAACTTGTGACCCGAGCTTCGTTTTTAAATTAACCTCGAAATCAAATTTTAAAATTATAATAATAATCATTTTTATTTTTATATTGACTCAAGTTAATAGTTAACTTGATTGATAACCCGTGCTTTGTCACGGGTCAATCATGTAATTAGATTTTAAAAATATAATAATAATTATTTTTATTTTTATGTAATCAACTCAAATAAATCATTGTGTAAATAATTTAAATAAGTTTGTTCAAGAATAACAATTATTTTTATACCATATAAAATTACAACAATCATTTTCACAAAAATATTATACTGTACATTTCATATTTATCTAGCGTACTAACCACTTCCCTGAAACTCCACTAAAAAACAAAAAATCATTAACACTCTCAAATTCAAGCAAGTAACTTTCCCCTGTTTTCTCGAAAACCCCATCAGTTCAAATTTAACACCCAGTAACATAACGGATGCATATAACCTTAAAAAAACACTAATCTCTTACCAGAATTCGGAGTGATCCAATCACACCTCTTAACCGGCCCCTCTTTCTTCGACGAAACATCCTTAATTTCACCTCCGTTACGAACATCCTTGACCTTTTTTGTCCCGTAATGCTTCACATTCTTTCGATAACTTGAAGACACACCGCTGGAAGAAGAAGAAGAAGAAGAATCCGAAGAACACGTGCTATCCACTGACAAATTATTCTTAACTGCAGCTTGAGACATTTTCTCCACAGGTTTCTTTGGTTTCTGCTGTGATTTCTGTAAAACCTCAATTTTCCTTCTGCCCTCTTCCAGAACCCTAGCTCTGTTTCCTGTGGGACCGAGTATTGCTCGCGGCGGCTCGTGCACCTGTTTTGTCGCTGTGTGTAGCTTAGTGGCCCCGGACATTGTTGTGAATAACTGAAATCTAGCGTAACTTGAGGCTCTGGGGGGAGCTTAAAGAAATGAAAGGAATTGACAGAGTATTTTGTCACAAAAGGAGTGGTTTTGAAAGGAGAGTGGGGGCTGTGAGAGGGTAAAATGGGAACGTTAAGAGAGTTAGGGTTTGAGCAGCGGAGAGAAACAGATAGCAGAGTGAGGTGTGAGCTGTGGTGAGAGCAGGGCAAGGAGCAGGGAAGGACATGAAAACTGACGGGCTTTTGGAGGTTTAAAAACGGAAACTTGGAGAGGGTAGGGTACCGGTTATAGCAGGTCATGTTGTTTGCGTTGCGTGTAACTTTCCTTGGACCGTTTGGGTGTTTGAAAATGATGGAGATTTAAGCTCAATTTCCAAATTTGCCACTCATGGCCAAATCGGAGTCTAGCTCCCAGGAAGCGTTTATTTTTCCGGTATAACCCGCTTTTTCTAAATTAGTAGCTTCATAAATTGTATTTTATTTTTTAAAAAATAAATTTTTTTCTTCTAAAAAAACGTAGCATGAAAACACTATAAGTGAAAATAAGTTGCAATAATTGGCAACTTGAAAGGGCAAATGTGGCATTTACATCTGTTCGAAGACAGAAGCAAAACTGGGAAATGGCGGTTACGAAGAAACTTAGGCTGAGTGTCGCAATCAGTTGGTAATGAAAAATGGGTGTCGTGTGAAGTGGTAATGAACTTGGCGGTGAATTTGCTAACTGCTACGAAAAAGAATCCAAAGACTCCCTCGCCAGAACAAAAAACGGAAGCCGGCAACTAGCGGCTTTGTGCTCTGTTCTTTCCATCACTGGGCTGCCACGTGTCTGCTTAATTATAAGTTTCTAAGTGGACATCATATCTGAAATATTTGGCCTTAAACATTTCTCTACTTTGTATAGTGCTGGGTCTGTTCCAAGCCCAATTGGATCTTATATTTTCTATATGAAAGTGGGCGGTAATTCATATGATAAGGAGGCCTTGAAACAAATGGAAGATTCAGATCTTGAGAGAGAAGCAGGGAAGGAATTGGATTGCTCTGGGGTGCATTGCTTTAGAAAGGCTTTTGTTATGATTAAAGCAGCAACATTTTTGGGGTTTCTTGTTTCAATTATCTTGATGCGTAGGAAAAAAAAGATTTTACAAAGGCGATATATACAAGAAGTTTAGAGAGGAGGCGGTGGTAACGGAGGCAGATGGTGTCGTTCCATCTGGGGAGACAGAAGCCAGAGCTAAAGTGAGTGCCAATGCTGTTAGTTCCACTTATTGAATTACTGATAAGTTTGCTTCAGAGAAAGGGGATTTTGATGTGAGGAAAGTGGGTTAATTTGGCTTAACACTGTGTATTAAGGTTGGAGCTAACAAATTGGATAACTTCATAATTCTTTCGGGAGAAGGGATTTTTCTCAAACAAGATTCAACTAGTAGATTTTCTTTCTATATTAAATAAAGAAGAGTATATTTTGTGGACAGATAGTTCTAGCGAAGATCATCAACAATTCTAAGTGTAAACAGAGCTGCTATCTAAAGATTTGGGCTTAAATCAACACAAATTATAAAGATGTATAAGCAGCCCCGATATAAAACCCTTGAAAAGAGCAAAATCCACGTCCTCGTTGAAGCACATTCCCACACCACAAACTGAAGTTGCTAGTCGAGACCTTTGCATGCAAGCGAGCCTAACATTCCTAATCCAACATCCTGTTTTTCTTTTTACTGTTACTACCCGCTATTGTTTCATCTGAAAGGCATGCTGCTGCTGCTGCTTATATGTTAAAAGTTGCTTACTTTATGAATATAAAGTTGCTTGTCGTGATCCCTGTGGAACAAAAAACCTTGTTCTTCCTCTTCTTCATCTTGATATGCCATTGAAAGATTAAATCAACCTTACTGCTTACAGGTATACGAGAAATTTCATGAGTCTCGTTCTTGATTGTCTTGATTCTGTTATTGGGAGGATTCTGTTAAATTTGTTGACATGGAGACAAAGAAATGTCATGGAATTTGATGTTTGAACAATTTCCGGCCATCACTCTTAGAGGGAGAGCAGATGCTATTGCAACTGTTACCGTGTCATATCTCTGTCTGCAAGAGAACAACCTAAGGAGTTCAACGATGCCAGTTGTTTATAGCTTCGGCCGGAATAACAGTTGAACAGATGAGAGGTATCTGAGAAAGGATTCTAGCATGTTTTGGTCACATAATACAAGAAGAATTGCAAGTCCAGGAGCATGTTTTTTTGTTGTTATTTTTCCATCCTAATATCAAGGCCTTCAAGAAAAAATAAATTATTTTCTATCAATTCATAAATTTCTAAGAAACCAAGATGCTACTTTTGCAGCTACAAGTCCATATCACTCCTCTACCACATCTCCAATCCCAAGAGTTCTCTTGTATTTCAATTTTATTTCCACAAATTACTTTCACATCTTCTTCCAACAGCAATAAACATCAAATTCAATAAATTTAAAATCAAGAGAAAACGAATTCCTTAACAGCATATAGGCTTGGTTTGGTACCTTTATTGGCCGGCCGCGGCAATTGTCAATCTCAGCAAGAGACCCAATTCTTATGAGTACTAATTAGAGCAGAGAAAAGCCCTGCACAGGACATCAGAAGCGGCCCTGAAAATCGCCCTCTGCCGTCACGGATATCAGCCAAAGCCATTAACCCATCAGCAAAATCCTGCACGATAGATAGTTTCTTCATCAACTTCTTCTCTCTCAGCTTCCACAATCTCTTCTCTTCCTCTTGACACCCAACTCCTCTGGTAACAGTAACTTCCATGCTCGATTCCAGACACGCCTCTTCTTCACTCAATTTCTTCACATCTCTAAATTTCAAAGAAATACTCCCAATATACCCAACAAACTCCGCCCACGCACTAACTTTTCCTAAACTCTTGGAGTGTTTGCTATCAATCAAACCCGATTTGGCCAACCAAACAAACTGCTCAACAAAATAATACAGACCCTCACCTCCATAGGCAATGATTGACAGAATGATTTCTTGTTTTGTATCAAAAGGAGAGTCTCTCAATGCGTTGACATCTTGAACAAATTTCCCAAGTCGAAATGCCTTGCGACTGAGGCCAACACTTGACTCGAAACTCTTGAGTCGTTTCGTCAAGATTAAGGTTTCCGGGAGGAGGGATGAAGCCAAGATGATCTTGGTTGCGTAACGTGAGATCTTGAGGAGCTTGTCAACCCCATCTCGTTTTGCAAGGTAAACCTCTAAATGATTCAAAAAGTCTCTTTGTCTCGGTTTATTAGGGGTTTGATTGGAATTTTGTGGAGATGGTGAAGGCTTGGGATCCATGGTAATGGCTATGCGAAACAGAGAGACCTTATTGTTGTCGAGAGAGTATGCGTGAGGTAGAGACAGGGATTTCTCTGTCAATGGAAATCTTTCGCGAGAGAGAATTGAGCAGAGATGGAATCGCCGACGCTTGCTTACCTGCCCTTCCTTTGTCTCGTCTGCTTGCTTATTGTTTTGCTTACCACTGTACAAATTAGAGGCGTGTTTGTAACTGAGTTTCAATTTATTTTAAAATTTTGAAGAAAAACATTTGTTTGAAATTATTTTCTTTCGTCAAAAATATTATTTTAATATATTTTTTAAATTAAAAAATACTCTAAAAAACAATAATTTACTGTACTTTCAAACATTTTTAAAATTTAATCTGTTTGTATAATCAAAAGCATGTTTAGCTAAAGAAAAAGAATTTGATATGGTTTGTAGAAAAAAAATCTCATTATATTTTTGTTATATAAAAAATAAAAATATTGTATTATTTGTTAATTTTATTAAAATTATTTTTTGCTATATATTTATTTTGATTTTCTTACGTTATCTCTCTCCAATTCTTCTTTGCATGTTCTTTAACCTCTTTTACTTAAGATCATATCTATAATAAGGTAATAAAAAAATTATTTTTCTATCTATCAAGAATTAGCCATAATATGAATTGCATTTATTATTTTTTATTATTATTATTATTTACACTGAAATAATGAAAAGCAACAAATCATTAAGCCTTGAAATCTTATCTTGTCACTGCAAAATATCTGGAGGCAGTATTTAAAAAAAAAATATTTTTAACATTATCACGTATGAAAAAAAAAGGCAAAGGCTGTAACAGCAACCTTCGTTCTTTTCTCTGGCGCGAGGAACCAGTACCATACCATGACAGCACTCCTTTCCTTCCATATTTCAGATTTTTTTTCCTTTCCAAACATCCAATTATTGTATGATTTCTAATCCTCAGTTACTATTATTATTATTTCTCTCTCGAGCTCACCCCCCCCAAAACCCGAACAACCCCACATCCGGGACGACGGGTCCTGCTCGAAAGACGACCGTCCGCTTCTTACATTGGAACCGACCGGGTCCGGGTCAACTGAACGACAACCGAGAAATTCGCTGCTTTCGTCCGCAGTGACGTGCACGGTCCGATGGGACGTGGGGAGTTATCATTGGTTGAGAGTCATGTTAGCAATCGCGGTGGTTACGCTATACTGGTGGTGTATTATATTATTTGAAGGGCTTGTACGCAGTTTTCGGTTAAGAACTTTCTGGGATTATGTAACTTGTGTTATACATGCATTTCTCAGTGAATTTACTGAATGCCCTGAAACCCCTATAGATAGAACGCTGCTTCTGTTAAACTGATTATCTGTTTCCTGTTCCTGCAGGTTTGTTTAGACAATGACAACCCGGATTCGCCCTCTGTATATTTTACTGTATGATTCTAACTAAGATTAGCATAAAAGACTAAAACCTTATAGGAATCATGATCAGGGTAGTATCTCGAATGTCTTCGATTGGAGATATATTTACCTGGATTTTGTGGAAATCGTTGAGGATCTGAACTGGCGTTTACAAAAAAGGGACCAATGCTACTAAAAGGATCAATAAGATTTCAGAGTTCAAAATGCGTACTTGATTTGTATCTGATGAATTCAGATTTTTGACGAGGGACACGGGCAAGTCATCTTCTTAACACCATTTTTTAGCCCCTTTAATTCTTGAACTCAGGCAACTATAGTAGTAGCATCAGCTTCTATCTATATAGTCTCTGCAAGAAAAAGAAAAAAAAAGTGGGGATAAGGGGCCATTAATTGGCTGTGTACGTTCATGTTGTTTTTCCATTTCTCCTAGGCTTCATATTAAAGAAACCAGATTACTGTAGACAAAATTCTTAGCAGGAACAAAATCTGAAATGCGTATGCTGCTGTCTGCAAATTCTCAAGCTGATTCAATTGAAGAAACACAGCCTGCTGCTTTAGACACTCCTTTTAGTTTCTGTCTAGGGTTCTTACACTAGGAGTGCACGAAATCAATTTTTTCTTCTTTTTTTGAATCTCTAGTGGCTTGTGTTCATGATTATCCCTCCTGATTTTTTTCATTTACCTTGCACGGGAAAAAACTATCAGAAGTAAATAGAGCGCGAAATGGCAGTCGTATATACAAACTACTGAACGAACAGTTTACAAATAAATGTCCGCCAAAATGGCCATTGGCATAAAAACAGATCAAGCACAACTCACTGCTCACAAGGGTGCTCCAATGGTTGTCTGGCTTTTTCTCAGACTGAGGAGAATTCAATTAGCATTTCAATTGTTTTCAACAGCAGACTTGTGCTAAAATCACCACTTACAAAAACCATCCATTGGAACAAACCCACTTGGTCGGCAATCACTATGCTTAGGTATCAATGCCTCAAGGATGCAAGGAACCGTCCAAGTAGTTTTCATCTTTCTTTTACGGAACCATTCACAGACCTTCTCAATTCCCATGGTAAGCAGCCTTTCAACGGTGATTGTAGCAATAATGAAGATGTTGACAGCTGCTTTTGTCGCGTTGAGATTGAAGACAAGCAACTAAAAGCGGTTCTTAACCTTCTCTTCTCACTGTCATAAGGTTGGCCGCAAGGGTCATGTTGCACCGCAGATATTTTAAGGGACTGAGGAAGTATGCAATTGCATACTGAACCTGAGGAGTTAAAGACAATCATCATTCATATACTCTGGGGAGATGACATAATGCAATTTAAGAATTATAGACAACTTTCTTTGGATCAACATAAACATTGAACACTTGGGAGGTGAAGTCATGCGACATCAAGATAATGCTATCTTTAGATTCATCTGGTCCTGAAAATTCATTTTTTTTCCTGCAGAAATACATGATTGAACTATCATTTTTGGAAAACCCTATTTTCAAGCAAAAAAACCCTTAGTTTCAATAAGGGACCTTCTAGAGTGGAAACAGACTTTTCCTGCGATTACAAATGCATAATGCATAATGCATAACCCATGTCCAGAGAAACAGTTCCAGGGTGGAGGAACATTTTTGCCAGAAACAAACCATAACCATCGACCCTCTGCCAGTCTGCCCCCAGAAAGAATAGATGCCGTATAAATTGTTCTGTCCATGGGATGGGAAGTCTACACGTCATCTTTTTGTGACATTTACAGTAAGGTGAGTCCCTCACAGAGGTTATCAATGCTAATGGTTGCAGGGGATGTACAGTTTGACCAATAGAAAGGTTCATGCATCTTAGGTTCCATAGTAGAAACTAAAAGACCAAAGTATATCATTGAAACTTCCTCTCTTTTCTCCAACTTGCAAACACAACCAATTTATGCTCCAGCAAGGTCAAAAATTGATGTTACAAGGAAAATTACTTTAGATTTGAAATATTCAGTTGCATAGATTTAGATGTTTCTGTTAATGATTTCATGCAGTAATTTTTAAATCCTCTATTCGGTAAATGGTTGGTGAAAAGGTACCTATTTTTGCAAGTCGATTTACCCACTTTGGAATTGCTTTCCCAGTCAGCTTGTAACATACATCCTTGCAGAAATGGTTGCAATTCTTAATGATCAAGTGATATGTATCACCATGATACCTTGCAGCATGCCGCTCCATGAATTCCCTGACCTGAATGGGATCGAGGCCCGTGGCCCCGATAAAGATGGACTTCCTGAACTTGAACCCTGGACACTGCCGAGGTTCAACCTCAAAAACACCACTTGTTGGGTAGTCATGTGCTCCGAATGCATATTCTACACCATGAACTGCACAGTGGAAAGAGGGCAGTGAGAGAATATGAGATCTAAACCAAGTTCAAATTGCAGAGTGATATAAAAGAAGAAAATGCAGCAGGATAGGGCTTTAGTCCACTGCTTGCATTGCTGTATTTTTATTCAATGCACAAAAAATAAGCGCTCATTTGGCTTGAGGTTGGTTAATGTATAGCAAGAATGGGAAACTAGATTAAGATATTTGGGGCTCGATTTTTCTCATTATAGCAAAGGGCAACCTATCTTTGATGATCTGATCTCCAGGCAGGAAACTAAAAAGCCTTACCTTCCACACTGGAGTGAAAGATGCCGAGGCCAGCCCAATAGGCATAGCCATTCATGGGTGTCAAGTCATACACATTGAGATAAACTGGTGTATCACCTGCACCATAGTTCGCTGATCTCTGTTTGGGAAACAAAAAAAAGCGGGAGGCTGATCTGCCTTTCAAACGAAGGGGCATGATGGATTTCCATCCATTCTTTGATCCAAATTTCATATTTCCTTAGAGTAAGACCAAAGTTCAACTAATGCTGTCCCCCAAACTGCAGATACAAGAAAATAACAAGCATCATCCCCTAGAAGAACAAAATCAACAGACTTTTTGTAGATTAAAAAAACAAAGCAGCTGCTGTAACAATTAAAACAACAGCTTTTTCTAAGAAAATACATAAAAAAACCGACTTGAAATCACACCCTATTCTTTCAGCTCTTGATGAGAATCAAAGTCCTGCATCTTGTGGATCATATCCATTTCACCACAGAAATTTATTAGTTATGTCTATTTCTCTAGTTGATATTACTGAAACTTAAATGCAAGAGTTTTTTTTGGGTCTGCAGTACATTGTTTCCCTTTTTTAGTTTTTAACTCCCCTGTTACGCCATTATTTAAATTCTCAGAAAAGGTCAAAAACAAAATTAGTATATTTTTGGTAATCTTTTCAAACATCATAGAATACCACATTGCAGAATCTGCAGACTTGTCAAAATTAAGGCTACCATCTGCAACTCCAGTTGCCTGTCATCCTAAATAATTAGCGAAAAAATAGTAGTATATTATTTTGGATTATCAAATTCACCATGAGAGATGATCAAAACTTTTAACAAATCTTAGTCCAACTACTTATGGGCTTGCAAGCCAAAGCATTTTAAGCCAAATATACAAAGGTCAACTAATTAATATCCATTAAAGGAGTAGTGTATTGCTACATTCCTTTGTACCCTGGAGTCCAGCCAGACACTACTCGTGTACGTATATCCCCTTCATGCTGTTAACAGATATGAAGTTTATAATGAACTTCGACTAAAAAGCATAACTACATTGTACTCCAAAGAGTCATCACTTCAAAACAATTACATCTCCGAAGTAACGACTTTCACAGCATGGCTTTTGGGAGATAAATTGAACAATTAAGTTACATAGAATCCAGTGACTTTAAACTCCGAGATTCTAGTCATGAATTCTCCCACCAAAATTTCTTTTTACCACATTCATCGACAAGAGAAACTGGAATTGCAGCATTGCCTTTAGATTTTATAGTTGAAAGAAAAAATGTTACAGATCTAGTAGAAATCACAAACAGTAACAGCACAACGATGTAATAGATCAAACAAAAACCAGAGAACCTCGATAACAACCAGAAACAAGATTACAAGAAAAAGAATTATACAATTTGGCTTGGTTGTGAGTAGAGAATTCCAAGAACTATTTTAAAAGAGAGAACCCTGGGATCCAACAACATCTAAAATGAAGCAACAAGACAGCAAGTTCTCTTCTTTTTACAATTCTTTTTCAAAATTCCCCAGGAATCAAGAAAGCCCTTAAACCAAAAAAAAATAGAAAAGAAGAGGGACGAGTTAAGAGAAGAACTCACGGATTTGTTATCAGAATGAGCAGGCATTAGAGCCCAAGAAAACCACCTTTATAAGAAGCACAATTGAAATGAAAACCACAGTGAGTTGAAAGCAATAATTACTCCCTTAACAAGAGAAAAGGAGGGCCTATCTGATTTTGAAACACTCGCTCCTCCACAAAACAACAAAAAGGCTAGAAATTATAAGAAAATAATAGGGGCCCGACACTGTATTGCAAGGTAAAAGCCATCAGTCAGTTTCTCTTCCTCTCTCTACTGCGTATCAGTGTAAGGATAGCCTTACTACCTTAGGTGCTAAATGACAAGGAATTATACACGGAGGAAGGGGGGTAAAGAATGGTGGTTACTTGATATGTCACTTGAGGCCGTACATATGTGTAATAAAACAAAATAGGGTAAAAAGAATTTAATTCTCAGATAATTAATTAAAGTGACAATTTAAATAATATGAAAGAAAAAACAAAAACAATATTTTTTTATAAAAAAAATCACCATTAATGTTAACCTCATTATAGGAAATATAAAATTAAGATATTCTTATAAAAAAATAAAAAAATATTGACATGAAAAATATTTTAAAAAATTAAAAGTAACTCGAATTAATCTTTTAAATTTATTACACAAGTCGTGAAATTAAGGTTACCATAAAAAACATACCTGAAAAAATAAAAATAAAAAGGGTAAATTTTTTAATTAAACAAATATAAGGGATGAGATTAAGAAAAAGAAAACAACGCAAAACAGAGCCCTGTACGTGGTCCAGCTAGATGGCAATAATTAGGCACGGATTTCTGCCACATCTTTCATTCTACTCCTCTCTCTATTTCAAAATTTAAGGATGAGCATGCCACTGAAAATAACTAGAAATAGATAATTCTCCTTGCCCCACGCTGTTATGTTGCATATCGGACATTTTTTTTAATATGAAAAGATATACAAATATTACTAACATATTTATAATAAAAAAAGATTAATTATGAATTCAAATTATAATATATATTTTATGATTTTTTAAAATATTGGTAAGAGAATATATTAGATAAAATTTGTTTTTAAATATTGAGACTATAATATATTTGGATCGAATTCAAATTAATATATCAAAAATGAAATTATTAAAAAAGAAATTGAGAATCAGCTAAAGTTTTTCAACATAGTTGTTTATAAGGGTTGATGAAATTTAAAATCTAAATCTAAAAACAAATATACCTCTCAGCTTAAAACATTTACCGTTGCCAATCCTAGGTTTTAATTGTAGCTTTTAACGCATGTCCGACCTTGTCTGTTTGGCAAGTGCAGACAAAGCCAAGCCAGAGCTGAGGGGGTAATTTTCGCAAAATGATAAAAAGTTTTAACCCAAAATGACATCTGACACAAAACCAAGCATGAAGTATCTTCAGGAAACAGCAGCACATCGCACGAACAAAACACCTATCCACTGTCCTAAGCATGAAGTTTCGTTCTGTTTGTATGAGTTAAAAAATAAAATAATGTTATTTTTATTTTGGATTAAATTCTGTTTTATTTCGGATTTTTTTGGTCAAATTCTAGTTGAATCGCGTAAGAATCATTTCGCTTGTGCTATTTTGGCCAAATAATATTTTTTTTAAATAATAAATAATTTTACAATATTAATCATATTTTTTAATCTGACTATTAGATTGAGATGAAATTTTACAAGAAGTCTCTTGATATATTTATATATATTATGTTAAAATTTCAGAGCAATCAGAGAATGTAATAACATTGCGAGATTGATTATGACATTCTCGTAATATTGTACATATTCATAATTTTGTTTAGAAATATCATTTTATTGTATTTTTTTATATTAAATTGCACAATTCTAAATAATTTTATTTTTGGATTTGCACTATTTTTTTTTGAATTAATATATTTAATTATGTATATATATATATACATATAAACAATACAATCCCGAAACAGCACGTCGAAACGCACCGAAACCAAAACATTACCGAAACGTAATTGACCACCTTGATCTAAAAAAAGCATCTCGATCGATGTCCTTTGACTTGCGAGAAATTGCAATTTGCTTTTCATTGGTCTCATATTACACAGCTCCGTGAGTGTTGAAATGAGTCCATGCTTCCTGCGTGCATGCAAGGAGTGGATAACCATGTTAGATAAATTTAGAACCGCAATGGTTTCTTTTAAGAGGCCATCGTAGATTATTTTGACTTCAGGAATTTCAACTTAACCAGATACTACCTGCAAAATATCGAAAACTTTTTCTGCTATGTATTTTTCATGCGAGGTTGCACCTTTCTGCTGTAGTTTATCAGGGTGTAGACAGAGTAAGGCCTTTTGATATGCTCTTTTCACTGCATTTCCTTCAACTATATCAACAAGAGGCATAGGCTTCCATCCACTTCCAGACCAAAGAACCTGTGATAGCAGCCATTATCAGTTCTAAACATGTCCTCCCAGAGAGCTTCTTTAACAGTTGTAAGGGTAACTAAATCAGTCAAAGCCTAAGGACGAGTCGTGGAACTAAGAGCCTGGAACAGCCGGGGTTTTACTCATTTCACTTGCGTTCATAAAATGCGCTTTCCAGAGGGATAGGGTTTCCTCGAATCCAAAAAAAAAAAGAAGGGTCGTGGAATGAACTTGATGAAATGCAATTTACCAGGTTTATTCAGGAATCACCAGAAACCCACATAAAATAGGAAATGCAGTAGGTCTGATGCTATGGTAATTAAAGTTCAGATCAAAGAACTTGCAGTCTAGAAAAGAATTGCGTGCAAGGCAAACTCACATATTGTAAAGTTGACAACAGGGAGCGAATGTTGCCTTCCTTTCCTTTCGACCACTTCTGTATTTTATCATCAATGACCTGCAATGTATAACTTTTGATTGTTAATTCCTAGTAGAGCTGGAAAAAAGAAAGAAAACATGGAGTGTCTTTGTTTGTATTCTGCCTCACTTGGATCTCCTCATGGCTATCGCTGGTTTGCGGCTCCCTTTCCTCATCCTGGGACAATTCTGTAATCTGGGACACAAGGGAAAGTACACTAGCTCATCAGTCATTCCAAGATTCAATATAACAATACGTATACCTGCTAAAGAAGACGAAGAAGAAGAAGAAAAAGAAGAAGAAGAAGCAGAAGGAGGAGGAGGAGGAGGAGAAGTAAGGTTCAATTTTGGATCTCATACCAGGAGGAAGGACATATCTGTATCTCCAATGGTTGATTCTGAGACATCAGGAACGTATGCTGTCAACAACATTTTAATGCATCACATGTCGCATTCTTAACGACTATCAACACTGATCCCAAAACCTTTTTGTAAAATGAAGTAGTAGTTCAGTAAAAGAGGCTCATGCTAATGAAATTGCATAGCAACTGGAATATTTGAATCATGATTCAGATGAACATGAAATATACATAGCTGCTTCACCATTTTCAATCTAATTGATGTTAAAAAGCACATTAAAATCATTCGTCCAGTTGGATGGGATCCAAAATCTTCTGCTTTACATGAAGTATTTGAAAGAACCTATCGCATCATGCATCTCATAATTATATATCCAAGCCGCACAAGTCATTAGGTTGAAGATTGATATAAAATACCTGTAGTTGGCGCTGATCTATCCTTACGTCCAGAAGAAACGTTTGTGGCCTTGAGATTGTTCGCCGTTGTATCAGGGTGTTGTTGCTGAGATTGCTTAGGACATTCATCCACCTTAAAATTACAAAAAAAAAAAGTTGAAAATTTTAGATGCACTAGGAGATTGAAATAACTCCATCCAGAAAACTATCAAACTGTATCTGTTGCTAAAATCTGGCAAAATAAATGCAAAATCATTTTCTGCAGAGTACCAGGATTGATGCATTTGAAATGTTTTTCTCGTGCACATTATTCGAGTGCATTTTCTCATTTGTGGCATCCTCAGTCCTGAATTTGCTCCTTTCCTTTCGTCTAGAATCTTGATGTTGTGAGTCATTAAGATCAAAGGTGGGTTTTCCTGGAACTTCCTGGTTGAAAATTTTAACAAATTCCTTGACCCTTCCCCTAACCCTGCTCGTCCCAAGGCTGTCTCTTGATTTTGCAGGTGGAAATTGAAAGTTAGCTCTATCCACTCCTACACTATTCGCTTTCTCGTCTTGATCCTCTATATTTTCATTGACATCAAAAACCACAGATGAGTTTTTGGTGCTTTTTACCTTGCTTTCTTTCAAACCATTTTTACTAGTCATCTCATCAATACCTGCCAGAGAAAATAATTGTGTTATTAGAGATATCACATTAGGAGCATGTTTGGATCTAGATCATGGCTTACCTTGTTCATCATCATTCTCAGATAACAGGGAACATGGTGGTTTTAACTCAGTATCGTGAGCCTCTTGCGTAACTGCAGAAATTTCTTCCCTTATTTTTCCAGATAAGCCTGTTTCAGTAGCAGAAGGATGTTTTATTTCTATTAAAGCCCCAGAGGCGGAATTTATAGGACCATCTTCAACGATCACTTGAAGATTGCTTGGAGTACCCTGAATGCTTGTGTCGAAGAGGAAGTGATCATCTTGTTTGTCAAACCCCATTCGACTACTGAATGAGGGAGTATCAATATCATGTGGAGTTGCTGGATGTAATTCTCCTGCTATACCCTCGCATGAACATCTCTGAAGTTTACACTTCTCATTCAGCCTTGATTTGCTAGCTCCTCTAAGAGGCATCGCAAAAGGTAATCCTTTGGTTGCCCACTTGTAAATAGAAAAATGAAATTGGTTTCTGTTTGTCGGAATTTCAGAACCATCTGAATCCCTTTTCCAACTTGTGCTTTTGTCTGTTTCTTCAGGTTTGGTCCAGTTTGATGACTCCTCACTGCTAAGAGATTGCTCCTTTGATAAAGCGCTCTGCCGTGAGACATCATTAGTCAACTCTTCTCCAACGAGGTTTGTTTGGCTTGCAGATCCAGACAAAGAAGAATATGTAGAATTTGCTTATTGCATTTGAAGCACTGTCTTTATTTTTGGTGATGGCCACGGGCATTAGAAATAACTGTTGGCAAGTCTGTCCCTTTAATCAGTTTGGCAGGGAGGCTGCAAAATTATCGGTACAATATTTGAGCTCTTGAGATGCATTTTTTCAAGAGACACCAAAACCCATGCAGATAGTAGTGAAGATATGAATAACTACTACATAAATAATCAATAACCACTACCAGTCACCACATTAATACCGAAAAACATTTGAAATAAGCTCAGAAAAGACATACCATCAACTCATGTGGGGTATAAAAGAATTCTCAATCGGTAATTTATGTTAAACTAATGAAAGAATACATCAATTATAAGATCTAAATCGTACAGGAATAAAGCAAATAGCATCTCAGAAAAAGCCAAAACCTGAATTGTGCAGGCAGTGATGGACTCCAGGGATCAGCTCTATGTGGCATCAGTTCAGCAGGGCTTAAGGCTCTTGAACCTGGAGTCGAAGAAAGTGAATCACGGTCATGCTTCCTTGGAGAAGAACTCAGTGACTCGCCGACTCTAAAAATATCATCAAAGAAACCGTCGTTTCGATATCGCCTTCTATTGACATTTTCATCTCCAAACACTGGCTTGTCATTTAGACCAGACAAACTGTTGCGAGACAACTTGGTATCGGCAACACCACTTGTCGATGCAAATGAATCTGCCGTTTCAGAAAAACTATACCGCACCTCCTGAAGCGACGATCTCCTCGGTGGGCCACCGAAAACATCTGTAAAATCAACATCTGAGTTTCCATGCTGGCTCTCTGGAGAAGAACTTGGATGGTTTGTAAAAGGTCTTTGAAAATTATAACCTAACTGAACACTCTCTCTCTGAGAAATCCTCTCCATTACCCACAAAACCAGGTTAATTCAACTGGACAAGACAAACTTGAAAGAAAAAAAAATAGTGGCCGGAAGTTCCTATCAAGCTTTGTGATCATGGAACTGCAAGTCCTGATGGGGTTCTTGCTGTTGAATCAAGAACTTGCAGAGATTTCTCTTCCGGGAATCATGATGTTGAGGTGTGGAGGACGGGATACATACAGACAGCAATGTGGAAGATGTTGTAAGGGAAAAATACAAGGTGGGGCTGGTGGTATTTGAAGCCACTAGTGAATATCAGTGTTTCTGAGTGTGTGGGATATCGGATAAGGAGATGATTCCAGGCGACAACCTAAGTGTTGCTGTCTTTGTCGTTAACCTAAATTCTTAGAAATTTATTATTGGTTACCGTTAAACTCGGATTTTGTGTGATCCCACATTGTTTTGGGTTCGTTTTCTACAATGTCCATTCGGATGACAACCTGTTATTGCTTGCCATAGATTGACAGAAGCCATCAGCTCTTCTTGTGGCTTCTTTCTTCTGTCCATGTAAATTAAAAGAAAAATCAAATTAAAATTGGTAAGAACACGACCAAAAAGGCACTTACAGTACAAAACATGAAAGTACTGGTTGTTTTTTCTCCCATTGTCCTTCTGATTCACTGGCTCATATTTTCGAGTCTTTTGCAGTAAAATTTGGTCTTGATTGCAGCAGATGTGATTCAAAACTGACCAAGAAATGCAATGTACGCCCAGGTCTTGACTACGATTGGTCACATAGAGATAATACTTTTACATGGTAATCCCATGAAAGAACGTTGGTGAGCAGCCGCCAGTGGACTAATGTTCTGTTTGGTAAACCATTTGAACATGCTTTTCAAACTTTTTTCTCTCTAAAATAAATTATATTTATATTATTTTTATGTTTTTGTAATGATGATATAAAAAATATATTAATATATCTTTAAACAAATTTACAGTATAAGCAATCTCCCTCTATCTCGCAATCCTCTAGGAAAAAAAGATCTGGCAATCTCTAATTCTTGTTTCCACTTTATCGTATTGTATTTGCATGTCATACCCCGCCGTTTAATCTCGATCACGAGAATCCAGCTCGTTAAAACCCTAAACATCATCATCTTGAGGTGAGCTCAAATCTGCTATAAATTAATGGGATATGGCCTCCACCTGCTACCAAGATGCCGAGTTTCAGACAACCTACCGCAGCATTTGGGGCGGTAAACTTGGACCACCTTCAACTTGAGACTAAAAAACATAACACATGCAGCCCGTAAGCAGGTTTAGGGTTAGCTTTATCCATCAATTAACTATTTAATCTAAAATTTAAGTTTTTAAATGAGATTTAAAAATATAATTAATATTATTTTCTAACATATCCCTTTACCTGAAAGTTTTTTTTGGCTAAAAACTTGAACAAGTCCACACTATCTAATGCTTGATTTTTTTTATCAAATAAAATAAAGATAAAATTCAAACTCGTAACCGCTGAGTCAACAAGGTTCTGATACCATGTTAAGAAACCATCTCGTTTAAAAGCTTAAACTGTTAGATAAGACCCTAAAATATAATTTATATTATTCTTTAACATTAACATTTGGAAATATCAGGCAACAAATTTGAATTTTAGCATATCAACAATAACTGTCACGCAGTCAGCTATAACATAAAAAAAAACTAGAACGTAAGCAGTACATATTTACATCCGATGTGCTTGAGGATAATAAGTATTTGATCAGTGTTCAAGCTTGCGGGTTGCACGACCAGGAATTTCCTACGCCCAGTAATTTTCCTCCCGGTGACAAAACTTGATCAGCGCCACCATTCTTAAAGGCCACTTCATGCTTGAGAACGAGGTTTCTTTTCCACCTTAATATGAACACTAAAAACAAGAGCAGTATATTAGTAAATGATCTACTTGAATAAACTCCATTCCTATCACAGTCAATTTGACGATCTCTGTTCAAAAACGAAACCATGATACTTGAAATGGCGGAGAAATGAATACAAGTAGAAAATGAATGCACATCTTTCTAGTGCTAATCTATTAACAACTAACCTGATCTGGTCCTAATTGATGGAAAAAGAGGGGGCAGAAATGGTCAAGATAGTTAGCATATTGTTAGTGCCAGCCCTCAGTCAATGATGAAATTCAATCCCATTTGATCTCAAGCAGCTAGCCAACAGGAGCCGGATAAATATTGACATAAACAGACAATTCCATCTTGATAAAGAAGATGAGTGCCAGATTATCAACTCTGGAAACAGCAATCAGGGCCTAGGAGACTTTATTTGGTTCAGTGAAAAGGAACAGGAAATCAGGGAGAACAAACTGAACAGCAGGCGCACCACTACTGGAGAGAAGGGAAAATTAGGAAAAAAGAACTTAAGACAAAAACAAACCACTATTAAACCTTAACCATGTTTGGTGATTACTTAAAGTTCTAGAACTCCAAAATCCACAAGCATAAACATCGTTCTCCCAGGTCATGCACGTAGGCTACAATTACAAAATGCCATTTTGGCTCCTCTTGCCTGTCAAAAACTACTGTAGAGAACTTGTATATTCATGTGTGTATTAGCAAGGCCCTTAGAAATGCCCATGCAGCTAAAAAATACAGCGTAAACATGGTTGGAAAAATTTAATTGACAATTGCATTCAGAAAAGCAGCAAAATAAAAACAAAAAGGAAACCACACACACAAGTGACAGAGAAGAGAGTCATACATCATCCAAGCTGGTAATATATGAAACAACAACAGTGATATCATCAAGCTTGCCACCATAATAGCGAAACCCAGCATTTTGCGCAGAAGTGGAGAATGGGGTCTGCCGGTCTTTATCTTCCGCTCGTTGCCGTGCCAATGCAGCAATTTTCTGAGCTGCTGCCTGGGGCTCTAAGCCAGCTCTCATGGCATGAACCACAATTGCAGTAATTTCAGTGTTGTACAAGTTGTCAAACAATCCATCTGTTCCAGCAACTATAAAGTCTCCAGGAGCAACAGGAATTGTGAAGACCTGAATCAAATGGGTTCTTTAGCTTATCTATACATTCTGCAATAGATTGTGGTTTACTCATAGCAAATAAACCACAAATCATATATATTTTCTTTTGATCACAACTGCTTTGGTGATTCTAATGCCAGGTGTGACTATCGAATCTCATATATGATCAAGCATGTCTAGAAATTCAGAAATATAGAATTAGTATGGTTGCAAGTAATACAACAAAAGCATGCTTGTAATTTTCAGTTAGGTTAAAGAAAATATGAAATTGTTAATGACAGATTAGACCATATGAATGATAAGCCATTTCATACATCTGTATTTCAACACATGGTCAACCATGACTGAAAACTCAGTTATGTAGCATTCGAATGGTTGCTAGGAATGCAACTGCTTGCGATATTAAGCTAGGTTTTCGAGAAAATATGACACAGTTGATGTTAAATTAGATACCATATGAATGCTACGCCATTTCAAATGACTAAAAGAAGCTTAATCAATCTGCAATGATACTTGCAAATAAAAAAATCTCACATGTAAAGAATGAACAGTAAGGAAAACAGAACATGTAAGAACTAACCTGGCCAGAGCTAGGAAGAGCACCACTGTTTCCATTCTCAAGTTGATAGGTGAAATTAAAACCATGTTGTTGCACAGGAGATCGGAAGATGGTGCTCCCACCTCGAACAACTACAAACCCACTATCCCCTAAGTTGATTGCATGGAGACCCTGCATGAGAAATCACATAATCAACAATGCAAATAATACAAACAAAAGACATAGTGGTCTTGTCTCAGCAAAGCAAGCAATCAACAAGATTCATTTCTAGTCTGAGGCAGTGCTATCTGTTCATGAAGTAGCCATGTGCAAATGCATCATGTGAAACCACTTGAATAAGAAAACGAAAGGAGTTAATAAATGCACGCAAATATGAAAAGGGATTTGCACACAATCAATATCATAAAACGTTAGTAGTTTTATATGCAAGTTCACCAACCACCTCGAGTCATAGCTGTTGATGTGCTCAGTCCTTGCTATGATAGATTTGTTAATTATTGTTTGCCACACGTGGAGGGAATTTAAAGATTTAGTTCCTCGGTAGATGATATGAATGATTGATAGGAGCAGGCAATAAAATCCAACATTGCTGAAATTTGAAAGGATTTTGACTCTAAATGGCTGTAATCATGGTGCGTCACCTTCTTTCTATACACAATGAATCCACAAAATGACTGTTAAAGCCGAAAAGCTACTCACTGTAGCATTTCAAAATCCATGCTAAATGTGAGAATTGTTACCTGATCTGTGAGTGCTATGATGCATGCTGTTGAGGAACCTTTGGCTTTAGTGCTAGAGTAAGCCTTCTCCAAGACTCTAGCTGGGTCAATTGAACCCTTAGGCTCCTCTTGAATTGCAGCAACTGAATTGGACATGAGCTCCCGGGAATACTGCCCAGAATCCACACCATGATCTGCCCAGCCACCAACGCCATCAGCTACACCAAAAGCTTGTTCATCCGTACAAATAAAGTGGGCATCCTCTCCGCCAGTCTCTTCTTTATCAGGATGGGGCAGGTAACATGATCCTGAGAGTAGCTTGAGTGTTTTTCCAGTTGAAATATTTCTGCAGTCAATTTGAATTAGCATAGCTAGATTGTAAATGCTAGCAGTCACAATATAAAAATAAACAACACTGCACACGGACAAAGTGAGCAACATGTTGACCAAGCAAAGTCTTCGGTCTGAGTTAAACACGCCAGGGAAACAAAAGAAATCATGGAACAAGGGGAGAATGTAACTCAAGTTCTGAAATGATATATCATGAAAAGTAAATAAGAGAACGATGGAAAGGTCTAAGAACATACTGTTCTGATGAAGCACAACCTTCAAGCTGTTCCTCACGGGTAGAATTCTCATAGGTCACATCATGGGCGGTCCCAGCTGCAAAGCATGGATGCGATGAACAGTGGAATTCTCTGAGTCCTGACTCCATATATGGAGAAAAGTTACACCATCTCTTTGCAGCATTGTTGATACAAATACCCATAAAATGGAGAATTGGTAGGCTGCTCTCGATTTTTCAAAATCATTCTATACTTTCTGAAAATCTGGGAACTACTGCCAAAAGAGATGCTGTGATTGTTTGCCGGCAAGGGAAGATCCCCACCCCTTGAAGTCAGGTTCTCTAATATACACTCACTAAACACAGCTCTGGATGCACTAACAGCCATTTTATCATCATAAGACTTCCCACTAACCGATATTTGATAGTTGTCACAAAGGGCACGATCTATGTGATAACCCACAACCCTGAAACGAAGGGCCTGATACAGAGGGTACAGAAAATGTACGAGGAAGTGCTCCAACAACAGATATCTTCCTTCTTCGGTTAACTAATATTGAATCAGAACTAGAAGCAATGACAGCATCAGGACTCAAAAGTAGTTGTAAATCCGTAAGCGATGCAATGCATAAAGGATGAAATAGCCTATAATTGCAGAATCGAAACTTCCCTTGCTCAATCCGACTCTTAAATTCTTGCAGGACACCTTCTTGTCCTATTCCTGATCTCCGGACCGCACTTCTTAGCCTTGAAAAATACGTAGACGGCATCTTACTATCTTATCCAAAAAACTTTAGCTCGAACCCGTCTATTACTGCCACCACAACACACAAAATACAATCTCATAGCTTCCAACTCATCTATCTGCACTTTTATATTCCTGCAATACAAAGAGGGGGGGAAATGGTCATACACATATTAACCAACTATTCTATAAGCAACTAAAACCTCTGTAAACCAAATCGATAGGAAAAGAGAAGAACAGTAGCAAGAATTAGCCTAAATCACAATCGGTACAGAACCCCTTTTAGCAAATAAACTCCGAGCGTAATTGTATAGTTATTACAGGTTTAAACAATCAGTTACGCAGGAGGCTAGTGAGTGATTAAACACAGAGTCAAAATAAATTCCAGGAATATAAAAAAGTAAACCCACTAATTTAAACATGGAAAAATAAGTCTCACCTGTGTATTGAAGCCTGGAATCTGGCCCTCTTTATTTATCTATTTATAGGCACTGAAAGAAAAGCCACAGCTCAATCTCCAAGGAGTTAGGTGACAGACACGAGGCTCTCTACTCCAATTCCCTCTATCTTTTTTATTTGACTCTTCCACTTAGTTTCACGATAGCGAGAAATGAAGAAGGTGACGAAACAAAAAGTTATTTTTTTTAATCCTCGTCGTCAAACCCTGAAGACAGAAATAAACATTAACATAAATTATTAACAAAAAGAGCAGAAGATTTGGAAAACACACGCACTGATTATCTACTTTCCATCCTCTATCCCTTCAATTTTTACCTCTTTTTGTTTTATTTATTTTCAATAATATGTGCCATTAAATGTTTTTACTTTGCCGGTTTTTTTAATATATATATTTTATATTATTTTTAAATTAATTTTAAAAGTTTACTGATCAAAATTGATGTTCTTAAGAAACTTTTCAATTGTTTATTGGTCTTTTAAATTTATCTTTTATTAGATAAATCATAGGATATTCTTTAACATATTAATTAAAAAAAAAAGCATTTTTGACTTAGGAAAATACATTTTCTTTATAATCTAAATCATTGTTTTTCTTGCCTATTTTTTTTTTTGCAATGCAATTAAATAAAGGAATTAAAAAGTCAAACACATTACCAAGTTAATATTCTATAAGTGCATCATTTTTTTATATAAGTAAGATCAACCACTTGCTTTAGTGTTTAGTTAGGAATCGACCATTCATTCTACAATTTATCATTATAGATATACATACTTTAATTTAGTTTTAATTTTATTCTTTAATATCTTTTTTTTTTTTTTTGAACTTGGTTTCCATTCCATTTATCACTTTTTTATTCATTTTTTATTATATTTTTCTCAATTTCATATCTTAACATTTATTTTATCAATGTCATGACCATTATTATTGATTTTAAATGTTAACACGAGTTTACTTTATTTTTTAAAAAATTATTTTTTTTAATTTTATTGTTCAAAATTATTTTTAAAAACTGATGCTCATGCTTTTTTCTCCACCGTCCTTTCTAGTGTGTCTAAGATCATGAGGGTAAACGGGTTGATCTAAAAAAAAATCTTGTTTTTTTATTTTTAATTTCATCATTAAATATTAAGTTGTTAGATAATTTAACTTCATAGTCTTATTAAGCTCACTTTTTCCCACAATTCTTTATAACTTTAATTGATATGAATAATTTTTTTGATTAAATAAAGTATTTATTACTATAAATAAAATTATTAAACATAGCTAAGTCTATGGCATGCGCCGCAAGATTAAATATTTAATTTCTAATTATCTTTTAATTTAATATTAATTCATTTAATTATATATATGTATAAATATTCTTATTTATGATTAAAAGAAATATATACAAAAACGCTTTAAAAAAACTTGTATATTGATATATTCATTATTTTACTTTTAAAAAATAATCAACCTGCGGTAAAACAAGATTCAAATACGGAGTTAATTCTTTAAGGATGTAGAGAATGTCTGTGTTTTGTCTTTTCTAACATTGTGTGGCGTGTTCTTTACCACGTGTCTTTGTCGTCTCCAGAACGAGGGTAGTTAACTGTATCGTCCTGACTAGTTGGATAGCAGACAGAATTGGCTAAACTGCGCTGGTGTGCGGCCGATATCCTTGACTAAAAAAATGAAATATTTCTTGCAGCTACCCACGAGTTGTTCTTGTTATTCACCAAGAAGCCCAGCTCGTTTGGTCTTTTCTTCAGTCTTTTCTTTTATAAAGTTAATTATAACTTAATTACTATAGTTATTTTTACATCTAATTAATCACTATATTATCCATGCAAATTAGTCCCTGATGTTAGCAAATAAAAGGGACTTCATATTTGTTGAAGCTTGGAATTTATCCCTAATTCTTATGAACATACAATCATAATTGCTCTCAAAGTAGCATTCACATGCACCCAGTTCGATTTTGTTCTTCTTCTTCTTCTTCTTCTTCTTCTTCTTATTATTATTATTATTTACGCATACATCTGGGATTAACTCAGCTCAGCTAATAGGGTGAAGATTTCAGATTAGAAATCAAATCATCAAACTGTAAACTGGATTGTAATTATATTTCATAATTGCTGCATCTTAACCAATGTCTACAAGGCAAGTTAAACAAGAGAAAAAAAGAAATGGGCTGAAGGAGAGAATTGTAGCTCAAAAAGGAAAAGTAACATTATTGGTGCTCCATTACTATTTCTTTTAGAAGCCAGTCACAGGAACAAGATTTAGAGGTATAATATACCCCATGAAATAAACTAAACCTGCTATGATAAGACGCAAACGTGTGGCTGAAAACTCCACACAATAAACTATACCTTCCAAATAAAGTACAATGCAATCCAGCCATTAAAAATTATCACCTGAGAAAGAGAATAAATTCTGTTAGTTACAATACGGTAAGGATGCTAGTTGATGAAAGGTGTAATGCACGATCTCCAAACCTACAAAGCTATATTCCAACACCGACAATTTGACAAACCAAATACTCGTATATGATATGTTGAGGTAACCTTTTGATTAAGCTTATCATACACTACTCTATGAATATGGGGGCTTATCATTTATTATTCTATGGGATATCTTGGAAGTCTTTGTCCATGAACTCGAAATAAAAAAGATCTTTATGAGGTTCAATTTACATAATTTGAAAACAGCAGCAGCACCATAGGACTTCCTTATTCATCGAGTCAAATATATAATGCAAAAATTTGCTAGTTTGGGGAAATATTGAACAGCTGGGAAGGAACCAACTTGGTTTAAGGATATCCATGATGTAAGAAGCAATATAATTCCCAATTAAATCTCCAAATCTGATAGTCCTTCACACAGCACAACGCACTTCAGATTTCGATAGTGAATTCAAGCATTTTAAGTGGCACACATGAGCTAAAACATCAGTAAGTAGAGTGTTTATAGATCTAAATCAGAGAAAAATTACCTTAGTAGATATTCTGTTGATATATCTGGTACAAAGGAAACCCTAAACAGCAACCTGCAAACACGAATATAATCCACAACATGATCTTCATTTTGTTCCTTTTGCTTGTATGTTTATAATTTTAAGAAATAAACTAAACACTAGGAAAAGCTGTTATCAGAAGTCAAATATTGCAAGGTCATGTCAATATGAATTTTCCTGTTGAAACTACAAATTATGCAGCAATTACCTGTTGAACATAAGAAATTTAGTTTATTGTACGGAAATTTCACGAACAGGCCATTATTAATACAGCAGCCCATTTTGTATTTCCATATGATTCCTAAGCATTATTTTCTCCATACTTGAATTATCCTCAATTTTTTATACCTTTTCCATAAAACCTATATCTCTATGAATAATTACCTTCTTGTTATGTTCAAAAGAAGTTTCTGTTACTGGTGGGCCATATGTATCAGAAAATGAAAGTTCTTCCCTTTATCCTATAGCAAAGTTCAAGATCACAAGCAATTTCTTGTTTTATATTCTAGAAATGGTATATTGCATGCATTCACATCATATCTGGCCATGTAAAGGTCATTACTCATTATTTATCTCCCTTGAGCATTCCTGGAGGGTACAAAGCGGTGCTATGACAGTAAGCATTGTGTTGCATTAAGAGAGTCTTTACAAGCCTCAAACTTGCACAACAAATGTTCCTTCAAAGTTCCATGCTTTGTCACACACAAGTGCACGCTCCTTTTAGAAGAATCCTGATTGCATTCAGTACCCAGGAATGCAGGTAATTGGATGGCAACTATAGATCCTATTAAGAAACTAATAGTTTGCAAAAGCTTCTTGAAGCAAGTATATAGGCTCAAATTTAATGTGAGGTTATTTTCAATGGATGGGCTGAAATTATAAAAAATCAACTACTAGTATTCATGCCACAAAATGCATGTCGAATACATCAAGGCAATAAAATAATTTGCATCTCATTCTGCACCGATAGAGAACAAAGCTTGATTCAGCTCACATTTCTAATGGTATATTCACAAACTAACAATATATTCTTCGATCAAGGTTTGACTCTCTGCTCATAATGAAATGCCTACAAAATAGCATAGCTATGGTACTTTACCTTCTCCTCTTTTGGTGTAATGATGGATTTAACTACCTCAAAAACCTCTTCAACAGGCTTTGCCGCATCAACCTGAGAGCTCAATTCAAATAAATGGTTAAAGTAATCAAGCAATATGCATTTCTAATTGTATATTCACAAGCTAACAGTATATTCTTCGATCAAGTTTTGAATCTCTGTTCATAATGAAATGCCTACAAAATAGCATAGCTATGGTACTTTACCTTCTCTTTTGGTGTAATGATGGCTTTAACTGCCTCAAAAACCTCTTCAACAGGCTTTGCCGCATCAACCTGAGAGCTCAATGCAAATAAATGGTTAAAGTAATCAAGCAATATGCATTGCAATATAGAAACAATTGCATAAACATATTACCTTCCGAACTTTCCCCTTTGAGTCATAGTACTCAACCACAGGAAGACTGGACTCTTGAAAAACTTTAAATCGCTTCCTTATAGTTTCAATGTTATCATCAACTCTTCCCTATATAACCCCAGAAAAGGAAAGAAACAGAATAAAGATACATTGGCACATGAGATGTGAAAAATGAACCAATACAGAATATGAATGCGAGATATGTTATGTCCAAGTATATTATAGAAAGAGCGTTCACAGTAATCCAACCTCGTTCCTGCTCAAAATGCGCCTCTCCATCTCCTCTTCAGGACAATCAAAGAATAGGACAAATGCTGGTTCAATTTTGGTCTGGATAAACAACATAACCCAGCATTTAATAAAATAAACCTGAAACTTTATCTTCAGCAGACATGCCATCTGAATCTTTATTATGCTACAAACACTATTCAGACCAAGCAGAGAGCTTTGGCATGCACATGCACACACACACTCAGATACTGGGAATAACTTTACTAGTTTCATAAGAATCGAACCTAAGACCTCTCTCTCTCTCTCTCTCTCTCTCAAGCTACACACAGAGAATTGTGTAGAGAACTTACAACAGCCTCAAACGCAGCTCGGTTTTCCTCATTGCGGGGAAAACCATCAATCAGAAATTTGTCGTTTTCACTTTCATGCATTGCTTTTTGGAGGAGCTTTATTGTTACCTCTGAAGGCACTATCTTTCCCTCCTTAATCATGTTCTGAATCATGGTTCTGTAGAACAAGGAACAAGATAACCAAGTGTTCAGTGATAAGGTCAAGCAAAAAAAATGCAAACATCATAGAAGTTCCAAAATCTAACACGTAGCACCATGAGACCAAATGGAAAAGTATGTGAAGGCACTTAGACGCCACCATGACTCAATATCCACAGACCATGTGCATAGAATACATGCAGTTGATGACAGGCATATTTTGAGATTAAACTTTAGAGGAAAACCAAACAACTTATTAAAGATCTGACCACGTGGAACACAGAGGACAGTCACAGAAAAATTGCCAATCACTTGATAGATCAAATCCAAAAAATCCCTACATTCCCATCAAGAAAGATATTGAATGACAGCTTTAAGAAGAGGTAAACATAAACACTCCTATTAGGTATTCCAACATAAATATTCATTCAATATGAGGCATCATTGAGATAATGAGGGGCAGGGGTCATCAAATTACTGAAACCTAACCACAAATGAGAGGGAAACACTTGCATGATCCATGTGATACAGATCCATGAATCGCTTTAATTTTATTTAAAATTCTGTATGATTTAGTTTTTCATGTAAATTTATTCTTCACATGAAGTAGCCTTACTTTGGGATCTTGGTACTGGTTGTGAATCTTACTTTATTCATGAAATTAAAACATTAATTTGATGGACTTCTTTTATTTATGGTTTTCCTTTTCCTTTCCTGTTTGAATGTCAGTTTCTATCTAGTTTAGTACTTTAACAGCTTTTGGTGCCCATAAAAGTAGCACCTGTATATGCAATGATAAGGACCTTGACAAGTAATTATGAGTATTTGATTTAGTAAGGACTGCAGCCTAATAGTGTTCCTTCTATTTCTCTTTTCTAAAAGGACATTTTTCTTCTTCTACTGCTTCGAAATTCCTCTTGCTACAGTGTTTCATATCCTATCCATAGCTATAGTGGCATACCCAATTTCGTCAAAAAACAATTTCCTGATCTGCCTAAATTTTGTATAAACCATAACCTGTTGTTCATCATAAATCTCAATGAGATGCAAATTCAAAGTCATCCTACATCAGAGTGCCACCAATAATAATAATAATAATAATAAACTTTAATCAAGAAAATTGAAATAAAAGTGTAAAATGATAAGATATGCTTGAGAATTTAAATAAAAGTGTAAAATGATAAGATGCTTGGGAATTTTTTGAATAATGAATCTAATACAAAAGAAACATTGAGTATCAGGATATGGCATTTAAAGTCTTCTTACAGTGATCTCTGGTTCAAACTGCCATGTTTCTAGGTAATCATGGCAAAATAGTGATTACATTAAAAATGATAGAGATAAAAAAATGTGATGAGCAGCTTGGCAGAAAAAAAGTATGCAAGACATACCCATTTTCAGAGCCGGATTTAATTTCTGCCCGGAGAAGATCTCCAGCGCTGAGATGAGTGTGACCAAAGTTTTCGACAATACTGGCACACTGGGTACCCTTTCCACTGCCAGGGCCACCTGATCAATCAGGAAAACAAACAATTTTTTAAGAGTACAGGAGGAAATGAGGACAAGAGGGAGACTGACTAATGATCGAAACAAGCATTTGAGAACCCAAACATGGAATCAGGGAAGCAATTAATAACACTTTATGTTCCTCTATCAATAACAGAGTTAAGGCATGGCAGCAATTTTCAATTCAGGTTTACAAAATAATTGACGGAAGAGCAGACAGACAATCAGTTATAAGTAAATCTGGAGAAAATGGTCTAACCCAAAACAAAAATAACAGTAGGCTTCTTCTCAGCATCGCTAACAGTTCCCATGAATGCCGATTAATTGGTGTATTTTGAATGAAGAATCTGCAAAGGTAACAGCACAGCACACCACAATGTGAGACAGGCAGACAGAACATAAAAAAGGAAAGAAAAGGAAACAGAAAATATCATTTGATTCTGAGTATTCAGTCCAATCCTAGATTAGATCTGATCCTGATACACTTCAATAAAGTTGTTTGTTCGGTTGCATTTAGAAATGAAATACAACAAAATAAACTGAAATTTAGGAGAAGCTTCAGATTTTTCACTGGATCAATTAGATCAAAACTTACTGCTGATGAATACAAGAGGTAGGATCAAGATGATAATTAGATCAACAGCTAAACCTGAAGAGTTAAACTAGCTTGCTAAGATCTGATAACAACATAACAACACAGAGAAAAGAGAGGTTGGTTTAGAAAAACTGTTGTGCACCATGCCCTGTTTAACAATGGAGTGGAGTATATTTGAATTATCAAAAGGAGGGGAAGAAGCAGGGTCCGTGCAACGTCAGAAAAAGTGGTGGATCGGAGGAGAGGGAAGCAGATCCAGGCTGAATTATCAATGAAATGTTCATGCTTAAATTCGAAATTGAAGAAAACTGATTATTATTATTATACCATTTCAATATAACCAACAGACTGAGAATAATTAATGAAGAAATGAATCAGAAAGAAGAAAAATGAAACGAGATCTGATCCAGAGGCATACCTTAGGGAGCGGAGCGGGAGAAAAATGGTGGAGGGAAATATTAACTGCTTCGGACAATTGAGGCTGAGATGGGGCTTTGCCTCCCTTTCAATTTATACAGGAGAGAAAGAGGGGTACGAGTCGTATGACGGTATAATAGTGAGTTAATTAGAATTATTTCCTCGCCATGTGGACCACTGAAAATTTCACAATAGACCTTTCGTATATAACAATAAATATATTATTAAAAGTACAAGGACAGGAAGATTCCTCGTTTGTATTTTGTAATAATAATAATAATAATAGGAAAGGAGTGAAAGTTTTTAGGAAATGGAAATGAACGCGATTAACGCTCTATCCTTCGTTTTAGGAATGCGGTCGGATCGGTCATTTCACTTTGCGTAATTCTAACTGCTAAAAAGCTCATTCCCGTCCCTTTCTATTATTTTTTATATAAAAAAAATCTAGACGAGAACAATAACGCGGGGAAACAACCTCCTAAAAGTCCGTTGAATATGAAAAAAATAATAATAATATTTATATGTTAAAACTTAAAAGAGCTTTTCAGCCTTGTAATTAAATTTAATACAGTTGGTCAAAGAAATAAAAGAGATAGAGTCAAACTGTCACGTGAGCTATTAATTTTATTTATCATTTGATAAAAATATATAAAATAATTTACAATCATTTAAATACTAAACTAAATAATAAAATTTAATAAAAACTCAATTTTGAATAATAATTTTAAAAAATAAAAATAAAAAAGCTTAGACATGCAACCCTTGTTGCCTAGAATCTAGTCCCTCTTAATTATGATCCTGAAATATACAAATTATAACCACCATAAAAACCTATATACACCTTCTTCTTTTTTTGTGATAATCAGAGCGGATAAGCCCTATTAAATTAATCGAAAACCTATATACACCCCTTAATAACACTAAAATCTCTCTAAAAATGATAATTAATCAAAACCCTACAAATCAAAATCTAACGTGTGATGCTTTTTGCCATGTTTAAAGAAAAACAACAACCTCCAATGAATTTCTTTATTTTAATAGTTTAACTTTATTAATTAGTAGCAAATATCTCTCTCCTATTCGAAACTCAGAAGTTGAAAATTAAAAAAAAAAAATCATCTTGAATTTTGAGATTAGCTGTAAATTTTTCCCTTGATTTATATTTCAATTCTAGATCTTTTAATTTAGTATTTTTATAACAATTCTAAGCTGAATCTCATTTAATATATTAGGCCGAAAGAAACTGGAAGGGTTGGGTATCGTTCATTTAAGGTTTACAGGTCACTAACTTTATAGCTCGTAGATTAATTAAGATATATATATATGCAGGTCAATAAGCACATTAATTAAAAAATTGAAAAGGAAGCAAAGCCCCATCTTCAACCCCAATTGTCCGAAGCAGTTAATGTTTCCCTCCATTATGTTTCTCTCGCCCCGCTCCCTAAGGTATGACTTGACACGTAAAAGGTCAAACCATACAAACCTTATATCTATACTAGCTTTATTGCCCGCGTATTGCCGCGGGTATTCTTATGTATATAATTTAACATAATTAAATCTACAATGATAAATTTATATGATATAACTAAATAAAAATTATAGATTAGGAGATAAAATGTAAAAAAATTTAAGTAGAGTTTATTATGCAAGCATAAATTACATCTTTTAGAATGTAGATATTACGTCATGAAAGATCACAAAAGAGCGTGAACTAACATTTAAAAAATATATATATTTTAATAAGAAAAAAATTAAAAAAAAATTAATCACAAAAATCATCGTTATTATTGTGCAGATAGTAAAATTATAAAAATAATTTAATACAAAGAGCAAATGAAAAAAAAAAAAGGGAAAATAAAGCAATATTAATTGAAAATACTATAATAATAGCAACATCAGAGTCTTAACATCTAAACTTATTATTGTTGTTACTATTAAAACAATAAAAATTATCAAATTATACCGATGAAAAAAAATAAAAAGCATGAACAAAATAGGAAGCAAGAAAAACAATAAAAATATTATTGTTGTTGTTGTTGTTGTTGTTGTTGTTGTTGTTGTCATTATTATTATTATGAAAGAATAAATAAATGAATGAATTAATATTAAAGAAAAAATATAAATTGTGAAAAGACATGTAATAATCAAATAACAAAAATAAGTAGTTAATTTTTTGTCGACAAAAATATAAATTGAAAATCCATCCTGATGTTATTTTTCTTATCATCGCTATAACATCTAAAGATCTTCTCAACATTACTATTAAAATAATTAAATTGCCCAGGGAAATTATTAAAAAAAAAGGAAAAGAGTTTTCATAAAAAAACAATAAAAAACCAATCACCAAAATTATCATTATTATTGCGTAAATACTGAGATCATAAAAATCATATAATCTAAAGAACGAATAAAAACAACAGGAAAAAAAAGAACAAAGGGAAAAAGGGAGCAATATTAATTCTAAAATGATAATCAATATAAAATAAAATTTCAGGATTGAACCGATTAGGAAAAACATCCCGAGGAAAAAAATAAAAAATAAAAATAAAAGCATAGATGCATAAATACGAATTAACAATAAGCATTGTCTAAGAATTAAAAGAAGACACTAAATGAATTATTAAAAAAAAAACCTTCAATAATTAAATAACAAAAATAAGTAATTAAATCTCTATCAACAAAAAGACAAAGTGGGACTGAAATGAAAAATAACATATATAATTAATTTCAATTGAAGGATAAAACTGAAAAAAAAACTTGGGACCAAAATAAATAATGAAATAATAATAATGGTAATTGTTGTTATTATATCAAAAAATTAGAAGAAGTGGGACTGAAATGAAAAGTTGTATATATTAAGAATTTCAATTGGAGGACCAAATTAAAGAAATCAAAACATCCAGACCGAACAAATTACAGGAAAACAAAAAATAAATCGAAAATCAAAAGTATAGGGACTGAAATTAAAAATGCTTTATATAATTAGTTTTAATTGAAGGGCACAATTGAAAATAATTAAACTTTCAATTAAAGAAATGAGCAATAAAATCGAAATCCAAACTTCAGGTACCGAAATGAACTTCCTGTATACATGAGGGACCGGAGTTGAAATTGGGCCCGCATGAGAGAGAGAAAACGTACAATCGCCACAAAACCGTCCCCCGCCGTTTACCCTGACATCTTTGACGAACATGCACCGCGACGAGAGACAGAGGACCTGGAGGCGCACCGTATTCAACGACGGAAGGGAATTTTTAACCGTCGCATGGAACCGCACGCGCCGCATCCATAGCGAGTTGGCGCTGAGCGCTGTTGTCGCATCCTGACGACGCGCCAGCTGTGCAGACGAAAAAATAATAAAATATAGGCTAATTAACAAGATGCCCCTAACCCTACCGAGATTCATGAAAAACCGATGGGGAAAATACGCCCGTGTCCTCGTTTACTGTTCAATATTTTGTCTTTATCGAGGGCTTTTTTCGTCGGTGCACTATGCACTTAATTTGTGAAAAGCCGACGGAGCCCCTCGTCTCTGTGCACAGTTTTGTCTTTTTCGAGGGGCAGATTCGTTAATGCACTGTGCAAAAACGGAAAAGGTGAAAAAAGGGGAAAATCCGAAAACACCCCTAGAAATGAACTCAAACACGCCAGCTCATGAAGGCCAAATTCATCCCGACACTGCCACAATCCACAGTGGAAATACTCTCAGTCCACAGTGCATTGCACAGGAAAAACCCCACGCCAATTATATGGATTGTAATATACAAGAGAACTCATATATTTTTTTCATTGTAGATCATTTGATCTAATATTTCCACTAATTTTATCTATATGTGATTTTGTATATTTTTTATTTATGTGATATTAGATCTAAAATATTATATATAAAAAAATTGCAAAAGTTATTTTTTAACAAAAAGAATATCGACTAATGAATTATTTCAATTATTATTATTATTATCATATTTGTCAAATTGTCGCAATTATTATAGGTGTCAATATAACTATTATTATAAATAATTAATATTCTAATTATTATTGACAATATTATCATTGTCATCATCATTATTGTTATTTTTGTTGTCACTATTATGACAATAATAATTATGATGACCGATATTTTTATTTTTATTAATATCATTTCAATTATAATTCGTATTATTATAATTATTGCAATTATTTTGTCATTATTGATATTCTTCATCAAAGCCATAATTATTGACACCACAACCATTAAAATAAGTTATAATTGTTATTATCATTATGACTAATAATGTCACTAGTATTACCATGATTATAACATCTGAAATTATTATTTTTATTATTATTAAAACAATAAAAAATATTAAATTACTCCGAGAATTAAAAAAATCAAAAACTTTAACAAAATAGTAAGCAAGAAAAAAACTAAAGTTATTATTATTATTATTGCATAAATAATGAAAATAAAAATTACCTTGAAGAGTAAAAAAAATGAAAAACTTTAACAAAAGAGCAAACAAAAAAAATAAATAAATGATAAAATAAAAATAAATATTAGGAGCTTAAAAAAATCATTTGTCTTGAAGAATAAAAAAATTAAAAACATTAAATATCAATTTTCAAATGATTACCAACACAAATTAAAATTTAAGGACTAAATTAAATAAAAATACAACCTCAACAAAAGAGAAAAAAATGAAAATTAAAAACCAAAACTAAGAGCATATACATATAAACATGGACAAGATTAGGGACCATTTCAGAAAGATAAAAAGATTAAAAGAATTAAAATCAAATAAAAATTTAAAAGAATAACGGCCAAATGAAAACAAAATATATGATCAATTTCAATCGAAGAACAAAAATCTAAACTTATATATCCAAAACATTAAGTGATTTAAAACCAGACCAGATTAAAAGAATAATGACCAAAATAAAATAAATATATATAATAAATTTTAATTGAAGGACAAAATTGAAACAAATCAAAATTTCTATAACAGAAATCAGGACCAAACAAAATAATCAAAAGATCAGGGATTGAAATGAAAACACCATAAACCAAAGGGATTCCTGTGTAATTCAGGGTATAGGAGAGAGAAAAGGGAAAAAAAGACCAACTGATCACTGTCACATTTCCAATCACCATGAGATGACATACGCACCACCATACGAAAGTGGACATGACTGTCAACTCTTGGATTTTGTTTTTTGAGGACATGTCCTTATTTTTATTGCTTTGAAACATTTGAAAAATCAAAAGTACCTCCACCAACAAATTTTGATTTTTATCTTATATGAGAATAATATGATTATTTTACCATTCATAACAGTGTAAAAAATTGAAAATACCCTCAGATAATCAATTGTTTGTTATTTGATGGTCGGGGGGAAACTATAGTATTATTATGCAAAATACCTAGAAAAGACACAAATATCCCCAAATAATCAGAGAATGTCAATCAATCTTATAAAAAAGTCAAAAATATCCTTGAGACCAAGACTTAAATTTTAACACAACGAGGAGCAAAATAATAATTATATTATTACAATTTATAATAATTAGTGTTTACTGCTACGGTTAAACCCGACACGGTTTAATGCCTTCTTTGATATATATATATATATATATAAAACCCACAGAGCCTAACATACCAGAATCTGGCCCAATGAAGATATTTAACGAATAAGCCCAATTGTTGACCTAGATGCTGCATCCGTTCCTTCAACAAATTCTGCAGCTATGGAGGCAGGACAGTAGCTCTTCCCTCGTAATCATCACCACCACCACCAAGATAGAGAAGAAATTAAACAACGCCCAAGAATATTTATCATCAAACCTGAGTTACAGCTGACAACATCTCCACCGTCTCTTAAGATGCAAGGTACGGAAGATCTGCATTCGGTGAGTAGTCCTAGGAGAGTGCTTAGTTTTTCAAAGAGGAGGAAGGCGACTGTATCCTTTCTTGATCCTGATGACAAAGCTGCTTCTGGGTTTGGTGTATCAGGAGATCATGGTCCCAAATCCTCTGAAGTTTATGGTTTTGTAGGCTCCATTACTACCGTTGTTGCCACAGGTTGAATTCATCTTTTCCTCGTACTTTTAAAAAAAAAAAAAAAAAAATTCGGATCCGTCTTTTTAAACGCCATGAAGGATTTTATTTACTCGAGGAAAGAAGTTGCTCACCTTAACATGGAATCATCTTGTTTGCCATTCTTTCTTGGGGGACATTTACCTTACCAGAAAGAAAATCTTTAAAATGTGTTTCATGTTGGAGTACGGGGATGAGTGTCTCCGCAAGTTCGATACTGACTTCCATTGTTCTTTGTCTGAGCAGTTATTTTCTTTGTATGGGCATATGTCCCTGAAAATTGGTTGCAAGCAATTGGAATCTTTTACTATCCCAACAAGTCAGTGGCCGTCTGACATTGCTGTGATTAGTAATTTAGATTGAGAAACTCAGAGGACGAGCCTAGTCGTAACCTGGATTCTGCTTTTCAGGTACTGGGCATTGGCTGTGCCAACCTATGCCATGGTGACGATCTTATTAGCTCTGCTATTTTACGTTGGTCTCAACTTCATGTCAACCTCTCCCCCTACTTCCTTGAATACAATCTTCGGTAAGTTGCTCTTGCAAATGCGGGGATCACTTTTTGGCTCTCAGTGAGCTACGTGCTTATCTCTAATGATGTGCATTGTGTTCTACAGATGAGTTCAGTAGGGAACCTTCAACTTTCATTCCATCGAGGGAGGGGGATGAGCAGCCCATTGAACCCATATCTGATATTGGCATCAATAAAATCAATGATCTCATGTTTAAGAATGTGAAGTAAAGTTGTCGACCTCATGTTTATTGATGAAGAATGAACAGTGCACCTCAAAAGAAGCTGCTCCGACAAATTTACAGTTTAGTCATGAACATTAATTTTACCTTGCGACTTGCTTGAAACGTGTGTAACTTGTCTCTATGCATATGAATATAAAATCTCATTACTTGTGTCTTAAAACGAATGTAACAACTGACTACAACTACCAAGAATAGCGACAGTTGCTGGTGCCACCCATGGCACTTCTACCCTCACAGAGATCTAAACTTCAACCTGCATGGCACGTTCTTAGAATGATCAACAGATGCATGATTCAATTCTGGTGAGCTCCAGCACTCCAGCACATACAACTCGATGTTTGTATTTTGGATGAGGTGGTTCCTATAGCTGGCAAAGTGTGGCGGTGCTGCCGCAGCCAACAAGAGCCTTAGATCAACTGTTACCCCAAGATTGAATATGGATGTCCATCATGTGACTGGCTCTGGATTATCTTCGTCAATCTTTGAGTTTTGGATCCTATCCATCTGGGTGACCAGCATCTCATGCACTTGAACTTTCAACTGCAGAGAGCACGCATATACAAGTTAATATTTTATGCATCATGAAGAAAGTTGGAAACCAATCCTTTTTTGTTGGTGAGATGGATAGAAAGCAAAAAAAACTAACTCTTGCAAAACAAAACACTACAGACAATGCATTGAGAAACAGTTGGAAGAAACCTAACGACAAAGAGAGATCTTACAATGGCCAAGTCAGGATGCATTAAGAAAAATCAGGAAGCCAGTATATCAAAAATCCCACCAGATCAATTACCAGTTGCACATTTGATTGAGCACATAGCACAGATTACAAAATGAAGGCGAAGCATGAGTTAGGCAAATGTAAGTTCAAAGCATAACACATAAATTGTTGGAGATTGATATATCATGACAATTGACCAATCACAACCCCTGACACTCCAACACAAACACAAAATCTGAGGAAAATAAATAGAAATGGAAAAAATTCCTATAACACCAAAGCCAGGCCAAGCAAATTCGGTTTCCAGCCGCTATAAATACATAAGACATCTTCACAAATACATAGTTCATCTTTACACAAACATCGCTAAAAGTCAAAATTGATTAACAAATACATACCTCATCAAGACCCTTTCCATCCATTACCGACACAAGAATTGCTCCTTCAGGTCCCATTTTTCTATACCTTGCCAGTTCAACATTATCAGTATCGCTATCTTCCGTGATGAAGATCACAGGAGCCTCTTGCAAGATATCACATTTAGAAACAACATCAAGCCAGAGATGATTGCTGAACCTCTGTTTAATTTCTTTGTATATGACAAACTGCAAATCAATTGATCAATAACAAAAGCAGAATTAGCTCATGGATCAAAAACATAACAGGATGACAAATAACTATTGAAAAAAAAATTCCCAGCAAGAGACTCTAACCACCAGCACAGCTATTTGTGTGTAGCTGCAAAGCAGTTTGGGCATCTTGCAACGCCAAACTGGTACTGTGACAGTCTTTTTATTTCCATAAAGTAAAAAAAAAAAATCTTGAAGAAATAAGGAATGACTTGAAATACACAAGAAATCTAACTGAGGCTAAAAACTCACTGCTCTCACAAGTACAAAAGGAGGTGGGGGGCAGGTTTAGACCAATGTTAGCGATACTAACACTTTTACAATCATCTATGCACTATCTGACAAGGTACTCATTATACAGAGAAGTTTTCAAATCATAGCACCCACTAATCATTAAATGGAATGAATACTAAAGCACTATTCAGAATGATCACAACAGTTAGCAACATAAAGTTGATAAAAGAGCAAGCATGTTCTGAATTTGGGAGTGCAATGCACTGAAAATAGCTGGCTGTATGACCAGAAAAGGATACAAATTAAAAGTACATCATATCATTTGATACCTGATCAGAAGGTGAGGTCCCACATTCTCCAGTGAGATCATGTACATAAAGTATTGCCGTTGGCAAATGTGAGAGGACAGCAAGTGTCAATTTTTCCAAATTGTTCCTGTCCTCTGCAGTTTCAAATAAATTGTGAAAATATACAAATCAGGCAGATATAGAATGCTAATTCAAAAAAAACTGAGCCATTATATAACAAGACCTAAATACTGAAACTGTGGCCATAAATAAGCAGGCTGTACAGGGTGTGTCGCAATCACCAAGAGAGATGATTGTGTATCTTAACATGGGTACAAGAATTATACTTGATGCATGAACTCCAACGCAGGAAAAGAGTTATTGCTTGAAATCATACCATCATGTCTCTTCAGTAGCCCAGGGGTGTCTGTCACCTGCAGTTAATTTCAGCACATTAACAACTTGTAAGAAGATGAGTGATTACATATTAAAATCCCTGACCCCCAACAAAAGAGAAAATAAAATGATTAACCTGAAAATGCTGGAAATTTAGAGCAATGTGGCCCATTAGAATTCCTCTAGTTGTGAAAGGGTAGTTGCAGATCTGACCACAAACAAAGGATGGGAAAGATGCAGAAGAAAAGGATATTATTAACATCCAGAAAACAATAATCAATTCAATATAAATTTAACTGACCAGCCTCTACAATAGATGAATACCAGCATCAGCAACTATAACGGAGTAATGCACACCCTGACCAGAAATTAAAATAATAAACACAGCCAGATGATCCAAAAAAAACTGTTCTTTTGTTACTCAAATGGATAAGACAACAGATCCCCATCCAAAGGTAACAAATGGATAAGACAACAGATCCCCACCCAAAGGTCTTTAACTTATTTTCATGTAATCATTTAACTAGAAGCATTGAGTAGGGGGGGGGGATGTAAAATCATATGAAGGTCAGGATTAGCTGAAAGCTCATACATTGCTACCTGAAACATACATTTAAGCAATATAGAACCTCAACCATCTAGGGTTATCAATATTCTTTTCAACATGAGCAATATTTAATTCATTCATTATATACATCCAGAACCACAAAGAACAAAGTGTGACGAAGCTAAAAGACTGGTCCAAACCTCAGGCTTCCCAGTTGAGAGCTCACGAACCAAGGATGACTTTCCAACATTAGGAGCTCCAACAAGACAAAGAGTAGGTGTTTCCAGATCAACCACTGGCATAGCCCGCAAAGTCTGCAAACTATATTAATTATAATACTGACCTATCACATGTTAATTACATCTAATTATAGTCAGTAGTGAAAAGGAGGTTATTTTGCAAATACATATATAACCTGGTAGCCTAGTAAGATGCATCACCACAAGCGCCACTAAGGAAATTCATTCATTAGCAAAGGCTTCTAATATGATCAAAACAATTAGAAATTTGAAATGCTTTTTCTATACCCGAGACAAAGACACACGCTTGCATATGATTGTGTGACCATATCATAAATTACTAAAAGAGAAATACATTTCTAAAAGGAAGAATACCTTGGCAATGTTCAATAAATCATCAACTGCCTTTCCATCACATTTAAAAACTTCTTCAAGCTTTTCCATACCCTGCAGATAAGAGGACAGACTGTAAGGTCATAGATATTTGTAGAGGGAGTATACACAAAAGCAGAATAAGAGACCTCATTCAACCGCTCCAGAGCATCTCGTTTTGTTAAACACTGCCCAAAATTGCACCACCAGTTAGTTACAACATAATTTTTACAGACAGATAATAGAAGTAACAAGAGTGTACTAATTAGTTTCCCTTCATTCACGATATTGAACAATTATGATTATGATTTCAACCTTTCCCCATACAGATCTAGTCAACATATCACAATAATATAGGTAGATACAATCATCTGGAGGAGGCAGAAATTGTCAATTTCAATCACTTAGATATGCTCTGAGATTGTTATAGTATTTATACCTAATGTTCATTTATGACATCCATCAAGTTTTAGAATCCATATAATCAAGGAGTTCAGCTTACTTCTGTACTGGTAGATGAGAGGGCAAGACAAACATTCATGGATACATAAAAAGGTTTAAAAAATTTACAGGATATGCAAGAAACTAAAACCAAAGAAACATTCTAAGTTTAGAACCATTTTGGTAGGCTCTCCAAAAGTTTCAATCATACTAAAGGTATATCTGAACAATCTTAGCTCATAACAATCCCAGTCAAGCAACTAGAATTCAGCAACCGAAACATACACGCTTCCTAGTTTTAAGAAAAAAAATCTAACCTTAGCACAGAGAGAAGCATGTTCCTTTCCAACACCCACCACCTTCTTCCTCAGAGCATCCACGTTTCTCAGCACCTATTAAACCTTAGATGAATCCAGCATTGGAATAAAACAGAAGAAAAGAGCTTCTATAAATAGTCAAAAGAAATGATAGATGGTAGATGACATAAATATTTCTGCACGTATTCAATAGATGGGAGATGACATAAATATTTCTGCATGTATTCAATAGATGGGAGAAGACAGGACATTTTCTTAAGCCAAAAAAATAGTCTTCCACTTTTCTAAAACCATTCATCAGAACTTCAACAAAACATAAATAGAAGAAGAAACAATACACATGTGCACGCACAAAACATATATTAATATAAAAGCATCAGTTTTCACGAGACAAGGACCTTCCACTTCATATCACATATAAGTCAGCCTGCCCAGTGGAAGGGGCAGTATGAAGAAGGATTCTCTCATTACTTTTGCAAAGAAAAATGCTTATTTCTGTTATGGAAAAGCATTATTAAGTCGCACCAGTTGTTTTTTTATCAATTAATTTCAGAAGAGTTAAGAGACCATGGGCCCTTTTGAAGGAAGAGTCTATTGCTATCTGTCCCAAGTCCCAAGAACCATCATACATGCAAACACAACAGGAATGAGTTCCGCATATATTACCTCTTCATAATTTCCATCCCCAAGGGTCAACTCGATAAGTGATCGCTCATAAGGATGCAAATACTTCTTTTTAGGGAAATTCTCCGTGTACTCTCTCAGTGGAACTGCCAATTCCTGAATTATAACAGCAACCAAAGATCAAAGCCTCTCATCATTTGCATATTAGACACATTTTTTTTCAGATTAACATACTTGAAAAACTTTAGAATAAGAGCTTACTTTCATCAGTGCATCAAGTTGTTTTGCCCCTTTATTTCTCTCTCGTTTCGCAATATTAGCTATGCCTAAGAATGAAAAGAGCGAATATTATAAATAACTATTTATCCAGCGTCTCAATTATGACATAAGAGAATTGTCAAGTGAATCACCTTTTGTCGGTGGAACTCTCTTGGCCTTCCTCAATGCTGAATAAAGTATATCAACCGATGGCATCACCATTGGTAGCTTTTGAAATGCACCGACACTTTCAAGTTTTGTTGATTCATTTTCCTAAAATAACGAATTCACAACAAAAATTCATTAGACACACATATCCAGACAGTAGTAAAGGAGAAAGGAGCAAAATACAAAAAAAGGGGTACCTTTGTTTTGTCTGGTTGATGTGTTTGAGTGGTAGAGGGTACATAGCTTCCATCGACAATTGCATAAGTGACAGTCTGAACATTTCTATAAAAGCATAAATTCGGATACCTTGTTGCTCCTGCTTTCACATACAAACCTACATTTGCAATTGCAATCGACAACACACCATTAACCACCAGTCGTCCTAAGGGAAAAAAACGTAAAAAATATAAAATGGTACAAAAAAGAAATCAACCATGCCAAATTCAACTCAAAATCCTATCTATAGTTCTGAAGTATCTAAAGTTCAAGCCACTTCAGAAAGAGAAAGAAAGAGGATTACCCTCGGAAAACTTGGAGGTTTTAAGAAGAATTTTGGTTGAAGAAGTTTGTAATAGCTGCGAGATACAAAAGGCACCACTCATCTTCGTTGTCTTTGAAACCAAGAGAGTCGTTGTCTTTGAAACCAATTTTTGGTGTTTTATCAGTTTTATGTTCCCTTTCTTTCAGGGTTTATGAATTCAATCCTCCTTCCAATCTTCATGGCGACCATACCCTAAGCCCACACTTTCGATGCCAGTGGCCCAACATCTGCTCTGCTTTCGGCCTGGGCGTCTTGGAACCGGGCCTTATAGTCTGCTTCCAGACCCGAATCCTGAATTATTATTTTGTCACCTTTTTCGTTATTTTTCTTTTCCCCTTCTCCTCCTGTTTTCGAATTGCATTCTCTCTATATCTCTTATCCATTCCATTCTTCTCTCATATCTTAAAAGATTACTCTTCTAGTAATGTTAAAGCTTTTCGACATTGATGGGATATTGTGACTCAAATCCTCTCCTTTTTTATGCTTTTTGCGAAATGCTTCGTGAGGTTACCTAATTCTGACCCTTCTGATTTATTATATTCTCATCTACAAAAAGAAAATTCAGCAAGTCATATTAGGTGGTAAGTTTCATCGAAAATATAAGTGATAGGTATCCGTGCCACATCCTCCTTCCTGATTGGGAAATCCCCGAAATTTCGTGTGGAAATTAATGTACAGGTTGGTATCAGAACAATTACAGCCTATAAAGGGCTTGCAAAAGTTGAGCAAATGGATTGAGGATTGCTGTTTGAGAATAGCTGCTGTTACTAATGCTCCAATATCAGATAGAGCTTTTAATATCTATGTTAGGTCTGTCAGATTTCTTCGAAATTCTTGTTATTGGAACGAATGTGACCCAAAAAAACCAACCTGAAAGCTCTCCAAACACTTGACATTTCAAACAAGCATGCTTTTGTGTTCCGAGGACTTCATGCTGTGAATAAAACTGCTGTCGAAACAAACATTTTGTGTTAGGTTCCTCCTCTATTAAGGTTTTTGTTCTGCCAGGACCCTGTTTCAGGGATAAAAAAACAGGGATGCCAGTAGTGGGGTTGGGTACTAGGAACCCAGAAAAATTATTGACAGTAGCTACTTCTGTTATTTAAGGATTTTGATGACCCAAATTTATGGACAGAATTGGTAAAGCTGGAGAGAGGCAGAGATAACCACAACCACCTACTTTAAACAGGTATACAGTGAGACTGGTGTGACAAATCCAGGGGCAAATCGCATATTACCCATGTACCAAGAGTTAGTTATCTATGGCTGCACAACAACATTACCAAATGAAATTAAGACTATAGTTTATTGGACTTTGCTCCATTGTATTTCAAATGAAAATGAATCATTTTTATTTATATTCAGACTAGGATCCTCATGACTTGTAAATACATCGGTAAGAAAGTATAAGCGACCAGGAAAAAGAACTCTACCCCCATCAAGAGTCTGTATCGCCAATTGAAGTGGCTATAATTCAAAAGTATTTCATAGATAGAATCAGTATAATACAAAGTATTTCAAATATAGATCCACCTTATCGTGCCCACGATACAGAATCAACCTCATCCCTAGCTGCCTTGTATAATTCAAGCCTCTTCGCACACTGCTGTCTTCTTTCCATCAATGTCGGGTCTTCATCTAATAACTGTGAAAGCTGCTTACCCTAAAATGCAATTGAAAATTATTGGCCGTCAAAGAGAAATCACATGCTTGGGACAAGTAACAAAATTGCACTTGGCCAAAAGAAAAGGAATAAACTTCAAGCAGCCATTGAAGTCCAACAAGAATTCGTGCAGATGAGTTCGATTATATGATGCATATAAAATTACAGGGATAGAAGTACCTCTTTCTTCCCAATTAGTGTGTAGAAGTGATTTAGCAATGAGTGTTTGGCTTCTCTAACTTGGCAATGAACCACAGCCTTGGGAATTGTGCTTTTGAGTGTCTCAGACACCATACCAACATAAGAGAACACGTTTGACCCAATCCTCCTGAAGTGCATCTCTGAATATCGGTCCACAGTTGAGGAAGCTGGATTTCCTCCATTATCCACTTCCTGAGGAAGCCTTCGAAAGAAATCCACAGTTAAATATGAAGATTCCATGTCTACTAATCGAAGAGCTGTCTTCTTACTTTCCACTCGGAATTTTTCCAAGGCCTCGTTAGCAGCACCAGCTAATTCAGCTTGCAGAGATGGAAAACGCCTTAATTCCTGTTCCATGTCATGGTGAAAATTAATGTTCTTGCTGATAGTTGGTGCTCATAAAAAGCAAAAGCAAACAATAGGTCAGAATAAAAAATTTACCTGAGTTTCTGCAATTGACTTCCTGACAAGCTCTTTTAAGACAAAGTGAACCTGAATAACAATATATCCAAGTCAGCTAAGGATCTGGTGAAATTTCGACCAACCATTTTATCGCTCTCGGATAATTGAAAGAGAATTAAAATAAAGAAAAATGCAGAAATTTAGACTACTTACAGCATCAGCAGAGGCTTCTGCTGGGCCTCTAAAATAATTCAGTGAGCTCTCGATTAGACGACGGTAACCTTGCTCTGGAGCAATCAGATGTGGCTGATAACCATCTGCCTCTGAGACCACCCTCTTTACATTCTGCAGGGAAAGATGCCGATCAAATGGTAGCTTTCTCAAAGCAGCAGGGAGCTGGTTATCGAAAACTCCATAAATGCGGTCACCTCCAGGTCGCCTGGAATTAAAAATCAGAAGGTCTCATTAGATGTGAGAGGGAGAGATTAACTGATCCATCTAAGATGTTAGAGAAATAAAAAAAAGAATGTTATTCTAACCAAAGTAAAAAATGATCTCTATAATTTTCTAGTGTCAGGTTTAGATATAGCCATTTCATTCATGTATAATTACGTTTATGTAAAGCAGAGTGCATATGGTTCATCCCTAAAAGAACCAAATCACCAGGCCACAGACCGGAATAGACAAGTGACAGTATTTAAGATCCCAACAAGTTTATTAGGATTCAGAAATCAGAAGAAACTTAATCCCTCGCAGAAAGGATTTGTTGAAGTATATCCAAATATCACGAATAGTAGACATAAAAAGTAAGGCTTGTCAGTTACAACCTCCACAAGTGTGTCAAGTTGTCAACCACAATTTCCTTTCAAGAAATGCTTATCAAGAATTACCAGGGAAGATATTAATTTCAATATATATATATATTCAGTTTTAAAGGTTTTTCCCCGTAAAAAAAAAAGAGAACCTAAAGAGCTTAATCCTAAAAACAAATCGAACAAAAAAATTATACCAGCAAACTTCTACAATCTCTAGGAAATCAATTGAGAAACAAAAAAGCTTTTATGAGTCCATTAGCTCTAAAACAAATATTTCAAAAACATTTGTAGTTTCTAAACTAATTTTCAGACCATATTAGATTTCATTAAAATTCTCCAAAAAAAATTACCTCTCAATTAAAATCTCAAATTGTTTCTAACACAACTCAATCCACTAGAAACATCAATACCCTTGATACCACATATTCATCTAATGAAAAAGATCCTGGTACCAACAAACTTAGATGAAACCGATGAAGTCATGGAAAAACCTTCTAAGGATTTATTAGGTTTTTCACAACTACAAATTGATTGGTTTGTTCTAGATAGACTGTAACCTGTAAAACAAAGTCTTTTTTTGTGTGTTAGGAACCCTCTAATGTTTTAGTCAATTTAACAAAAGAGTTTAACAAAGAAAAATGATTAAATAATATCGAAATTGTGAGCAAAAAAACATGTGATTGTGGGGAGAATAGTGATTTGTTCTGTATCGTTGAGCAGTGGGATATTTATACATCTATTTGATTATTTACCTTTAAAAAATAAAGAAGAAGCATAACAAGGCAAAGAGGAAGATGAAACGTAGCTCACCGAGACACAATGCTAATATAGCTCATCATGTAAGGGTGTCAATCTCATTTCTACACGGATGATAAAAGCAAAGCAAAAGTATGTCAAGATGCTTAACTTGTGAACAAGTAGCTTATCCCAGAGAGAAAATCTTAAATCTTATTGGTCATAGCAAAATGTTTAATTCGGCCAAATTATTGACCAATTAAAAGGGATAGAGTTGGCACTGGAACTTGCATTTTTGTGATTAATATTTTTTAATTTTTTTTATAGAATTATTGAAATTTATATAAAAATAAAGGAGAGAAAAATTTGATCGGACTAGGTACGATCATTTAGGCTGCGAAGGTTGGTCGTTCAAGCATGACCCCAATGACCAAAGTTTCTTTATACATAAATTCATCACTTACTCTCAGTCTATCTCATGGAAAAAATATTTACTCGTGACATGCATTGTGAATTCATGTGTATTCATGGTTCCAACTAGACCGAATTCCTTGCCATTATTTTTTTTGCAGCTCAGTGCATGTACAGGTTGAGTTGGTGCTAACAGTGCATTTATTGGGTGCCCTTGATGTATAAAAACAATGCATGTGGTGTGGAGAGCAAGAAATACATATGCATGCATAAAGAAAACCTACCAAATACATTAATCCTTCGTATTCTTTTAACACAAATTTTTCGATCTTTAGATTTTCATATCATTACACTAGTCTTCCCTCCCTTATACTTTGAGTTAGACCACACAACACTCAAAAAATTTCTTCTAGAGAGAGATTCTTTAACTCAACCACACAATACCCGATTGCATCTCTTAAAACTATAACATTTGTTATAACTTTTCATGGAGTTACATCTACAATTAAAACCTAAAACCATGAGAAACATAATCATTAGCAAACCTGTGTCTTGTAACTTTTTGTGGCTATGCCAACAATTCTTTGTTTAGAGCTAGACCAATACCAGTCAACAATAGCTAGAAATAAGATAAATATTTTTTCCTCGTGATTCCTAAAAGTTCATTCAGTGTAATATTTCTTACTTAAGCTAGTTTCTTCACACGATATAACTTGAAATGCATACCATAAAAGTATAACAACACAACAAATTGCAATTCATTCTTAGGAGTTCATAAAATCATTAAGCATGCTTTTATTCGAGGGTAAGTAACCATTTTATTTGTTTTAAACTAGTCAGATATTACTGAGTGGTTCATGAGAACATTGCCTGACAAAAAAAATACACCAATAAATAAAGGTAATTTGTCATCACCAATAACATATTTCCTTTCTCATTCGTCTGATGATATTTGCAAAGCACCACAAATTGCAGATAAAATAAATAATAATTTATTCAAAGTTGATTACTATGCTAAAATACTTTATCATGATGACAACAGAAGATGTGAGATGTCTGAAATAACTGTCCCCGTGAATATATTCAATTATAGATATACACTCGTTTACTAGTTCAGTTCCTTAATTATAGAATGTGTTTTGAATCAACTTTACCCTTATGATTGAAAAATACTAGCATATTTTAAGAGGTTTATATGACACTTTGGAGAACTCATTTTATGTCTGTCTTCAAAAACTGCTTTGAGTTGAAATGGTGTATATAGGGTTGATTGAACATAATCAGATTCTTCATATTTCACCATTGACCTCGCAGTTCATTGACTAATGTATTTCGAGGTAAATTAAAATTCATACCTAGATGAAGGGTGAATGCATTATCGTAAAATACAATGGTCTTGTTTTACTATTTGGAAAACAGGGAAAATGGGATTGTTTCGCTTCTTGGAAAGTGTCTATACCTGAGTGAAAGACTACATCTACTTTATCCAATTTTATGTAGTCAACCCTGAAATAACCAAGATAAATATAATGTAATGTTTTTAGCTAAAGGGTTTCCTTCACAACAATGTAAATAGGATCATATTTTACTTTCTTTCTATATTACACTTTGATATCTTGTTTATGTTTTTTTAGATGGTCATACCTCTCTTAAACGAGTTAGGAGAGCTCATAAATGAAGAACTATTAATATTCAAGAGGAAATTGATAGAGTTAAGTAATGAGGAAATAAAACATAATAGAGATTTCAAACATGCAATTGTTAGGTTAACAGTTACACGCAATTATGTTAGTATTCGGTCTACAAGAAACTAGGTTCTCTAATTGCATCTCTCATGATTAAGATTATTATGGTAGATTCTCCTCCTTCGCTATCTTTTCTTCCATCTTTGTTTGATTGGTCTAAAATATTGGTTTGTATGTGAATTACCTCTTTTAGACTGAGCAAAGGGTGGAAGAATAGATGGTTTACGAAGAGAATCCACTATAATAATTTTAACTACAGAGGAGAACTAAGAAATTGGTTTCATGTAGATTGAGAACTAGCATGGTTGCGTGCAATGTTAACTTAGTAATTGCGATGAATCATCTAATTTCTACTTGGTTATTATGTCTCTTCCTAAGTATCCTCATCCTTTTCAATATCAACAATCTCTTTTTGTTGAGCTCTCCTGACTCGTCTAATTGATCTAGGATCATTTGAAAAGACAACAAAATATCAAAGTGTTATAGGGATAGGAAATAAAACATAACAAAACAGCATTTTATAGTTTTGTACCATTTTCACATTGTTATAGAGGAAACCCTTCATCCAAAAGTATCACAATATATCCATCTCAGTTATTTTAGAGTTGAATGCATGAAATTCTTTCATAACTGATTAAAGTAGAAAAAGTATTGCACTCAGCTACACATGCACTCTCCAGAAAATGGAACATCTACACTTTTTATATTCTTAAAATAGTAAAACAGGACTAATGTATCTTACGATAATTCATTCACCTCTCCATCCAAATAGGAACTCCAACTACCAGTAAGAGGGAGTGTATATCCATATCTAAGTATGCTTACGAGGACTATTATTCCAGACTTCCCACATATTCCCTTAAAGACTTTGTTGATTCTCTCATAAGATAAGGTATTTTAATCTGATAACCAACTCTTAATAAATCATTATTTATTTGATCTACAATTTGTTCCATGATAGTGTTGTGACAAATATCATTATATGAATGAGAATTGACGAGGATGTTGTTGGTGATGATTGGTTACCTTTATTTCTAGTGGAATTTTAATTGCCAAATAATGTTCTCCTAATAACATTTTTTATTATCAGATAATGTTCTCTTGAACTATTCAGTTGCCTCTAATATAGTTTAAATAAAAAGAATAAAGACTCACTCAGATAGAAGAATAAAAGTATAGATAGTAATTGTTAGAGAATAATATCAATCATATTATGGGGCCTCACTTACAAGCTTAAGCTTTTAGGTGAGATGGTTCTTTAACATGGTATCAGAGCCTTGTTGACCCAGCGGTCACGAGTTTGAATCTCACCACCCCCATTCTATTTTATAAAAACTAAGCACAAAGTGATGTGGGCCTGTGCAAGTTTCAGGCCCAAAGAGCTTTCACTTGAGGGGGTGTGTTAGAGAATAATATAAATCATATTATGGGGCCTCACTTACAAGCTTAAGCTTTTAGGTGAGATTGGTTCCTTAATAGTAATTGTGTGAATTCTCAATTTGTTATTACAGTACACTAACATGGTATGCAAGTCAAGTTATACTATATGAAGAAATAGCTTAAGCAATAAATATTATACTAAATTAACTATTGAATCACAAGAGAAAAAAATTATTTCTCTTGGTTCTAGTTCTTGTTGGTTAGTCTAGCTCCAAACATAAAAACATAAATATTGGCACAAACGTTACAAGACCAATACACTAGGTTTGCTAAAGATTATGTTAATCCCAATTCCAATTGAAGTTGTAGCTCCAAGAAATGTTATAGCTCAGAGAGATGCAAGTTTGGCAAGTGAGTACTACATGGTACACAACTTATTTTATAGTATGAAAATTTGAAAACTAAAAAGTTGTGTTAAAATAAGAAGGATTTTACCATCTTTGTAGACATCATATTAGCCACCTTTACGGAAAAACCCTAGCATTGTCACCCTTCTATAAAGAAATATGTTTCATTTTCATCTTTTCAAGGTAAATCTTCTAGGTAAGTCATCAGATAAGATGTATATGTACCACACTACCCAAAGATACAAAATAGATCACTCAAATCCCTACAACACATAAACATATGTTTTTGCTCATAGTTTCTATATCATTTGATCATTTTTCTTTTCCTTGTTCACCAATCCTATTAAAATCCTTTATTAAGTTGACTTAAGTACCAGAGTATTCCCTAACACACAAAATAGAACTTTATTTTGCAAGTTAAAACCCATCTTAGAATAACTCAATCCATTGTCAATCATGGATAGCCCAAGAAATCCTTTGAAGTTGTTTTTATGTCTTCATCATGTAACAATTAATATATATATATATATATATATATATATATATATATATATATATATATATATATATATTGGTCCATTACAAAAGCTAGACTCAATTCTTCCTAACAAAAAATCATCAAATCCTAAGAATTTATAATCCCTAAGAACCATAAGTATCACCATGGTGTTAAGACTTTCATTAGACAAAGATTTAACACCTACTTAAACTAATTATATATGGATGCAATTTTGTTTCTTTTGTGATAGTTGATGGATGTTTAGGATAAAAGTATAATGATTTCACAAAGGAAAATTTCCTTTTAAAGGTGTAATCTAATTTTTTGAAAAAAAATAACATACGATCATAAATTTTCTATAAACCATTTTGGAGATTTCCTAATTGTCTAATGTTTTGAAAATTTAGTATATTTAGTTTCTCTTTTTGATCACTCTAGTTCCAGTAATATTTGAGTTTGAGATTGAAGCAGATATAAAGCATGTAGGCGTTTTAAATTGTTTGTTTGAGCTAAACTAGTATTAATGTCTTCTTTAATCATGTTTGACTTACAAAATATGAGTTCAACCAGCAATTTTACTGCCTTTGCAGACTTACTACAGAGACCATCTATGAACAGTTGTATCCTTTCTGAAAATAAAAAAATGAACAATTGAAAATGGACTCCCCATACCTATCCCTTTAAAATTGAACAAAGGTAGATAAAATAAATAGCGTACAGCTTGAATAAATTGTAGATGACTTTTTGGAAAGGGTTATAATGCAACTTTCGAATTCAGATATTATACTTTTGAAGTTTAAGTAAAAGAGTAAAAATGATTACCCTCCATCCAGATGCTCTTTGAATATTCTGTCAAATGCACGACAAAGTTCCAAGATGGTGTATAATTGGGCCTAAAGCTCAAAACATCAATCAGAATAAAATGGATGTCAGCAAGGAATTGACTGGGAAAGAAATAAGCTACTCACCCCTGCATCAACACCAATAGGCCTACCCAGATGGTCCAATTCTGATTCAAGCTCGTCAATACTTTTGTTAATCGTGGATGTGATACTTGGTATGCGAGCTCTAATTACAGACTCTAAGCTCTGAAAGCAAAGTCACGTCATTAAAATGATCCCCTAATTTTTTTTTAAAATGAAAAGGTAGTAGAGTCAATACAACATAAAAAATTATCAAACCTTTGAGAGAAGTTTTGCAAGATATTCTGAACCCATTTTATTGGCTAAATGCCCATAATCAGGACTGGTTGCAAAGTATTCTCGCTCCTTGCGTCTAGCCACAATCATGTCAACGTTCTTATTGATGTCGGCTTGGGATCGGTTCACAATTCCAACCCAAGGATGCTGCAGCCGATATGAGCTTCCTTCCAGAACCTTATGTCCGAACAGCAAATAAAATTTTTATTCCTTGGTTATGAAACAAGTGAATTTATTAAAATAACTACATAGAAGGTATGTGGTTGTGGGTGCGTGCCCAAGTGCGCGTGTTTGTGAGAGAAAGAGGTGGAGATTACATCTAATGCATTGGTTCCTTTGTCCATCAAATCCAACTTGGTCAGCACCCCAAAGGTTCGTTCACCTGTGCAAGTTATGAGCAAGAAGATTTCAGGGAAAATTAAAACAAGCAACAAAGAGTTTCCAGTAACCTATAGCTCAGGCACTCAGCTATATGAGAAGATATGTACCTGTGGGATCCACTTCCCTACAATGTCTGATAGCATCTGAAGTCGCTATATCTTGATTGGCTGGAGATATTGCTAGTATAATACAATTTGGCTGCAAACATTTAGCGTGATCAGTTAGTACATAAAACATGCAAGACAAAAGATCTCATTTGGATACAAGAATATTGTGCATTTCTTATCTTTATCATGCATCAATAAAAATTCATAGCAGAATCAAAATTCCTAAACTGCTTAGGGACATGTTCAAACACATTTTGACACCAGGGAATTTCATTTAACGCTTAAATCCCAGCAAGAAATGTCAAAATTTAGTGGACGCGTCCTATTTTTTAAAGCCCCGCCATTCCCTTGGACCAAAAAGACTCGGATAGAAAACATGTAACGCAAGATAGAGACTAGAATAATAAAGCATGGTTCATTATGCGGCCATGATTAAAATACCACGACTGTTTTGACTACATTTTGTTTGGAACATAATAAAACCCACCCAAATGACCATAATTGCACAAAAATGCGTCATTTCCCAGTTTAAAAATGAAATTCTAAAGCATCATTACCTTCTCAACATAACTGTGGACCATGGCTTCAATGTCTTGAACAATACTTTCAGGCTGTCCCTCTTAAGATTAACACATTTGTTACCATTCATTGCTTATAGATAAAATACAAAATGATCAGTTAAAGCAAAAACATACCAACAGCAACTTTTGTTAAACCAGGTAGATCAATCAGGGTTAAGTTGACAACTGCAAAACAAAGCAAATCAAGTAAACTGTAAATTCAAAAATCAAGCATAACGTTGATGAAAGACAGACAACTACATAAGAAAACACCACAACTCCCGATTAATGTATTTGGGGGGAAATCACATAAAAAGCTCTTGCACCTCATTAACAAACACACAATAAGATAAAAAAAAATGAAAAAGAATAATCACACACCGTACGGAGAGTAGATGCTGAGATGGATAGGAACAGGAGAAATCTGTTTGGATTTCCCTGTGATTCTATCAGTTTCATCCTGAATTTCCTTGCGCACCACAGCTACATATGGGGGGGACACAGTACAGCGATAATTTTGTCAAATTGACTAGAAAAATAAGTAGAAATAAAACCGGTAATAGAAACAAGCATACAAAAATCAGTGAATCGTTGTTTCGGTAGATGAAGAAATTCAGCATATTCTTGTGATCCATCCTCGGTCTTATTTAGCTGCAGCACCAGAGGCCTCCTTGTCACAATCCCTGCAGTTAATTAAAATAAAAAGATAAAAAACACTTTAAAAACATTTTGTATAAATTAAAAATAAAAGAGGAATAAAACAGAAAGGATCAGACCTGATCCTCTGGGAAGAAAGTCTCGACCGACAATGCTTTCCAAGACTGAAGATTTTCCTGAACTCTGATGTTCTCAGCACCCAAAAATCCAAAATCAAATCACAATTTTATCCCCAAAAAATATCGCCTTGTCTCTCTCTGCAACGATTTCCCTAAATTCTCTCAAATTTCTTTCTAACTAGAAAAGCTTCAAACGTTGCCACTAAATTTCTTAGTTGAAAAGAAAACATAAGAGAAGAAAGAGCGTCATATTACCTGTCCACCAACGACGGCTACAGAGGGGAGAGCTTCCCAAAGGGAAGAGAAAGCGTTATCATCGCCACCGTAGTCTCCGAGAACTGTACAGGCTCTCTGGATTCTATTTACCAGCCCTATCAAGCTCTCCATGGTTGCCATCTTTGGAAGAAAAAAAAAAGGGACTCAAATAAATTGAAGCTTTGTTTCTCAAGAACAAGTAAGAGCAGTGAGAGAATTTTCAGCTCAGGAAGGAGCGAAGAAGGACAGCAGCTGCGCTAGACTTCAAACGGACGCTAAATCCTTGTTTTTCTTTTTTTTTCTGGAAGTCTGGCTTTGAGGTGCCTGTTTTGTTAGAAACGTCACGGTCGGTGGGTTAATCCAGTGTGTGCGCGTGTCCGGTGACCGTGACTGTAGTAACTTGACTCTCCCTGGTGGCGCCTTCTTCTTTCTTTCACACGTTCGAGATTTTTTGAATGTTGAACGTTGGAAGGTTGTGGACCCCATTGTTTTTAACAGCATTCCAGTCAGAAAGTCGTTTTACTTGTAAGCAAACTATTCATATTTTTTAAAGTGTTGTATTGTTTTTAATTTGAAAATATATTAAAACAATTTTTTTAAAAAAATGATATCTTATATTAAAATATCTGAAAAAACAAAGAAAAAATTAAATTAAATTAAAACACATTACCAAGCACACCCTCTATAAGCAGCAGTAGCATCCACCCTATTTTGGGTGAAACAATTTTTATGTTACTGATTAACAGGCTTGGAAATTGAGTTCAGGTCCCAAATTATTATTATTTTCATTCCATAAATTAAAATATTTTTACCAGTTTAAATTTTAATAAATATTATTTTTTACATTAATAAACTTTAAGAATGCACTTTTATGTGGTTAAATAAGTTTTAATAAAAAAAATCGAAGAAGTATGCAAATATTATTAAACATCAAACAAGTTTCATGAAATTTTGTTGATTATTCATATTAGAAATAATATATTCATAACACATTTCTCGCAATTTTACGAAGCCGAGCGGAGTTTTCCCTAGGAATTAGGGCTTGTTTGGTATTGCGGTTGTTGTTGTGGTTGAGGTTGAAAAAAAACAATTTCATAAAAAGTGTTTTTATTGCGGTTCAAAATAAGTAGTGAAATATTTGGTTAAAACTGTGGTTGAGTTTGAGGTTGAAAAAAAACAGTTTTAAAGTGTTTGGTTACCAAGCTTTTTATATTGTTTTAACTTGTGAAATTACTTTAAAAGTCATATATGTGTATATATACATATGTATATTTATAATTTTTTAAATATTATAGATTTAATAATTATAATAATAAAATATAATTAATATTTCAAGTAAATTAGACACATGTTTTTATTCTTTCATCAAGCTACTTGTAATTTTATCACGAATTAAATTTATCCCGAAACAATAGTAAAATATCATCTAAAATAAAATTAGAATTGCGAGACAAAAATTAGATTGTGATATATATATATATATATATATATATATATATATATATATATATATATTCACTCCTAGCCATCTCGTTCCTACTCCTCCCTCCCAGGAAGCCGGCTCTGGGTCCCCCCGTTTGCAACCCCCACGAAAAGCAGGAATTTCCTGCTATCCCTAAACCATGGTTTGCAACGTGAAAGGAGGTGGGCCTACAAGCAAAACTTGTTTTTTTATTGTTAACCAAACGATGCTTTGTGTGCTTTTTTTCATACCACCGGTAGAAACACAAAACCAAACGGGCACTTAAACTTTGAAATTGTAAGCATCCACATCCTGTTCCAATTTGATAGGCAGAACCTGAAAATATATTTTTATTTTATAAACACAAAAGTTAATAAAAAGAAAACAGAAAAGCAGGCAGGCAGACAATTCTGACTATTTGAAGATGTTTTTAAAAAAATTATTTATTTAAAAATATATTACAATTATTTAAAAAAATATATTACAATTATTTAAAAAAATATATATTTTTAACATAGTACATCAAAATAATATAAAAATATCAAAAAATAATAATTTAAAATAAAAAAATTATTTTTTTTCGAAAAGACCTTTTGAAATGCAATTTCCAAACACCCCTACAGTGTCTATCATTATCAGTCTATAAGAATTAACTATCAAAAAATATCATTTTTATTTTCCACCCTTTTGAATGTTCTCAGCTGAATCGAATCAACTCATGACCGCTTCAAACTTAGATTATTATATTATATATATAAATGCCGCCATTATCAAAGAGATTAATTAACTGAATGAATATATGTCTAATATCAGTGACTATGATAATAACCCATCATGGTAATTTAGTTCGAAAAACAAAATATCTCAAATTCTACCATTATAACCGACATGATTGGAACAGGCACCATATGACTTTTTCGTCGGTGCCTTTTCTTCTATTATTAGAAAAAAAACAGTGTCAAACAAGGAACCACAAGACAAACATGCAAAAGCTCAAAGTCTCATCAGCAAACTCGATGATCTGAGAGCATTCAATTATTTGCAGTACATACTTGACAAAATAAAACATAAAAAATTTACAGTTGCTTGAGCCCCCCATGGAGCATACAATCTACCATTAGAATCGCATAATTGAACAAGCTCAAATTTGCATACATTTTAAGAGATTTCAGCTGGCTTGCTTGTACAGGTTGGGAGCTAAAGGGCACCAAACGTCATGATGAAGAAGATTGGAGAAAACTGATATAAATGGAAAAATGCTCTTACCAAGCTGCAGCATAAAAATCACGACGATATTTGAACATCACTTTTCTCCGACTGACAAGGCTTGATGACAAATTTGGTTCATATATCTCAGGTTTCAATCTTTCTTATAGACCAATGTTGGGTAATCTGGACTCCACATGTTGTTCATGACATATTCTTCAATTTCCTCCTGTTAAAATCATGCGTGAGGGTCAAATTAAGGCCTCCCAGAATTGGCTTCGCATGAGAAAAAAAAACCAGGAGCCACCATGCAGTCCAGATCACTAAAAGATAAGAAGAGCTGATGACAAAAGCTTTCTCCAAAGATGTTTAGGTTCAGTTTCTTTAGTATCAAATTAGGGTGGAATGGGTTACCCAGGAACTCTCAACTGCTTTTATCAGCCAAGACAAATTAAGCTTAAATTAAGCTTCCGAAATGCATCCGCTACAAATTAATCATTCTGACTTTCTCATGTAGACTACACCACACCTACACTCATTTCAAAGAGAGGTTGACCTTTCACCCATTCACATTCCACTGCAGATATTGGGAATAAGTGCGAAAATATGATAAATAATTCAGTAACCAATCAGAAACTAATGTTTTCCCATATATCAGACATCCATGTCATCTCAATATTCAGAAACAACTAAGCCTCAAACCCAAACTAGTTGGGGTTGGCTATATGGATCTTTCTGTTCCATTCACATGCAAACATTAATACGGTTACCAGACTTAAAGTCCCAAGAATTAAGTTTAGGTAACACACACTTAATTTAATAACTTGATCGTCCATATGGATTTAAACAAGATGATCGATTTTGAATTCAAGTATCGTGCTAATGCTAATATAAAAGGTTTTCAAACAAATAACAGGCGCACCTGACTGAGTTTTCGGAGCTCTCTAGCGTCCATTTCACGGTATCCTTCCGCAAGATCCTCTTCTATGGCTTCCTTCACCACAGCTGCAGCTACTTCCTTTGTTATATCTCGTATTCTGCAAATATGTATGAAGCTATGAAGTCAGGAACATGTGTAACACCTTTAGATTGCAAAGCCTTTTCAGCTCATTGAATAGAAAATTGAAGAGGTAAAAGAGCCTGATTATGTACCTAGATGTTGAAGGGTATATGATCCCTTTTAGAACCTCCTCTTCTGTCATATACGCAGCTAAGCTGTAATTTCCATCTTGAAGTTAGATAATCAATAGCAAAACTTTATTGCCAAAACATGAAGCATCGTTTTTCTAATGATTCTTAAAATACAAACAGTTACATTATTAAACAGAATAACCAGAGCCCAGTGCTTTGTTAAAAGGATAGCTTTATAAATCTCTCCGTCTGCTTCATTAATTTGCTTTCCTGGTTATATCATAGTCTATCTAAATCCATTTGAAAATCCAACACCACCTGATTTAATTGAAAATATTTATCGATTCTTGAGCTTTCTTGATGATGAACTATTAGTAATTTCACAATTTGTAGATAATGCTTCAGTCAGCCTAATTCAGAAAAGATATGTGAGAAATACCATTCAGCTGCAGCCTGTAGCATGCCATCAGAGATGATCCTAGACCCAGAAAGTAGAGTCCCCAGTCCAATACTGCATGGTTAAATGCATCAATAGTTATTAAAAAAATGGAATAAGCATGGACTATATTAGTTTCCCTTGATAAAGGTGAACTGGGAAAACTGACCCTGGAAAGAGATACATGTTGTTTCCCTGGTTGCAGTGGCCAATATGACCATTTCCTGAAGCAGCAAAAGGTTAAAAAAACTCTTCCAAACATGTTAATAATTTTCAAGTAAACTCTGCGATGGAGTATAAACATTCTTCACATGTCGAAGGAAGAACATCCATCTCAAGTTGAAATGAAGCAAAGAGATTGCTTTCGAGAACGAGTATAAATCACAAAGCATTGGTGCTTCATTAATTTGAAGAACCATTTATTCAAGATCGGATTAAGAAATTTATGCCGCAATGCATACCAAGATCCACATCTTTGAATGGACTTCCACTAGCAAAAATAATATTGTCACCCACAATGGAAAATGCTTCTTCAGGAGTGCATTCAGCTGTACACCACAGGGGAGGAAAAGGGAAGAGAAAACAAGACAGAAAGAAGAAACAAGCATTAGGTCAATTTCAGAAACGACACAAATAACCAGGCCTTCTTTCTTACCAATATCAAACAAACAAAAAAAGGGAAATTTGTACCATTTTTTGTGGGATTTGACATGGCAAAGATGGCTGGTCTAGTTGAAGTCGAACCTTTTAAGGGCTTCTAATACCTACAAGTATCCACAACATCGAGTTTACATAAACAATAGTTTATCACTTTTATAGTCCTTTATATGTGAGCAAAAAGTCTCAAACTATATCAACATGTTTGGCTGTAAATTCCCACGTATCGTATTGTGCATGTACAATAAGATTTTGTTTCAATTATCACTATATTAGATAGGTTCGCTACCTCCTTCGAAAACAAACCCCCAACTGCAGATAATCCAAGAAGCACATCAGGCTTCACTTCTCGCACCTAGTTATGAAAGATTAACCAAGATGAGTACAGTGATCACAAGCAATAATCTCTTTAAAAAGTAAGGTAGCTTTGTCTAAAATGGTTCCGCCAGGCCATAGTTGTACGTACAACATTAACTATCAAGAGAGAGTTTTACGCACCACTTCTGCAAGACTTGCACCTTCCCATAATCCTTGATGACTAGCTTCTTTGACCTGCCTTGCAAATGGCAGAGCTTGTGGATCAATATTTTCACGTTGCTCTGTAATAAGCCCCTGGGAATAAACAGCAACAAAGTCTATTATCATGTCTATCATGGAAATGGGCCTCTGAAATATGAATAACAAGCTAACATCAAGAAGGTAGATCCAACATGAACATTCTTAAAATTCAAAGTTGAAGTACAAAAAGCAAAGGAGATCCTAGGAGCCTCCACAAGACTTTCTAGATCAATCACAGTAGTTTTACAATACCTTGTCAACACTGAAAGCAGATTCATTATTAGAATTCTAGGCCAGTAAGTAACATTTCTCACCTTAGCATCAACTACCCAGAACTGTCTTCCTGCACTTTCAAAAGCAGATTCATTATTTCCAAGCATTCTAGCCATGGTTTTCCTGGCAGCATTGAGAACCCCTATTCCTGCACTGCAGATGAACAAAGATTATGCCAAGCCTTAGTATATTGTGTACCATACAAGCAAGTGCCTAGTGCCAGTTCACAAATTCAACCACTGTCATTTTATTTGGCCTGATGCCTTTAACTGAATTGTCAGCTTCAGCCACAGTCTCAAAGAGCATAACAAGCTCACAACATCTTAACATCTGAGTCAACTTTCAGTTTAATTTCCCTCATTCGAGGATAATTCTAACTCCTAATCTGTGCTGCTTCCACTTTACATGCCTTGATTATTACTTTTTTCAAAGAAGAAGGCAGTTTTGTAAGGACCGTTCTATGCTTTCATACAGCAAATAAATGGATTGCAACTTATGAAAATCAGATTACTAAATAAAAACAATCTAGACTTTCTGGGTGCAAATCAAGTATTAAAATGATAAAAACATTGAACATTTCATCTCCAGTCTACCCCCATAGAATTTTATACTTGTGCGTTGACAAGGAAGGACAAACAAGCTACCTTCCAGCACCAGCAACAACAATCTTTTGCTTGGGGAAATCAATCATTGGCCTTCCTTGTGCTCTTACAGCTCCTAAAAGACCAGCTATGGCAACCCCTGCTGTTCCCTGTGCCATGCATTGGAATTAAATCATGCAAGCAGATCAAATGTTCAATTGTTGAAACTATGAAAATTTGCACGTGCATAAAATACAACATTTGATTCATTAACTCTTCAAACCATTCATTCATATGACAATTCAATCAACAAAATAAAAATTCAATTAAGGAAATGTGCAAATTTACAAGCACTGGTGACAAAATAAAGGCAAAAAGGGTCAACCTGTGCATTGAACAAGTATGATACAGGCAAGGGAAACAAGCACTCAAACCATTGTCATGGAAGAACATGCATGTTCTTTCAGTGGACTTAGTATTGCCAACTCATTAGGCAATCATCGCAACCATCTTTACAGGGGCTTTGTCATGAAGGTAAACAAAGGGAATGGACGGTTCTATAGTTGTTTTGTTGTTCAGTTGAATTTTAGGAAGGGGGGATTGTTCAGGAGAGTAACAATTAATCCCAAAAGCCTTGGAAGGAAAAAAGAAATGGTGTCTTCTTTTTTTCGCCTCCTCTCTCTTCCTCGAGCTTATAATCATTTTCTTCACTTTTACTTGCACCTTGCTATTGGGATCCACTAACATTTGCTTTAATTTAAAAATATATATATAACTTAATCCTCTTTAAAGCTCCTTCCCAAACATTCTAAAAATTCACTTTCATGCTCTTCACAAATACTAAAATGATAATTACCTTTGCAATAATCTACCTTGATGTTTAATGCCATGCAAATTATTTATTAAGGGAATAAAAACTTTGCAGATTACAATTATTTCCTATAGCACTTTTTATTTTCAAACTCAATTTTCTTTCTAAAGAGGAAAAATAGGCTCTTTGGTTTGGAGTGCAGTACCTCCTGTGTGTTATTACTTTTTTGCATGTGTGCCTCTCATCAAATCTTTTGCTCTTTCTATTTGATCTATTTCTTACTTCCAATTACCATAAACCTACAACATTCCAAATTACCATAAACCTAAAACATTCTCAATTAAGAACTTAGGGCCTTATTATAGACTGGGGGTTCCAAGGCAGCAAAATTAACATGTATATTTCCTATATTAGCAAAGACCAACCAAACATGTAGTGTTGTTTTCTACATCAGCAAAGATAAACCAACAACAGTAACAGCATCCAGCTCATAACATGAAAGTGCAATGCAACTGTACATTCACATCACCCCCTGCAATACACTTTAGGAGAGCAATAAGGGTTCTGTGTTATTAAATAAAAATACTTAATTACCTGGACATCATCATTGAACATTCTGTAGGCATTCCTATATCGCTGCAATAACTTGAATGCCCACTTACTCTGGAAATCTTCAAACTGAAATTTCGTAGTGCATTAGTAGTTCACAAAAATCATGAAGGGGAGAGAGAGAGAGAGAGAGAGAGAGAGAGAGAGAGAGAGTCTATTAGTGTCTGACTAGATTAAGTGTAAATAAAAATTGATGTTACCTGCACAATCACATGTGGCCAGCGAGTAAACACTGCCTCCATGAATTCATCAATTACTGCAATGTACTCATCACCATCAAGACGGTGCTCTTGCAATCCCAGATCTATTCACAAAGAATAATGCAAGTGTCCCCTTGTCATTGAAACAAATTAAACATATTTTACAAATTTAAACAAAATTCTAATAGCTATAGTGATGATACATGTGACAATGTCACAATTGGTGAACAGCTCTTTTTATAAATAAAGAAGTTATTTCTTGTGATGTCCTAAAAGATTTTCAAAATGATCATATGGAGAAATACACTTACACAGGGGATCTTTGAGCAACTTCTCATTGTTAGTTCCAACATCAATCATGACAGGAAGCACCTAGTACAAGCAAAACCACAGCAAAGTTTAATGAAAAATATTGTCTAATTCACTCAGGTAAGAGGTTAGAGATGAAGTTAAGTATGACCGAGTCTAGACATGGTCAAGTAAAAAATGACCAGAATAATTATATACATCAAGAATTCATTAGCATACAAGTGTGGACCTGTAAGAAAAGAAATCGAGAATATTTCAATTTGTATTGAGATGCTCGAATTTAATGATTCTTGTAAATATGATTCATTGAAATTCCATCTAGTAAAACAGAAGAATTATAAATCTCCAAAATAAAAGATAGGAATAATGCAAATATAGCCATTGCAAATTAACTAGAAGACACACTCGCTCTCAAATTTCATAAATTTTACGTGATCAAGGTAGAAGTGTCTACAAGCAGACTGAACATTTTCAGAGGGGAAAAAAAAGCAAAGAAATTCGAAGAAAAGGAAAAGAGTGCGATCAAGTCATCACAGTGAATATAATATTAGGTCCTAAATAAATTAAATACAACATAATATGAATCCACATGCCACAAGGTAGCGATGCATAATATCTACAGTATAAATGCTTTGTGCCAAATTTCTCAGATTATTTATTCTTGAAACATGGATGATTACTAGAAATTGAAGAATTGACACTGCATGCAGAGATGAAAACTAGTGTCATCCATTTGGCGCAACTTCTGGTTAAATATTTGCTATGTCATACAAGTCCCATCTATACTTTAATAACTATGTCCAGGAGCTTTCTGTTTCAGCCTCCTCGCCCATAAAGACAGTTTATTAGAAGGTGGGCACAAATCAAAAGATTATCCGGTTGGTATTGGGAACACAACTGGTATATGGACACCACTTCCTGTCCGACTTGCATTTGTTAAACATATTTATTGCTTTTTTGGAACTTTTATCATATAAACAGGTAAAAAGTGTTTATTCAATAGAAAAAACATGTAAAACAAGAATATACCCTTTGAGGATTTATCCCAGCAGCAGCGACATACAAATCTAGCTTTCCAATAGTAATACCAATTCCCTGAACTCCAAGATCTCCAAGACCCAATATCCTGCTTCCATCCGTAACAACAATCATGTCAACCTGTAGTTATCAAGAAGAAGAAAAGGAATAGTAATTAAAATCTACAATTGATGTTCTAAAGTCTAAGATCCTTGCATATACTTCATCAAACTATCCTAAAGGCCCTGGCATGACAATCAAGCAATTATAACATAATCCTTTCTTTCTTCTTTTTTGTTATTCTTCCCTCTACCCCTATCTTAATTTTGTCATCCTATGGTATAATAATTCAAGAAAACAAGAAAACAAAGAAGTTCTATGTTAAGCACAAATGATAAATGCAATATACCTGCTCGGCTGGCCAGTTATACACCATGGACATCATTTCTCCACGGTCTTCAGCACTGAAATACATTCCCCTTGGTCGTCTAAACAAACCACTGTAATTTTGGCAAGCAAGACCAACAGTCGGGGTATAGACTATGGGTGCATATTCCTCAATATTGGCAATTAGAACCTGTCAAATTAAGAAATAGAGTTATGACCTCATATGTCATTGATTGAATAAAGAAACCTAAGAAATAGAGTTAAAAAATAGTGCATGATGCCATCAGCTACCCCCAAACAGTTTAATGTACAAGCTATTATTCGGCACTCATGCTCTCATTGCATGCAAGAAGAATACACAAAAAAATATCATATCTGACAGTGCATATCAGATAATTGATTTCCAGTACACGCCCTATTCAATGACAATGGAGAGTGAGGCCAACTGATGCTCAACAGATAAACAGACACCTCTTGCACCAAGGTTGTCAACCAACTAACATTATAACAGGATGTCTCACTGTGTGCAAGCCAGTGACCAGAGGAACAACAAATAAGGGAAGGCAGAAAAATATAAAGATGGAGAACAGAGGAAATTTTAAAGAAGAAAAGGATATATTACCCCAGTTTTTCAGGAAACTGAAAACAAATATGCACACATCCAACCTTATACGGTCAATATCCCTTCTTTTTTTCCTCTAACAGACATTATTAGCAGGGCATATAGCTAGTTATCAACCAATCACCTTGAACTGACCATAAAAAGGACTTAACTCATAGTCAGTGTGACGTGAGCAGTAGTCAGGTCTCCACAAAGGAACAGAAAGCAGGAAATGCCACTTATGTTTATAAGCAAGCATTGAAGATTCATAGTCCAAAGAGCATAGCAGATAAATGGACTAAAACAGCAGATATTCAATCCATAGTAAAGAACACTCCTGCACACTTTATTTATGAAAATAAAATTTCGAAATTCAAATGACTTCATTGAAAACATTTCAAATTACAAACTGTAATAACTTTAAGGTAAAATTAGAGAAAAGGTAAAATCACCTTAAAGTACATAGTTTCATTTCTATCATGTAATCGATTAAGTATCCGCCACTTGGCCAGCGCATTGGGATCAGATGGTCCGTCTCTTGCTTGCACTTCAAGCCTCTTCAAGTCAGCCACTGTGATTTATCAAAAACAAATCTCCATTTTCATAATGAACTCAAAACAATGATTCTGATAATAATCCAAATGCACAGTTCACTTAAATAAATCAATTAACAAAGAAAACTTCGAACAGCAAAAATCAGACGGGGAAACATACTGAAGCGTTGAATTTGCTGTTCAGAAGACATGACATTGGGAGGAAGAAGTCCCCGTAGATCAAGACGGTCGCGTTCCGTCATGGAAAACGCCGTCCCCTATTCCATTTAAAAAAAAAAGTTACCAGAAATAAAATCGGAAAGAGAAGAAGGGTGGATAGTGATTATTGAATGGGACCTTGTTGAACCAGGGATCGTGAAGAATATCAAGGCTCCGTTTATGAACAATGGTAGGACGGTGACCCTCCAATGTAGTGAATAATCTAGACTGCACCAGAGCCGCCGGATTCGTCATTCTTTGTTTGAACCGTTTGATCAGAGACGAAGACGCTCTGATCTGATTGGAAACATTTGACATTCTTCCTTTGTGAAGATTGACGATTAGCTGGGGGAAAATGAAGAGAAAACAATAGTATTACTTGAAATAAAACCTAATGTAGTGCTTGAGTGAGTAGCTGGGTGGGAGGGAAAGGACGAAGATTTTTGCTGGAACGTATATTGAAGATGAGGGCCCGCGTTCTCCTTTTTCTGATTTTGTTAATAATTCTTCCGAGGCAGGTGCTAGGCATGACATTATTATGTTTGGGAGAGCGGTTACAGTAGTTTTTTAAAGTATTTTTTGTACTGAAATATATCAAAATAATATTTTTTATTTTTTTAAAATTATTTTTGACACCAACAAATCAAAATGACCTAAAAACATCAAAACATATTCATTTAAAATGAAAAAAAAAAATTAGAAACGGTGTTTGAAACGCCGTTCCAAAAGGGTACTATACCTGCCTGCTGGGTTGACCCAGGATCCTGAGGGCATGAAGTTGGCCGAGTCTGACGCGGTTAAAACCGGGCTTGCAATCGGCCCAGTGAAACTCACTTGACCTGCAGGGTTGACTCATGACCCGGGAGACTAGCAAAACAAGGCAGAAACCTTTTTTTCTAATGTCAACATTTATAAAATCTAATCATCAATTAAATTGATATTATTTTTAATTATTTTATTAGCACGTTTTATAAATGTACATGAACATTTTCACGTGGAAGAAAAACAATTTTGAAAACTAATCAGCTAATAGCTTGGTTCACATGTGTTTTCAAAGAATGTTCATGTGAGCATATCAATGTGAAACAAAAGGATGGGCAAAAAAAATTAAAACAAAGGCAAAAGGTAAGGTTGAGAAAGTATAGGCATTGTGTTTCTGTAAATGGGGTGATTAAAGATGTTTTTATTACTCGGCTAAATTTATGCAACCGAGTCTATAACCATTTCTTTATTAGTTGATAACTCATATTAAAATTCATTATATAAATACTTAAATAAGCTTGTACACTTTATTATTTACAACTTGTATGGTCTATTTTAACATGGATTGATTTTTAACTTTTTCATACGGGATATTAAAACTTTAAAAAAAAAATCGAGTTGACCCAGGACAATCCATGTGACATGGGACTAGCCCCTTTGCCGGGTCAACCCCCGAGCCAGGCTTGATAACTATGAGGCATGGTTATAAAACGCGGTCTAATGGTTAATCTAACAAAGCGACAAGGTCATATTAGTAAAAGAGCTAAAACAGCTCGGCCAGCCACTGTGCACACACACTCATGTGCACTGTGGACTGGCCATTTTTCAGCCTTGCTTCGCACGCGTATGTGCACCTGTCTCCGTTTTTTTTTTACACAGAGCTACTTTTTATACTGTTTATGGTGGAAATGACACAAGAAAGCCTGTGGTCGAGCGGTCCCTGCGCGCTGGAAAATCGAGCTCGCAGGGGTTCGAACCCCTCAAAATGTTGGCTGTTTTTTTTTTCCCCCTCCTGAAATACGTTTTTTTGTTTGCTTTCCCTTTTTTGTTTGCTTTCCATTTTTTGTTTTTATTATTATTTTTTCCTTAAATACGTTTTTTTGTCCCAGACAGTTGCTTTCCTTTTTTTTTTCTTCCCTTTTTTATTATTATTATTATTATTCTATTGAATGAAAGTGGCAGAAATTAGTAAAACAGTAAAAAAAATCGAGCGAAATCTAAGACCAGACAAATAGAAAACAAATTCAAAATAGAAATTATTAGAAAAAAAGTAGCAATTATTTGATAAACATTAAAATCTGTTTTTGTTTATTTTTCACATATTTAAAGAACATAAACAAATAAAAATTCCGGTTAAAATAAAATAGCGGTCCCTGCGCGCTGGAAAATCGAGCGCGCAGGGGTTCGAACCCCTCAGCCAACATTTTGATTTTGGCTGTTTTTTTTTTTTTCCCTCCTGAAATACGTTTTTTTGTTTGCTTTCCATTTTTTGTTTTTATTAATATTTTTTCCTTAAATACGTTTTTTTGTCCCAGACAGTTGCTTTCCTTTTTTTTTCTTCCCTTTTTATTATTATTATTATTATTATTATTATTATTATTATTATTATTCTATTGAATGAAAGTGGCAGAAATTAGTAAAACAGTAAAAAAAATCGAGCGAAATCTAAGACCAGACAAATAGAAAACAAATTCAAAATAGAAATTATTAGGAAAAAAGTAGCAATTATTTGATAAACATTAAAATCTGTTTTTGTTTATTTTTCACATATTTAAAGAACATAAACAAATAAAAATTCCGGTTAAAATAAAATAAAATAAAAAACACATTTTCAAACAGTATTGAATAGTGAAAATTATTTTCTACTTAGCACGCAACGTAGAGCATATATTTTTTAAAATTTTCAAATTAAATGATTTTTTCAGCTAATATTTTTTTTTTGTTTTATCATCTATTATATTTTTGTATGTGCTCTTTCTTTTAATTTTTTTTATTAGTTTTATTGTCATTATTTTCAAGTTAGATGATTTTTTTCCCCTTATAATTATGTTTTTTTTCTTAAGTTATTATGATTTTTTTCTTTTATTTATTTATGTTCTTTATTCATCATTAACACAATAATAATAATAATAATAATAATAATAATAATAATAATAATAATAATAATAATAATAATAATAATAATAATAATAATAATAATCGAAATCTAAGACCAGGCAAATAGAAAACAAGTTCAAAATGGAAATTATTAGGAAAAACGTAGCAATTGTTTGATAAACATTAAAATCTATTTTCGTTTATTTTTCACATATTTAAAGAACAGAAACAAATAAAAATTCCGGTTAAAATAAAAAAACAGAAAACACATTTTCAAACAGTATTGAATAGTGAAAATAATAATAATATATTCTTTTTCTTGCTTACTCTTTTGTTAATATTTTTTAGTGTTTTTTCTTTCGGGATAATTTGATAATTTTAATTGTTTTTGCAATAATAGCAATAGTCATTTTGTATCTAATATTACTAAGGATAAAAGACAACTCAAGAATAAAAAATAGACAAATTTATCTAGGTTATCTACAATTAAAAAACGATACAAGTCACTTTTGTCTCGATTACACTATTCCTTTTAAATGGCAAACAAGTCATTATTATATGTTTAAGTATTTATTGCATATTATCGCCTAAAAATATATAAAGAGAAAAAAAAATGACCTTGGATTTTTTGAAGGAAAAAAATTAATATCAGCATTCTTAAATACATTTAATATAATAATATGATGAATAAATCTTATAAAATAAAAAAAAAAATTGGCTGTGAATTTTAATTTTCTGCTCTTTTGTTCAAGTTTATTTCTTAAAAAAAATAAACAAATTGGATTTTTAATATTTAAAATCTAATATTACTCGGGAAAAAATACAGCTCAAAAAAACAAAAGATAAACAAATTTGTCTACATTATCTACAATTTAAAAATATACGAGGCACTTTCCTTTTCGACTATACTGTTCTTTTTAGACGGGAAATAAGTAATTATAGCACACAAAAAATTTATATTTCTTTTTTAGAAAAAATTGCAAATTTTTATTTATAATGTGTCAGATCTAATATTACTAGGGGAAAAAGGCAACTCATATTTTTTTTTTCAAATATATCTAGGTTATCTACAATTAAAAAATATAAAAATCACTTCCCATTTCGATCACACTATATAGTATGTGTGACTAGGTATATGTGTTTAATATTTATTTGACATTATCGCCTAAAAATATAGAGAGAGAAAAAAAAAATGACCTACGATTTCTTGCAAAAAAAAATTAATATCAGTATTCTTAAATATATTTAATATAATAATATGATGAATAAATCTTATAAAAAAAACTTTGGCTTTGAATTTAAATTTATGTTTTAGACTCTTTTTTTTTTCTTTTTAAGAAACGGTGACCTTTTTTTCACATGTATTTTTTATTTTTTAGTGTCCAAGTTAGTTGTTCTTTTTTAACCGGGTTTCTTTTTCTTTTTTTTTAACCAGAGTATCCGTGACAACAAATTTCTAATAAATCATTTCACCTTCTTAGCAAATTTTCTAACAAATTTTATCAAAAGTTTTTTAGCAATAACAATATTCAATCACATTTTGGTTGAAACCATTTTTAACAAATTTTATTAATTACAATTATACTAATTAAATATGAAAATAACAAAATACAACATTTATAAAATCAATTAATTTTCTATATAGATAAAAAAGCCCAGCGGAGCGGGCAAATCGGCTCGTATCAACTTGAAAACAAAATCTCTTCTTATAAATCACTCTAGTATTCCCTTATATCTATGCCCCAAAAAAATACAAATCTTCTCCACTAATCCACTTTAATGAGAATATTTTAAAAAATATTATTATTTTAACGTGAGCAATTAATTGGTAAAATATTTCATCATATTTTGACAAAAGCAATCATACAATTTCAAATACCATATTTTAACTAGCACTCTAGCACAACACAACATTTTCATTGTTAAGAAGTTCAAGGTTCCACGACATTTTAGTTCAAGCTTGATGTGAAAGCACATACAAATTAATGCATACACCTTAATTTTGATACAGTAAACATATTAAATTCTTATATGTCAAGACAGACAAGATCTGAATCAAATGTTAATAGGACTAAACTAACCTTGTCAAGACATCATTATACTTCTTTGTAGCTTCATCGTCGTCGATCTCATTTAAATTTATTAAAATTATAATTAAAACACAATTGACTAGTAAATATTACACGCTATACAACCCTTTGTTTTTTTTTTTAAAAAAAAAAAACATTAAGTAAAGAATCAATCATTCATAATCATTATTTGAAGTATCTTTAATAGTCATCATTGATAGATCACAGTGAAAGATATGTACTTCTTGAATTGTTAGGGTTGATGAATGATCTTTTACAATTCATTTTTCAGTGTCACAAAATGTCTCGAAATTATCTAGATTATAATTTTATCTTTTCCGATAACCCCTACATAAATAAAGTGAAGATAAACGCAATATAAGTACTAATGATGCAACTTTACAAGATAAAATAACATTTCATGAATTAAAAAAATATTAAACAACTTAAGGGTTTGAAAACCCTAATCTTAAGTCTTTTTAGGTTTAAGAAATAGGTCTTGTCCGGTTATATTAATTAACAAATAAGCTAAAACAGCTCGGGTTTTCGTCCACTGTGCACTGTGACTCATGTGCATTGTGGACTGGACATTTGCCCTGTTGACATATAATGTCATACTTATATGCTTTATATATTTTGATGATAACAATAAAAAGAAAATGGACTAATAATATGCTTGGATGAGATTAAGTTATAAACAGGTATTATACAAAGAATACATCAACAAGCATAATGGAGTACACGAAGAAATCACTCCAGGAAGTCCAAGATGCAAGCAAGTGAAGACTTAGAATAAGTTATCATTTTTAGTGCTTTATGTAAATCTCAATTTCTAACTTGATAGCACAAATTAAAATGAACTCACACACTTCACATTGCATGCATTAAAAGGGTTTGATGATTATAGGTTTAAGTCATAATCAATCGGTTCAAGAAATTCAGAAAAGATAATTTGTCAAAATAGAGTTTTCTGCATGAACCGGTCGACCACTTGAGTTATCCGTTGTGAACCGGTCGACCGCTTGAGGTGTATGCATGAACCGGTCGACCGCTTGGGTTACCAAGTGAACCGGTCGACCGCTTGGAAGACAAATTGCCTTTCGAGCTGAACCGGTTGACCGCTTGAGTTATCCGTTGTGAACCGGTCGACCGTTTGAGATGACAGTTGCACTAAAACGGCTAGTTTCTCTTTGAAACATATAAATAGGCCTCTCAATTGCAAAATTAAGGTTACACAATTTTCATATCTTATATTGAGGCAGTTAGTAGTGCATAAACAACTTCAAATCATCAATCCTCATTAATACTCATATTTGTGTTCAAATTTTCATATCCTAACACAAAGAGTATTTCTCATTCTCACTACACTTAAACACCTTCAAATATTCTAAGTGCTATTAAGTGAGAAAGAGATCATAGATCTTCATTTGTAATATCCACACTATTAAGAGTGTATTGTTGTTTTACAAAAACAACCATTGTGAAACTCTTGAGAGTTGAGTATAAAACTCTTGGTATTGGTGAGGGAACATCACCAAGGAAAAATCTTGAAGAGGGGACATCTTCAAGTGGAAAAGGAAAATCTTGAAGAGGGCATATCTTCAAGTGGTGTAAAAGTCTTGGTGTGGATTCATCAAGCGGAAATTGTAATCTTGTTACTTGGGCTAGTAAAAGAGTACAATACTCAAGTACGGGTTGGTACTTGAGTCGTGGATGTAGGCTTGCCGAACCACGTTAAAAACCGAGTTAGCAATCTCTCTCTCTTATCTCTTTACTTTAAAGTAATTAATTTTAAGATTGCATTATTTATTGTATTTACACCTAATCCCCCCCCTTAGGTGAATAGTTGCCTTAATCCGTGAACAACAATTGGTATCAGAGCTTAGTTCTCAATTATTAAGTTTGCTTAGACTTTGAGTAGAATGGCAACTACAAGCTATAATCTCCAAAATGAAGGTGCCTCAACATCTAGACCACCATTTTTTGATGGTAATGACTATGCCTATTGGAAAGCTAGAATGACAATATATCTTCAATCTATAGATTTTGATTTATGGCTTTCTATTGAAAATGGACCTCATAGACCACTTAAAACCGAAAATGGTATTGAGATTCCAAAAAGCATGATAGAATATACGGACCTAGATAAAAGATTACTTTCTATGGATGCTAAAGCCATGAACACTTTATACTGTGCATTAAATAGAAGTGAATTTAATAGAATATCTTCTTGTAAAAATGCTAGGGATATATGGCATACTTTAGAAGTAACTCATGAAGGAACTAATCAAGTAAAAGAATCAAAAATTGATATGTTAGTTCATCAATATGAGTTATTTAAAATGTTACAAAATGAATCCATAACAAGTATGTTTACTCGTATGACTAGCATAACAAATAGTTTACATGCTCTTGGTAGAACTTACACAAATGCAGATATTGTAAGCAAGATTCTCGAGATCTCTACCTAAAGCTTGGGAAGCTAAAGTCACGAGCAATACGAGAAGCTAAAGATCTCACAAAGTTACCATTAGAGGAGCTCATCGGTTCTCTAATGACTCACGAGATAACTATGGAGAAACAAGATCAAGAAGAAAGGCCAAAGAAAACTTTGGCATTTAAGACTGTTCATCAAATTGAAAGCGATGATAATGATGATGATGAAGACAGATCCACGACGATCTTGAAGAAGATGTAGCATTGATCACAAGACAGTTTGAAACTTTCTTAGAAAGAAAAAATGACAAGAGAAAGTTCTCGAACTTCAAAAAGGAGGGAAACAAAGGAGAATCAAGTAAAGAAACTCCAAGATGCTACAAATGCAACAAGTTGGGACATATCAAAACAGATTGTCCCCTTCTTCAAGCAAAGAAGAAAAATCGTTTTCAAAAGAAAGCTTTGAAAGCAACATGGAGCGATGACTCGGACTCAAGCTCCAGTGATGAAGAAAAACATGTGGCCAACATGTGTTTCATGGCAATTGAAAGTGAAAATGAGGAACCAAGGGAACATGGGGAGTGGTTTTTGGATAGTGCTTGTTCAAGACACATGACCGGAGACGGCACTCTTTTTTCAAGCCTTACCAAAACTAAAGGAGGAAAAGTGACTTTTGGGGGACAACTCAAAAGGGAAAATTGTTGGAATTGGTAACATTGGAGGTATGTCTTCACCCTCCATTGAAAATGTATATCTTGTTGATAGTCTTAAACATAACTTGCTTAGTATAAGTCAATTATGTGACAAAGGCTATAAAATCATTTTTGATCATACATGTTGCTTAATACTTGAAAATGATAAAATTATCTTTATCGGTAACAGAATTGGAAACATCTATAAAATCAAAGTAGATACATGTATGAGTATTGAAAGTTGTCTTGTTGCTAGTATGAATGATAGTTTTCTATGGCATAGAAGACTAGGTCACATAAGCATGGACATCCTTTCAAAATTAGCTAAAAATGATTTAGTTAAAGGTCTTCCTCATATTGCATATAAAAAGGAAAAGCTATGTGATGCTTGCCAAATGGGTAAACAAGTTAAAACGTCTTTTAAAAGTAAGAATCACATATCAACCGAAAGACCTTTAGAATTACTTCATATAGATCTATTTGGACCAACTAGAACAAGAAGTTTAAGTGGTAATAGATATGTGTTTGTAATTGTTGATGACTTTACTAGGTATACATGGGTTATATTTTTGAAATCAAAAAGATGAAACCGTTTATGAATTTGTAAAGTTTTCAAAGAAAATCGAAAACGAGAAAGGATTTTCTATAATAAACATAAGGAGCGATCATGGTGGTGAATTCATAAGTGATTTATTTGAAACGTTTTGTGAAGAAAAAGGATACCACCACAATTTTTCAACGCCTAGAACTCCCCAACAAAATGGGGTTGTGGAAAGGAAAAATCGGTCTCTTCAAGAAATGGCAAGAACAATGATAAATGAATTTAACACCCCTAAATATTTTTTGGGGCGGAAGCCGTAAATACTTCTTGCTATGTTTTAAACCGTGTTACTTTGAGACCTGAGTTGAAAAAGACTCCTTATGAGCTTTGGAAAGGGAGGAAGCCCAACATCTCTTATTTTAAAGTCTTTGGTTCAAAATGTTTTATTCTAAACACTAAAGACAACCTTGATAAATTTGATTCAAAATCCGATGTTGGAATTTTTCTTGGATACTCCTCCTCTAGCAAAGCTTATAGAGTATACAATGATAGAACACTTTGTCTTGAGGAATCCATGCATGTCGCTTTTGAGGAAACTCAAAATGACAAAATTGTTGAGATTCTAGATGACTTAAATGAAAGTGTTCAAAATTTGAATCTTCATGATAAAAACCCTAAGGAGTCATCAAATGAAGACATGAACAAGGACCAACCAAGCTCAAGCAATCAACAAGAGTTGGTAAGTAACTCCTTTGAGCCACCAAAGGAGCTAAGGTATGTAAGTTCTCATCCTCCAGAATTAATTATTGGTAATCCTTTTGAGGGAACCAAAACTAGAGCATCCCTTAGAAACATTAGTGGGCATTATGCATTTGTTTCTCAAATAGAACCTAAAACCTTTATTGAAGCTGAAAATGATGAAAAATGGATTTTAGCCATGCAAGATGAGCTAAATCAGTTTGAGAGAAATGATGTTTGGGAACTAGTCCCTAGACCAAAAGATTTATCAATAATTGGTACTAAATGGGTCTTTAGAAACAAAGTTGATGAACATGGGACTATTGTTAGAAACAAAGCAAGACTAGTTGCTAAAGGTTATAATCAAGAAGAAGGAATAGATTATGAAGAAACCTTTGCACCAGTAGCTAGACTTGAATCTATAAGAATGCTATTAGCCTATGCATGTCATGCAAATTTTACGCTCTTCCAAATGGATGTTAAAAGTGCATTTTTAAATGGCTTTATAATGGAAGAAGTATATGTTGAACAACCTCAAGGCTTTGAAAATTTTGAATTTCCTAATCATGTTGTATGGTTTAAAACAAGCACCTAGGGCATGGTATGATAGATTAAAAACATTTCTTATTGAAAATGATTTTAACATTGGCAAAATTGACACCACCCTGTTTACGAAAAGAAAAGGAAAAGATATCCTTATTGTACAAATCTATGTTGATGATATAATTTTTGGTGCTACTAACGAATCTCTATGTAAGGAATTTGCAAAATGCATGCAAGAGGAATTTGAAATGAGCATGATGGGAGAATTAAATTTCTTCCTTGGGATTGCAAATTAAAGCAAACAAGAGATGGCATCTTCATCAACCAAAGCAAGTACACCAAGGATCTTCTGAAAAGATTTGGGATGGAACATGTCAAAGATGCCGACACACCCATGGGGACATCTATTAAGCTTGATATGGACGAAAAAGGTAAAACCGTAGACATCACCAAATATCGAGGTATGATCGGTTCTCTTTTATATTTAACCGCAAGTAGACCCGATATTATGTTTAGTGTATGTTTATGTGCACGTTTTCAAGCATGTCCAAAAGAATCCCATGTTAGTGCAGTAAAAAGAATTTTTCGTTACTTGCATGGTACAATTGATTTAGGGATTGTGGTATCCGAAGGGAAGTGAAATGAGTTTAATCGGTTATTCGGATGCAGATTTTGCGGGTTGTAAAATTGATAGGAAAAGTACTAGTGGAACTTGTCATTTTCTAGGATCATCACTAGTATCATGGGCAAGTAAGAAACAAAACTCGGTAGCCCTATCAACAACTGAAGCAGAATATATTGCAGCAGGTAGTTGTTGTGCACAAGTATTATGGATGAAACAAACTCTGGAGGATTATAGACTTAGGTTTGAAAATACTCCGATCAAATGTGATAATACAAGTGCAATTTGCCTATCTAAAAATCCTATTCAACACTCTCGTACAAAACACATAGAAGTAAGACATCACTTCTTAAGGGATCATATTGCAAAAGGAGATATTGTACTTGAGTTTATAGGTACAGAACATCAACTTGCAGATATTTTTACAAAACCCTTAGGAAAAGATCGCTTTTGCGAAATAAGAAGGAACCTAGGGTTTATCCATGCAAATGATGTTTGAATTATGTATACATCAATGGTTATAAGTTGGATTTATTTGATGTTAAAATGTATACACTTGAAACATAAGAAATTTGTTCAAAACAAATTTTAGGGAGTCTAAAAATTATGGGGGGAGTCTAAAAATTATGGGATGAACCGGTCGACCGGTTCATCAAGAGCAACCCAACCGGTCTACCGGTTGAGGGAGAAAAAAACGAGAGGATGGCTCTTTGGAATGTTTTTGAAACTTCGGAGGAAAATGTTTCGAAAATAATTTTTGGACATAAAGGGTATCTTTGAAGTTTAAATCAAGATTTTAAAGTCAAAGTGCAAAAATTTCCATTTTTGCATGGACCGGTCGACCGGTTCATGCATCTGGATCAACCGGTCGACCGGTTGAGCCAGAGGAACAGTAGCATTTGCTACTGCCAAAAATTAGCATTTTTAGCCCCTTGATTTCTTTGCCTTTTGGACATAATTTTTACATGAAAAGGCTACATTTTTGAGTGCAAAAGAAACAGTTCAAAAGAGAAATTTGGAAAATTCTCATCTTGGGAGTCAACCGGTCGACCGGTTGAAATTATCCCAAGGCAACCGGTCGACCGGTTGCTCGATAGTATTTATACTATCTGGGGTTTCAGATCACATTACACGAGAAAAAAAAATTCAAAATTCCGAAAACCCTAACCCCAACTTTCTCAAAAACTATTCCACATCAAAACACCCAAAGCCTAATCAAAGTCAATGGCACCCCAGAAACGCTTAAGGAGTACTGAATCAAGGAGAAAACGAGCCAATGATCCTACTTCATCATCAGGTGATAATGTTCAAAGATTTTTGAGTAATTTCTCAAATAGAGCTATTAGTGTAGAAAGAGGTTTAGGCAATGATCTGTCTGCCTTCGGTATAGATACTCTATTTGCTGAAATGGGTTGGTACTCATTGTATGAATATAGGAAACCTACATACCCTAAATTAATGAGAATGTTCTTTGCAAATATGAGGGTTAATGTAGAACCAAGGATAGTTAGCACTCTTCAAGGAAAACCCATTGAGTTTAATTGTGCTGCATTAGCTGATATTTTGGGTATATCTAATGATGGTCCAAGAGTTTTTGATATTAAAGTAATTCCGACCATTGAAGGTTTTTCCTATGATTATCTTTGTTGCATTGCACACTGGGGAATAATGGATTTGCTCAGTGCTAAGATAAAGAGTCAGGATCTGTTGTTGAGACCTAGACTACTCCATAGGATTATTGCTCACAATATCTTGCCCAAAAAGGGGCATTATGATGAAGTTACATTTATGGAGTTATGCTTAATTGATTGTATGATTCAGAGAAGACCAATAAACCTTCCATACATCTTGATTAGGAATATGATCTTAGCATACGATCAAAAACAAAAGGCTCTACCTTATGGTCAAGTGTTTACCACTATTTTTGAGCATTTTGAGATCCTGCTGACGGGTACGGATAAGAAACCATACTCAGAAAAGACGGAGATTGATAACACCACTCTCACTAGAATGAAATATGTGCTTAATGAGGATGGTGAGTGGATTCAAGGGCACCAAGAGGGTGCACATGCTGAGGAAGAGCATGTAGATGCTGAAGAGGAGGAGAATGTGGCTGAGGATCAGGGTGAGGATGATTTCACAAATTTATTTGAATCACCACCTCCGGCTTCCTCCCCAGATGAGCCATCTGCGAGTGGCTGGTCGCATAGGATAGAGAGTCGTCTCACGCACATTGAGACAGATATGCGATCCATGAGAGATTCTCAGACAGAGATGCGGGCTGATATACAGGAGATGAAGGGAGATGATGGCTTCACTTTCTCTCACGATACCCACCTCCTTAGAGATTTTTGTATCATGCATCTCATTTTATTGTATTTATGTTTTTCATTTTGGATATATGTTGATATTGAATATTGTGTTCTTATTTATCTAAAATGTTAATTTTCTTTTTGTTGATGCCAAAGGGGGAGAGAATATGAAAAATATCAAATGCATCAATAATGGGGGAGAAAAATATGAGAATATGAAAAATTTATATGCATATATTTAGGGGAGAAAAAATGAAATTTTTCTTGAAATTGCATATGATATTTTTACTTAGATTAAATTGCTAGAAAATGTTCAATGCCTCTTATATATTGCATTACAAAATATAGGGGGAGACTCAATTTTTTATCTAAGTTTTTTTGTTTATTGTCATCATCAAAAAGGGGGAGATTGTTGACATATAATGTCATACTTATATGCTTTATATATTTTGATGATAACAATAAAAAGAAAATGGACTAATAATATGCTTGGATGAGATTAAGTTATAAACAGGGTATTATACAAAGAATACATCAACAAGCATAATGGAGTACACGAAGAAATCACTCCGGGGAAGTCCAAGATGCAAGCAAGTGAAGACTTAGAATAAGTTTATCATTTTTAGTGCTTTATGTAAATCTCAATTTCTAACTTGATAGCACAAATTAAAATGAACTCACACACTTCACATTGCATGCATTAAAAGGGTTTGATGATTATAGGTTAAGTCATAATCAATCGGTTCAAGAAATTCAGAAAAGATAATTTGTCAAAATAGAGTTTCTGCATGAACCGGTCGACCGCTTGAGTTATCCGTTGTGAACCGGTCGACCGCTTGAGGTGTCTGCATGAACCGGTCGACCGCTTGGGTTACCAAGTGAACCGGTCGACCGCTTGGAAGACATTGCCTTTCGAGCTGAACCGGTCGACCGCTTGAGTTATCCGTTGTGAACCGGTCGACCGATTGAGATGACAGTTGCACTAAAACGGCTAGTTTCTCTTTGAAACTTATAAATAGGCCTCTCAATTTCAAAATTAAGGTTACACAACTTTCATATCTTATATTGAGGCAATTAGCAGTGCATAAACACCTTCATATCATCAATCCTCACTAATACTCATATTTGTGTTCAAATCTTCAAATCCTAACACAAAGAGTATTTCTCATTCTCACTACACTTAAACACCTTCAAATATTCTAAGTGCTATTAAGTGAGAAAGAGATCATAGATCTTCATTTGTAATATCCACACTATTAAGAGTGTATTGTTGCTTTACAAAAACAACCATTGTGAAACTCTTGAGAGTTGAGTATAAAACTCTTGGTATTGGTGAGGGAACATCACCAAGGAAAAAATCTTGAAGAGGGGACATCTTCAAGTGGAAAAGGAAAATCTTGAAGAGGGCATATCTTCAAGTGGTGTAAAAAAGTCTTGGTGTGGATTCATCAAGCGGAAATTGTAATCTTGTTACTTGGGCTAGTAAAAGAGTACAATACTCAAGTACGGGTTGGTACTTGAGTCGTGGATGTAGGCTTGCCGAACCACGTTAAAAACCGAGTTTGCAATCTCTCTCTCTTATCTCTTTACTTTAAAGTAATTAATTTTAAGATTGCATTATTTATTGTATTTACACCTAATCCCCCCCCTTAGGTGAATAGTTGCCTTAATCCGTGAACAACATGCCCTTCGTGCGTCGCGCGAGTATGTGCGCCTTTTTTTTCCGCTTATGAACAGTGTAATGGCGATTTTGGGCCTGGTAATAGGACAAAATAGTGGTCGGCTGAGGGGTGAATAACGGCTGGGGTCAGGGGTGCGGGCGTAATTGCACGCGTACGGACCAGTCCGGTCCGGCCCGCCGCACCCCGTTATATTTTTTTAATATTTTTGAAATGGCTAAAGACGGTTCTAGCCCCCGATAAGACAAAATTGATTATTTAAGAGCAGGGACAGAACGGTAACTAACCATTATTATTTATATATTTTCCGAAATCTGTCAGGAGCGTGCGTTTCACGCGGACGACGATTTCCACCCTGACGCCCCTTTCAAGTGGCGCGTGCGGTATGATACGGTGGCCGGAAATGAGATACCGACGTCTAATACGGTGCACCTCCTCTTGGTCGTCCTCCCGGTGCGGTGCGTTTTGACACAAGATGTCCGTGTACGCGGCGGAGGCCGGTTGAAGACGGCGCCAACCTATCTCTCTCTCCCCTGCACGTAACAGTGCAGGCGAGGACGCCGTGGTTTTCACCCTTTGCAATTCGGTCCCTCAACTTTCAATTTCCGTTTCTGCACCTTTCAATTCTGTTACATTAGTTTTAATTTGCTGCAATTGGGTCCCTCCGGTTGAAATTAATTAAATGTGCATCTTTCACTTCGGTGCTGCAACTTTTGTTCTTCCAGATTAGGTCCAAATTCGTCATGAAATTCGGTACACAGGTTTGAATTTTTGCAATTTTATCCTTGGATTGAAATTGATAATAAATGTGATTTTCATTTCAGCCCTTCAACTTTTGATTTATAATTTAAATCCTTGTTTAAATTTGTAATGCTTATCAAATAATTGTTACATTTTGCCTAATAATTTAATTTTCCATCGATTTTTTTTCCTTTGATTTATGTCTGCCACTTTCATTAATAATAATAATAATAATAATAATAATAATAATAATAATAATAATATACTAATACTAATAATAATAATAATAATAATAATAATAATAATATAATAATAATAATAATAATAATAATAATAATAATAATAATAATAATAATAGTTTTTTTTTCTTGCTTACTCTGCTGTTAATGTTTTTGAGTGTTTTTTCTTCCGTTAAAATTTTATAATTTTAATTGTTTTTGCAATAATAGCAATAGTCATTTTATATCTAATATTATTGGGGATAAAAGACAACTCAAGAACAAAAAATAGACAAATTTACATAGGTTACCTACAATTAAAAAACCGATACAAGTCACTTTTGTCTCAATTACACTGTTCCTTTTAAACGGCAGACAAGTCATTATTATATGTTTTAATATTTATTGCATGTTATCGCCTAAAAATATATAAAGAGATAAAAAAAATGACCTCGGATTTTTTGCAAGAAAAAAATTAATATCAGCATTCTTAAATACATTTAATATAATAATATGAAGAATAAATCTTATAAAAAAAAAAAATGGCTTCGAATTTTAATTTTGTGCTCTTTTGTTGCATTGTATTTTTGAAGAAAAAAATGGATTTTTAATATTTAAGATCTAATATTACCCGAAAAAAATACAACTCAAAAAAATAAAAGGTTAACAAATTTGCCTACATTATATACAATTAAATTTGCCTACATTATATACGATTAGCTGGGGGGAAATGAAGAGAAAACAATAGTAGTACTTGAAATAAAACCTAATGTAGTGCTTGAGTGAGTAGCTGGGTGGGAGGGAAAGGAGGAAGATTTTTGCTGGAACGTATATTGAAGATGAGGGCCCGCGTTCTCCTTTTTCTGATTTTCTTAATAATTCTTCCGAGGCAGGTGCTAGGCATGACATTATTATGGGTATGTTTGGGAGAGCGGTTGTGGTAATTTTTTAAAGTACTTTTCATGTCAAAATATATCAAAATAATATTTTTTATTTTTTAAAAATTATTTTTGACATCAACAAATCAAAATGACTTAAAAACACTAAAACATATTCATTTAAAATAAAATAAAAAAGATTTTTTTGGAAACGGTGTTTGAAAAGCCATCCCAAACAGGCACTATACCTGCCCGCTGGGTTGACCCAGGATCCTGAGGGCATGAAGTTGGCCGGGTCTGACACAGTTAAAAACCGGGCTTGCAATCGGCCCAGTGAAACTCACTTGACCTGCAGGGTTGACTCATGACCCGGGAGACTGGCAAAACAAGGCAGAAACCTTTTTTTCTAATGTCAACATTTATAAAATGTAATCATCAATTAAATCGATATTATTTTTAATTATTTTATTAGCACGTTTTATAAATGTACATGAACATTTTCACGTGGAAGAAAAACAATTTTGAAAACTAATCAGCTAATAGCTTGGTTCACATGTGTTTTCAAAGAATGTTCATGTGAGCATATCAATGTGAAACAAAAGGATGGGCAAAAAAAATTAAAACAAAGGCAAAAGGTAAGGTTGAGAAAGTATAGGCACCGTGTTTCTGTATATGGGGTGATTAAAGATGTTTTTATTACTCGGCTAAATTTATGCAACCGAGTCTATAACCATTTCTTTATTAGTTGATAACTAATATTAAAATTCATTATGTAAATACTTAAATAAGATTTTACACTTTATTATTTACAACTTGTATAGCCTATTTTAACATGGATTGATTTTTAACTTTTTCACACGGGATATTAAAACTTTTTAAAACAATCGAGTTGACCCAGGACAGTCCATGTGACATGGGACTAGCCCCTTCGTCGAGTCAACCCCCGAGCCAGGCTTGATAACTATGAGGCATGGTTATAAAATGCGGTCTAATGGTTAATCTAACAAAGCGACAAGGTCATATATCAACTTGAAAACAAAATCTCTTATAAATCACTCCAGTATTCCCTTATATCTATGCCCAAAAAAAATACAAATCTTCTCCACTAATCCACTTTAATAAGAATATTTTAAAAAAATAATATTATTTTAACATGAGCAATTAATTGGTAAAATATTTCATCATATTTTGACAGAAGCAATCATACAATTTCAAATACCATATTTTAACAAACACTCTAGCACAACACAATACTTTCATTGTTAAGAAGTTCAAGATTCCAAGACATTTTAGTTCAAGCTTGATGTGAAAAGCACATACAAATTAATGCAATACACATAGATACACCTTAATTTTGATACAGTAAACATGTTGAGTTCTTGCATGTCAAAACAAACAAGATTTGAATCAAATGTTGATAGGATTAAGCTAACCATGTCAAGACTTGTCTAGACATCATTATGTTTCTTTGTAGCTTCATCGTCGTCAATCTCATTTAAATTTATTAAAACTATAATTAAAACACAATTGACTAATAAATATTACATGTTATACAACACTTTGTTTTTTTTAAAAAAAAATTAAGTAAAGCATTAATCATTCATAACCATCATTTGCAGTATCTTTAATAGTTATCATTGATAGATCACAGTGAAAGATGTGTACTTCTTGAATTGTTAGGGTTGATGAATGATCTTTTACCATTCATTTTTCAGTGTCATAAAAATACCTCAAAATTATCTAGATTATAATTTTATCTTTTCTGATAACCCCTACATAAATAAAGTGAAGATAAGCGCAATATAAGTACCAATGATGCAACTTTACAAGATAAAATAACATTTCGTGAATTAAAAAAATATTAAACAACTTGAGGGTTTGAAAACCCTAATCTTGAGTCTTTTTAGGTTTAAGAAATAGGTCTTGTAAGGCCGTGAGTGTTTGTGACTGAACAAAAGAAAGAATGTAGTATTTATTTGTTAATCAAGGCTTTTTTGTAGTCTTTGATCCATATAGATGTTTTCACACAAAGATAAAGTAATTCATATGCTTGTCACGTGTAATTTTAAAACTACTTAAATAAAAAGGCTTAGTGATGACACCAAACTATTGTAAAAGTTGGTCTTCATTGTGAGTTGTACAGGTTACATTCAATCCTCAAGGTGACATTGTCTTAAATGAGTACTAATTGATAGAAAATTTCGTTACGAAGCTAATCAATAAAATCGGCATAGTTATTATGGAAAATTGAAGTTAACACCTTTTTATTCGTCAATAGATCATATAGACATAATATATGCTAATTAGTTGACCCCTACTTTATTCTCAGTAAGGTAAAAGATAATTAATTAAAAAAAATAATGTACATATACAAGTGCTATCAAAATGTTTTTTAATATAAAATAATAATTATGAAATAAAAAGGTTAATGTGTGTGTTTGACAAAATAAATCTAAAATTACATGTGCAAATAAATACGAGAACAATTTGTTAACACTAGCTAAAGACTAAATTGAGAAATTCATATATATACTTGCAATATGAGATAAGATAGGATAATATATATATATTCTTTTTTTTCTATAAAAAAACACAAAACAAATGCCTTATTGCATGTTGGTCTAGATTTGGCCATCAAAGAGGTAGCTAGAAAAATAGAGTTCGATTTATAGGACCTAAAAAAATCTATTTTTGACCATTTTCAAAAATCTAAAAAATAAAATAACAAGAAATAAAAAATGCAAAAACTTAGATTTTAAAAAATGTTTCATAAACAGTAAAAATAAAGGGGGGGTTGTTTTGTTTTGGTGACAAACTTGGCATCTAAAATCTCCATTATTTAATTAATAAAGTGTTCTCCTGAGACCACGAGAACTCCATACCAAGTTGAAATAAATTTTGTTTTTAATCCTAAAAAAATATAATGCAAGAAGATAAAATTTTCAATAATAATAATAATAACTAAAATAAAATACAAAATGTTTCAAGGAAAAAAAATAAAGAAATTGTTGAAATCCACATTTATTGTCTCTTCAATCTTCAGCGAAAAGCCGAGCACAATTATTATTATTATTTAAAAATTTAATTGGAGAGCATGGAAATCATATACAGAAACGGGCCTGAAAACCCATCATGGGATGAGATTGGGCCTCGAAAGCAGACTAGAAAATCGGACTGGGTCCAGACTTTGATTTATAAGATCAGGAGGTCGCCATGCACGAATCCGCTTAGAAAGCAAAGAAGGGAGATTTTTACTCGGCAGCTATTTTCGTGAACGTGAAAGGCATGAAACGAGGCCGTTTCCACCATGCCCCCACTCGCCCACCAGGCCACCCTCCGAGAAAGTAGCCGCGTCCGTCCTCTCTCTCTCTCTCTAATAATAATAATAAATAAATGCATCCTTAAATCTTTGACTTCGGTGGATTGGACTTGTACATCAGCCACGATCACTAAACTGAAGGCAGTTGGCTGATTTCTGCTCTAACCGTCACTTGATGTTAACGGTAATATCCCGAAGCTTATAATTAAGCACATAATCACCTGGCAAGTCATTCGCCTTTTCTACGGCTGAACGACAAAATTAACACGTAACCTTCAGTTGAATAGAGAACAAGTTGCAAATGACTTCGTGATTATATAATTAATTAATTAAATTAATTGCTTGCCTCTTGAGTTTTGATGCACGAGGTCCAAAATAATAATAATAATAATAAAAATATAATTAATTATAATCGTTTCAATGTTTTTGGGTGACGGCTATGCAAAAATTCCCTGGTTTCATCAAAGAACAAGCCGCGATCATCGTGCCTTTAGCATTCATCGAATAGTCACAGACTGTGATTTTAGGTATTCCCATTGTTTACAATAATTGGTTTAAAGTATAGATCCAACTCTTATTTCTTGCAATATAATTAGCGGAGGGAAGGGAATCGTTCGTAGGCACGTGGAATATATACATACACTTGCCTCGCCGAAGGGAGAGCACTTTTTTTTTCAGCACAAGAAAATATAGAGGCTTATTTAATTAAATAAATTAAGATTTATTTGTGACAAACAATACTAAAAAAAATGCTGTTAATTATAGCTAGAGATTAAAATGAAAAAAAAATCAACCCACAAATAGGTCATGTACTGGATTGGGTTTGAAATTTTTATTTTTGGAACTAATATTTTAATTAACAAACAATAATAATAATAAAAAAACAGTCTTAAAAAAGAGATTGAGTAATACAAAAAATAAAGTATGGGCTACACAAAAAGAGTATTTACAATTCCTTTAAATAAAAATCATGAAAAATCATATTCCAAGAGGGGTTTGATTGGAACAATTGAAAGGTTTGTTACAAATCTATAATTACAACAAGGCTTACATCGGGGGAGAATATAGCACCTTTTCCTTAGAGTACACTAAACATCAGGGAGGCTACTCGCGCAGGTGAGAGCTTGTTGGGGGTCAGATTTGGATGGTTCAGGCGACGATGGATTAATGTTTTTCTTACGATGCATTTTAAAAATATTTTGGAAAATTTTTTATAAAATTTATTTTATTTTTATATTTTATTACCCAACCAATTAGAAACGTTGAGCCTCACCATTCCTGTTTAAAACAACTTGTTCATCCAGAATAGTATCAATATTATCTTTTTTGTGCGGAAGTTAAGGTGAGAGGGATAAAAGGTTTCAATATGATAATTAGGAGAAGAGTTAAGTGGTATTTCAAATGGATCATTTGAAATATGAAGTGATTTATAGTTGAAAAATATTAATATCAAAAATATCTTTTTAAAAATAATTTTCCATTAACCACTCAAACAATCATTTAAAGAAGGGGATGGATTCAGTTACGTGGCATATTTTGAATTTTGTTACAAATCCTTATACCACCAACACTGATTTCTTAAAATCATTAATCAACACTGTCATCATTAACTTCATAAAATCACAAAAATTCTATCCATCTTCATCATCAATTTTAGCATCAAATCAGCCATCATTATTGTCACCACAATTCGAGCTGTTTGGAAAACTTTTGAAAAACTTTACTTGTATTTCTGTTTTATATTATTTTTGTATGTTTTCATATCACGTTTATATATAAATATCAAAAATAATTTTTAAAAAATAACAAACATACTATTTTAATATATTTTTAAATAAAAAATACTTTAAAAAATAACATCAATCACAATTCCAATCAAATTTCAAATTCAAAAAACTAGCCGGTCCACTGGAAAAAAAATATACCGTTAAAGATATTAGTCAAATTACGGGGCCATGCTTTTCCAATATGGAACACCGTACGCTGCCAGGATCTTTCCGGTGAGAGAGGAAACTTTCAATATCCGAGTCTTGGAGTTATCTCTTCCCCGCCTTAAAAAAAAAATAAAAAAAAAAGGAGAAAAAGTAATCAAGGGCCAAGTTACTTAAAAAGCAGTTGCAATGAAAGCAACCCTTTGCCCGGTCAAACCTTATCCGAACTTTTATATATATAAATATATATTTTGTTTCCCGTCAACTTTATTTCATCCAGGGACCAAGTTCGTAACACGTCGGTAGCCTGCCCTTTTCTTTGAGCATATAGTAATTTTAGTTTTTCTTATTTAATTCAGAAGGCGTTGACGTTCGGAATAGTCTAAAAACGACAGTCCTAAATAATTATATACACTGTGTTTTGATCTTCTACATAGACATTCTAGTGGCCGATCTTGGTTGTTTTTTTTCAATGCTCGTACGTGTTCTTTAAAATACATGTTTTTTTTAAAGTTATTTGTAGAGGTATCGTTGGGAGAATTAATGAAAAATAAATAAGTCCAACAGATACAACTATAGTTATTTTTATTTAACTTTATATTTAAATCCAATAATAAAAATAATTTTAACTATAAATAAACATGAAAAGAGTAAGGGATTAGATGGAGTCTCAAATTGTGGCATGCCGTGATGGTGTTCTTGGAGAGAACTTCTTCGATGCTCGATGACATTTTAAATATAATGTTTTTTATGATCACTCACATGTATTTTGTCTTATGAGTATCTTTGAAGACTCTCCTAAACTCTCACAGTGGTGACTTTATCGCCACGCTAACTTACGCGAATCTTTTAAGGATGTTTATGGCCAATATTTTGCCAATAGTCATATGTTTTTTTTTTCTTTCATTAAAAGCTTTGCTTTTAGCCTCGCCTGTAATAGTATGGGGCTATCAAAATATATTGAAAATAATATTTTAAAAAATATGCGAGAAAAATAGGTTTAAAATAGAAAAAAATGTTGTGTGCATTCGACGATGATATATGGTGAGCCAAAATCCCAGCATGCGCAGTGCAGCTTTGAGGAAGCAGGACAGCATAGAGAGCAAATTGTGCTGCAGCCGACATCATATGGATTTCAAAAAAAAAAAAATTTTATTTTATTTTATATTAATTAATTTATTTTATGTTTTTTTTTTATCATTTTCATGTGCTGATGTTAATATTTTTTTAATATCATTTTGATATATTTTTGAATGAGAAACACTTTAAAAAACAACCTCAATCGCACTCTCAAGCAATCAATGATTTTTTTTCCCCTCTTTTCAACATATGCAATTTGTTGTTTTGTATTTTGGTCTTTATTCTTTTATTTTTTTGGTTTAGTTTAGATCCCTTTAATTTTTTTCGGTTCTTTTGGAATAGTTCTTATTTTTTGTTCGTGTTTATGTATTTATATTCTTAGTTTTGATTTTTAATTTTTATTGTATTTATATTTGTATTAAATGCAATTTACATTAAAGACATAGTAAGTTTGACTTTGATGATATGAAATGAGAGTAAAACTCTCTCTCGTGCATGCATAATGAATGTTCTTTTGTTAGTGATCTATTATCCCAATGTTTTTTTCATCTGTTTTGTCTACGCGTGACTTGATATAAATTTTAATTTAAATTGATTTTTATTTAAAAAAAATTAAAATACATTTTTATAAAATTTATTATTGATATTATTATATTAAAAATATTTCAGAATACTAAGATTAAATTAATCTGAGATAAAAAAAATCATAGTTCATTATATATATATATATATATATATTAATATTAAACAAATATCAAACACAATAATTACACTTTCTAAATACAAAACAAAATTTTACCTATCATTTCATGGGATGTTTTTATTCAAATAGATGAAAATGCTCTGAGTTAAAAAAACCCAGACAAATCTGATCTACTTCACAAAAAAAACACGTCACGAGGTTGCTTTCTTAATTAATAATATAGTCAGAGCATCCAAAAGTAAGAAGCTATCTATATAAGTTAAGTTGATAATATTTTTAATATAGCTCAATACAATACGATTGCTATTTCCTTGAGCTATAAAAATAAGAGATGAAACAAAATATTTTATTTTAGCTTTTTTCATGGAAATGTTGCTATGTTTGATATTATGTTAGTGATTGTTTTTAAAATAATAATATTTATTTATTTATTTTTAACATTAATATCAAGATAATAAATAAATATATTAATAAATAAACATTAGAATGAAAGCCAGAATGGACGATAGTCAGGGTAGCACTGGCTATCGCGCGAATGGATAGTCGGCATCATGCAGGGCACAATAATACAAGAAACTGGCATGATGAAATCGTCACATTACAGCATTTTAATTTTATTTTTATAAAAATATATTTACATTTTTATTTTAATAAATTTTTTTAAAAAAAAACTTTCAAAAAACAAACTCATTCCTAGTAAAAAAAAACAGTTAAAAGATACGAGTCACGGATCCTTCTTTCCCCCTGAAACAAACGGAAAATATAGAGTTTATTTAAGGTTTCAGGTGCCATTTTCCATACCAAGAGCAGCCTTTTCTGTTGAGAAGATATGATTCCAGGCGAGTCAAAACGAAGTGCAGCTTTTTGCTGTTCAGAAGATATGATTCCAGGCGAGTCAACTGGGCACCTGCCGAGTTGATGCTAGGAGCAAGGGACAGGCTCTTTTTTTGACGACTCATGAGGCGAGTAGTGGTAGGGTCAACTTTGGGGGGAGGGTTTGGTTGCCACGACGCCCACCACGGAAAGCAGCAAGCTTAAAGCCCACTCCAAGCCCATTATCAAAAAGCCTGCTTGCTACTCAAAACAGAGCCACAAAAATCAAGGCACGCCTGGAAAGGAAAAGCTCACTCCGACGCTTTTCAGAAGCGCGTGCTTTTCCTTACAAACCGACAAGCAGCCGTGTGATAGAAGCCCGAAATGATTTCTCTGCCGGATCGTTCCCGCGTGAGAGGAGGGCACCTAATCTGGTCCCCGATCAACTGACTCACATGACGCACGCGCCACTGCGACATAGCGTGTGAACACCCCACCTCAAAAATACATGCTAGCATTGAAGAATTCTTCCATTTCCAATTGACAAGTCACCCAATCAATAATTGCCAGAGTAAGAGAAGGTAGCAAAATTCTGAAGACAACTGGTTCTACTTATTATATTTGAGTGGATAATTTTGATTACAAACAAGGCAACAAATCATCATATGAACGAGCCTGGTGATCACTTAAACGCTACCCCGCCCAAGTAAAGAAATTACGTCAAATTTATAGTAAGAAAAATACCAAAATCCAATCCCCTCCAAGTAAATATGTCATTTATTACATCATCATGCATTTATTTTGTAGCTCAACTTTATGAATGATTTTTTTATTGAGGAAAAAATACCTTTTAAAAAATATTTTTTTTTAAAATTCAGATGAACAAATAAAATTGTAATTATTTCAAATAAACTATTTGCCCATGACCATTTACAGAATACAGATCCTGGTTTTGAATGATAGACAGGTGTCTTCCGTCTTCTCTCTAACATAACATTAATATTGTATGGATTCTTGAATTTTCTCTCTCTAAATTTAATAGATACCAAACACTTTTTAGTTCAGACCCACAAGGGATGCTTCCACTCTTTCCTTTTCACAGAAACTCCCACCTTGTATGGTCTCTCGGACACCAACTATATAACTCCTCATCTTTCTCTCTCTAATCCTCACAACAAGACAAAGGCTTTTGCTCATCAGATCTCTCTATCTTACAGTACAGAAACCACCCTATATATAATAATAAAACCCCTCCCACCCCCGCAAAATGTCACCGCTAACCACCGCCGCCGCTACCGCCGCCACATGAACATTCTTCATCCACGAACAAAAGAACCCTTGACACGTGTACCCTCTTGCTGTTAGTTTTACTAAATGAGGTGCAAAAAACACCCGGGCGACCTCGGCAGCAGCGTGGGCGTATGCGCCTCTTGTCTCCGAGAACGCTTGTTTGCATTGATCGCCGCCCAGGCTCAAATACAGCAGCAGCAGCTAATAGCACAATTTTCGAAGGCACACCACCATAACCATCAGCATTCACGCGCCGCTGCGGTAATAGATGAAAGCCGTAAATCAGATTCTAATTCTCAATATCTACAACCACCACCTCCACCTCTAATATTTCCTCGCTCTGTTTCTCCATACGTTGCTCGCCGTAAATCTGACGACTCCGCCTCCTGGTCCAACCACAACCAACACCATAACCTTCGTTTCTACAGCACTCCTCAGGTGGGCCCTAGCTACATCACCCCTTCATCAACCGCAGCGTGCAAGAAGCAAAGCCGAAAATTCTCTCTTCTTTCTAATATTTTCAGGTTCAGATCCGACAAATTCAAATCAGACGCTACTGGCTGCGGTGATTCTGTTGAGCCATCATCTTCTTCTTCGCCTTTCTGGTTCTCAACGATCTTCTCCGGTCGTCGGAGAAATCAATCAAGGCAATTCTCCATGGAATACTCCGGCCCGGTTAGCGGAGAGCCTCGCCAGAGGATGGATCGAGGAATGTCGCCAGCGGAGGGTGCTGATTCCGACAAGGATTGCGAGAATTGCGATCGGTCACCGTCAGGAAGCGGTTACTCGTCAGAGTCGTCGATGGCTTGGAAAAAGACACCAGTAGCCTCGGTCGGGATGCGGCGGGGGAAGGCGGGACACACTAGGAACGTGTCTGGATTGGCGTTTTGCTTGAGTCCTCTTGTCAGGGCGAGTCCTAAACGGAATTGGAAACAGAAAGGAGGATTGCCGCCTGAATTGGGACTTTCTGGTGAGTTTAGGGCTCCGGCGAGGCCGCATCTATCCACCGCGGCGTCGTTTTGCGCGAACCGATCGAGGAAGCTTGCGGACTTTGGAAGAGCCAATCACAACCGTTGAGAGCGATGACATGTTCGCCCGTTTGTTTGACCAGAGCTGTGATATATTTTGAATTACGGTTTTGCCCCCCTCCAAATTTGCAGTTTCTACACACGCGCACACACTCACACACACGTATATTCTGCGGTTGCTCTATATTGTATGGTTGATAAGTTAAATTGCAGCGTGAGGGAAAAGGGAGAATACAAAAGATAAAAAGAAAAGAAAAAAGAAAAAAATATTTTCGTTCTTCGCATGCATCACCGATGTTTATTATTATCATAAAGAAAAAAAAAAGATTTTTGCTGTACAGTTTGTGGATTTATTTTAATGGGCAATAGAATGTACTGAAATTAGATACATTCATTCTTCTTTATTGACTTTTTATCTTGATGATTCTTTTTAGTGGAGTATGGATTTTTCTTCTCTCTTTTCACTGCATTTTCTGTGGACATGATTATTCTGTTTGGACGTGTTTGGTTTTAGCACATGGATTCTGATGAAGCTGGGGATCCTAATTATGCTTCTTCCCCCCTTCGACCTCGCTGGGTTACAATTTTCTTTGGATTAATTAATTAGACGTTTTTTCTCTCTCAGAATTAATAAATAAATAAATAAGGCAGTTATCTGTGTTTTTTTTATTTAAATAAAAAACACATGTTTGGTTTCTATTTATCACGGCCTAACATGAACAAAAATATGATGTTACAAGTATTTACTGGTCGCTAGATTTCATCTGAAACTGGCGAACAGTTTTCATACCATTCACGAGACATGATACTTCGTTCCTGGAAAAAACAATAAACGGCGCCGGTTTATACCTGCCATTTTTTTTTAATGGTTAGTTGAAGCATATAATAAATACTTGTATCGGTTAGTACCACGCTATATATATTTTACTAGATAATTGCCCGCACGTTGCCGCGGGTATTTTTTTGTATATAATTTAACATAATTAAATCTACAACGATAAATTTATATGATATAAGAAAATAAAAATTATAGATTAAAAGATACAATGTTTAAAATTTTGAGTTGAGTTTGTCATATAAGCATAGATTACATTTTTTAGAATATAGCTATTTGCCCGCGCGTTGGCGCGGGTATTTTTTTTGTGTATAATTTAACACAATTAAATCTACAACGATCAACAAACTTATCAAATTATCAGGAGGGAAAAAAAAACAAAAGAGCAAGGATGAAAAATAATTAAAGCATTATTATTATTATTATTATTATTATTATTATTACTAAAATATAGGAATTGCGTTATAAACGATAACAAAAGAGCGTACACTAACGTTAGAAAAAAAGAGCAAAATATTTGAATAAAAAAACAACGCATTATCGAAATCATTATTGTGCGGATAAGAAAATTATAAAAATTAATTAATAGAAATAACAAATAAAAAAGCAACAGGGGAAAAGGAAGCAATATTCATTTAAAATATTATAACAATAGCAACATCGTAGTCTTAATATCTAAAATTATTATTGCTGCTAGAATAAAAAACAACAAAAAAATATTAAATTATACCGAGGAAAAAAAGAAACATGAACAAATTAAAAATTATTATTATTATTATTTTTATTATGAAAGAATAGATAATCACTATTATTATAATAATAGAATACATACGAATTATTCTTATAATAATAATAATAATCACTATTATTATTATTCCTATGATAATAATTATTATTATGTTAATAAAAGTAAATGAAAGATTAAAAATATCTTAGAAACTTTCACAAAAGATAAAAAATTTTTTTTTACCATGGCTATTACTGGAAAAAAAAATTATTAAATTATCGAGAGGGAAAAAAAAAAACAAAAGAGTAAGAATGAAAAATCATTCAATCATGATTATTATTATTATTATGATTATTATTATTATTATTGTGTTAAATACACTTATATATACATGGACAAAAGTAGGGGAAAAAAATTCAAAGTATAAGGGCTGAATTGGAAATGATATATAAGGGCTTCAATTAAAAAAGTAAAAGTCCAAGGGCTGAAATGCAACTTACATTTATTGTCAATTGAAATTAGAGGACAAATTTGCAAAAAGCGGAACTTTCGTGCATCGAATTGATTGAGTTATATAAAGCCAACCCGGAAATTGAAAGTAGAAGGACCAAAGTGAAACTTTGACACTCGCGGAGAGAGAGAAACGTGGCCGGCGGCTTCAACCGGCCTCCGACGCGTCTTCGGGCATGTGGTGGATACACGCGCCACCGCGGGAGGAAGAACACGCCGCGGCGAATCGTTCGTCCCACCGGGATCCAATTTCCCGACACCGGAGGAGGCCGCACGCGCCGCCCGAAGAGGGCGTGGGGCGAAAAACCCGCCCTGGGCGCGTGCGGCGGACGCCCTTCCGAGCCCGATTATTTAATTTCAAAAATAGGGACAATTACCATCCCGTCCCTTGACCGAATGAAGTGTTTTTTGTCTTATTAGGGGCTAAAACCGTATTTAGCCATTTCAGAAAAATAATAAAAAATGCAAAAGTTGCGGCGGACCGGACCGGACCGGGCCGGTCCCAACCGCGTGCAATTACGCCGGTGCCCCCGCAACTGAAGCCCTCGATTTTTGTCTTATTATGAGGGACGAAATCGTCAATCCACCTGTTCACAACCGAATATTTAAAAAAAAATTAAAAATTAAAATGGAAAAACCGATTTTAACCCCGCTGCCAGCCCCTCCTCCGCGCGCGACCGAGGGCCAATTCCGCCCGTGCACTGCTCGAATCCACAGTGATTCTAGAGACAGTGCACAGTGGAAAACCCACAACGTTTATTGTCTTGGTAATATATATATATAATTAGAGTGTTCAGATGAAATTGCAACTAAATATTAAAATTATTCTTTTAAGATTCACAGTTCAAATCCCACTGTCTATATTTTATTTTTTTGAGCTCATACCTCATGATATAAAAACCTGATAATTTAACATGTTGAATATTTATCCTTGCATAAACCCAAAAACCTCGGAATTTAGTGAAATCACATACAAGTTTGACCGGGCAATCTTATTAAAAGAAATAAAAAAACATATCAGACCAAATGGGAAAGGCATCCATTCTTTTTTTCTTTTTTTTGACAGGCATATAAATTATTAGTGAAATAAAATCAGACCAAATGGGAAAGGCATCCATTTTTATTTATTTTTTCGAAAGGCATATAAACTATTAGTGAGTGGGTGATGTTTCTGTTCCCCACTAGAGATACACGAGGCATGCAAATGGGCGGGTAGTCCAAGTGGTTGAGCAAGGTGGATGGAGAAGAAATGGCGAGGCCGGAATGAGGTGTCAATGCATCCAATTTCATCCCTTTTTGGTGGGTGGTAGAGCCCACAGATTTCATGGGAGAGCTAGGGATGCACAGGCTTCCAGCTCATTTAATTCGAGCAAGAAATCGATGTACGGTGTTACTGATGAGTTGCTGCTATACACACAGATTTTATTTAATAGAGGGGCTGGAGCTGTAAAACAAGTGGAGTGGCTCCCAGAAGCGGCAGGTGGCGGTGGTTGCGGCGGCGGCGCTGACGTCAGAAGCTCGTCACCGGGGGGACAGAAGGAGTTAAATGTGCTCACCAGATCTTCTTTATTAACGGTCAGAAAAGAGTGGGGTCATATGATCTGGGAAAAGACCCTTCTTCTAAACTCTCAACGACAAGCGATTCCCTAGAGAACAGAGCACGATTCGTTACCATCAGTGTGTCTCTTTTTATCGTTTTCAACTGTTGGATCACAACGACAACCTCGGAACCACCCTCCTCTGTTTCCCGCCAGTTTTTTTTTTATCATTTTAAAGCTCCCGATGTAAATTAAACCCTGAAATTGAATACAGGGAAGCGTTTTAAGTTTGAACACGACGGGTTTAGGAGCTGGAGATGGAGAGATGACTCGAGTCAGATAGATTAGTATTTCAAACAATTAAGGAGGTGGTGGCCAGGGGAGGGAGAGGAGGCAAAAGCTTCTTTCTTTATGCTTCCTCTCCTTTAACCTTTGCTTTTGAGAAAGAGAAACTGCCGGCAAACAATTCAAAAAAAGGACTCAACCCTTGTATTTTCCCTAAAAACCCAGAACCTCGTTTTCAGTATTACTGCTGGCAGTGGCACTTATATATATATATATAAATGGTGGTTGGATGTGATTTTAACAGATGCTATAAACGTTTTCAGTTCTGAACAGCTTTTGTTGAAGGAGATGGAGAAAGGGAGAATTGATTGCGGGGTTTGGAGACTTTGAAGCTCTGAAACTGGTGAGCAGAAGTAGAAAGTTAATTGTCTTATTTATATTCTCTGATCAGCTTTCGATGTGCCATTCATTGCTCTCACTCTTCGATCCGATCGAGTTAATGGGAAATAGTAAGAAGGGTCGGCTTTTTTTTTCAATACAGTTTTGTCTATTTTTCGGTGTTACGTGGCACAGCATATATTCTCACACTAGCACCGCTTACATTAACCCCATTGCAGAATTCTTTTAATCCAAAATTGGAGATTAAGTGAACTTGCAATTGTACATTGAGATGAGTCCCTTTATTTGAATTAATCTTTACAAATTAGAATTTTGTAATCTTTTCCCGGGCAGGATGCGTTGACAGTCAAAAATTGAATGGGAAACCACAACCCATTTAGTGTATGTTTGTAGTCTAGTTGGGATTTGCTTTTGAAAATATTTTTTTATCTATAAATACATCAAAATGATAATTTTTTTATTATTTTTAACATCAACATATAAAAATGATCTAAAATCATCAAAAAAAAACATTTTAAAAAAAATATTGTCAAAAACAATCACGCTCCTTGTATTTCATTTTCTTTTGGTGGGATAGGACTTGGTAGCAATATGTAAACTCCTAAGGACGTGAGTATCACTTTGCACGAAAAGTTAAGATGGTGAAAAAGAAGCTCCTACATGAAAAGAAAATAGAAAAAAAAAGCAAGTTATAACAAATTAATCATACAAAAACCAAATACCAAACGAATCATATCATGAACACAAATTCAAAACAAACAAAGTTTTTAAATTTAAATCAACACGTCATCTTTTCTAAAAATATACTGATAAGATAATATATTGGATCGACTCGAGCTTTCAATATTTGACCCGCAAACAACCTTACTCGAGTTATAGATATCACTTAGTTGCATAAAATTTATTGTTTTACCTAAAAAAAAAGAAAAAGAAATTAAATAATGATTTGGTAAAGAAAACACCAAACAAATAAAACCCTTCACACGAGAACTCAACAAATTAAATATCTATACACAAATCTTGCTTCAACGGTAGCTGAGTTTGCTCTCCCAATACTCGATTAGTTTGAAGATTGGCGATGATTTGTTTTTTTTCTCAAGTAAAGAATTTCATCATTGCTGTTCGATGAAACAAAAAAGTAGCGGTTGCACCTGTGTGGGTCTTGTATTAAAAACACAACAATTTCTTCAAAGTTACGCACTGAAGCCAGTAGTTACAACGAGAGCCACAATTCTAGCCTCGAAGCCTTTTTTTTAGAGCTGTTGTCGGGGGCACTAGCTCTATAAAATAGTGTTTAATTATTATTATTTTAAAATAAAAATACAAATAAAGTAAAATTAAACAACAAAAAAAAACGAAGTCGAGAGCTGTTGTGCGTGGTAATGATATGTAACGAGGACTTGTAATAAATACTTTTTTAATAATTGTGGCCGTCCCATCTCTCCACCGTCGCCTTCCTTACCGAACTCACAAACATTCCATCAAAGAGGTCAATTTTAAACATTATTCAGACGTTCATCTTATGGAATAAATGTTTGGTATTGTATTTTAAAAGTTTTTTAAAAAATATTATTTTAATTTTTTAAAATTATTTTAATATATTTTTAAATAAAATATATTATCAAAAATAATCTCGAACACATTCCTAACATAGTCCCATAAACATACTCTTACGTTGTGTGTAACAGCTAACCCCTTGTTTTCATGCATTTACAGCAGTTCAAGGCTACGTTTGTTCCAAGTTTTTTTCTCCTAATTTCTGACTTGAAAATATTTTATAAAATTGATCCAAAGTTTGATTCAAGCAAAAATTATCTACATTTTTATAATTTATTTATTATTACCTGCTCTTCACTGAAATTGCTTTGAGCTATTCTTTATCCAGTATACTTCTAACTAAATTTAATTTTATCAAAAACAATTTTTGAATTATAATTCAAGAGCAGATTAAATCAACATTATTTTTATTTTTATTTATGTGTATTAAGGAACCATTTCATCTAAAAACTTAAGTTGTTAGGTGAGACACCCATAATATGATTTATATTATTTTCTAGCACACCCTCTTAAAGTGAAAGGCCTTTGGGCTTAAAACTTGCACAGAGTTCATACTCCCCCGTGCTTTATTATTGTCAAATAGAATATGGGTGATGAGATTCAAACTCATGACAGCTGAATCAATAAGGCTCTGATACCATATTAAAAAAATCATCTTATCTAAAAAATTTAGGTTGTTAGGTGAGACTCTAAAATATAATCTATATTATTTTTTAATCTAAGAACTTAAACTGTTAGATGACTTCCCATAATATAATTTATATTATTATTTAACAATGTGCGAGGAGATGCGTATATATATAGGAAGATGCATAAGCCTTCATTCCCGAGAGATTATATATAATGAAGAATACTATTTTTAACCCCAGAGCCTAAATTAATTTTATTTATAAACACATTATTTTTATTAAAATTTTTCCATGGTGAGATACTGGTCGGTTACTTGCTTGTGCACATAATGTTTCAAATCATATCAAAAGAATTGTAAACTGGAATCGAAATCTAATTACAATTTAGAAATTATTAAATATTATCATTTCGAATTAAAAATTCAATTTTAATTTAGAATTAAAATTCAATTTAATATACAAATATTTGCATACCAGGCAAGATATTTGCAAGCAATGGGAAACAGGTCATTGGAGGTGAATAATTCACTGAATGTGGACGATGAAACTCGTCGTCATGGGTGGAGACGGGTAAAGCCAGTACATCCACAAAAGCCAAAACAAGGAAAGATATATTCTTCAACATGGGCGATAAAAGGGCTACACCTGGCTATTAGCTTGCAAATTTAACTCTCAAAACTCACTATTAAATTTGATTTTCCTAGATTTTGTTGGATGTAAATCAAATACTTCTAAGTTAGAAAATGCATTTCTATAAATACTTTAAAGTGTAAGATTATTTATTTTACAAAGATAACAATACAAGATTTTTTAAAAAAATCATGATAGGAGAACCTGATCTTGCTAACTCGGTTAGTTAACTAAGTAAATTACAAGTAATCTAAGTATGAATAATTAAAAGGTCTTAGAGGTGTATAACATGATGATAAAGAGCTTGAAATCTATACAAAAGGTCTTGAGTTCGAGCCAATATTATTTTAACGCATTTCTGAATAAAAATCATTTTCTAAAGCACCCTCAAGGCCGCAACCACATTTCCCAAAGACATATAGTACTTGTTTAAGAGTGTGGTTGTGATTGCTTTTTAAAGTGTTTTTTGTTCATAAATATATTAAAATAATATTTTTTAATTTTAAAAATTATTTTTGATATCATCGTTTAAAAATACTACAAAATATTTAATAAAAAAAATTATTTTTTTTGAAAAACAATAAATTAAGAGTCGAAATCCTGTACAGAATCGAGGGTCTGGATAAAATAATTCGTTCAACGAGGTGCAAATGGGTTCACTAACTGCATAATGGAGCCGAACACAAAAGGCCAAAACAGGGGTTTGATGAAAGTACAATCTGTCGCGAGGCTAATTATAAGAAACTGAAAGAATTATTATTTCCTCACCCCACCAGCTGATTCCCAGATGGCTTTATCTCAAGCAAGGGAGCATGGTCTTTTTCCAAGTGCAGGCAAGATGCCGACGTCAAGTTTGTCATCTGCCCGGCAAGCTCTCGCAGCATGCACCTGCTTGAATTTTGAAGAGAGGATTTCATCAGCAGTGAAAGGAAGCATGGTTTTTTTTTGAAATCGTAGTTGAAGTTATTTTTCAAAAATATTTTTTATTTCAAAAATATATTAAAATAATGATTTTTTATTTTTTAAAAAATTATTTTTAACATTAATACATGAAAATGATATAAAAATATTAACAAAAATTTAAAAAAAAATTCAAAAAAAGCATTTTAAAATACTTTTAAAACACAATAAAACTTAAGCAGAACTTTCAAAAAGCCGCCTTTAAAATCACCAAGGGAAAACCGTCTCTAGTCTATGTATTATTCGTAAAGGCCAATGAAAGAAAGACATGTCATGCCAGAGGCACATCGAGAGGCCAATCATAATTATTTAACTGTTTAATCCATCAAAATACAAGCCAGTCGCATATAATTTTTCTAACGAATAAAGCCATGCTACCCTGGTTCAGGTTGATTTTTATAGATTTTTTCTTGTACGGGAAACTCTCAATTAATTCTTTGACTGTTTTGAGTTTCAAGGCTCAAAAATCAAATGCCTGCACGTCATGAAAAAAAATCCACATCGGGGCACTACCACTTCTAGTCTTGTTTTTTTTTCTGAAGTGAGATTTTCTAACTGGGCTTTTGATACGACGCCGTCTACAGCAAGTGTTTTTCTTCTTCGGAAAGTAGCATCAAAGGGTTGATTTTGAATCCAGAATTCAGAAATCTAGCCTACAACCTTTCGGCATGCAAAGCTGGAACAATGCATTTTCAGATCATATCCCTTGCACCCCTGAAAAGCAGACAGGGCTCTTTTCAGATAACTGTTTGAGATCGTGATTGCGGTTATTTTTAAAAATAATTTTTGATCAGAAATATATTAAAATAATCTAAAAACTCTAAAAAAAATAATCTAAAATAAAAAATAATTTTTTTTTCAAACAAGGGGAATGCCAATACATTTATGTCACAAGTCGCGACTGTGCATGTAAGAATGATCAGATCAATTCATTCGCAAGTCTATTTTCAACAGTAAAACAGAATAAAAAATATGAATGTTAACAAGAATATTTTATTCGCACCATTCTCTCTAGGTCCAGAACAACCATACGTACATGACTCGTTAGGGCTAGCCTAACTACAACAAATATCTCCTCTTTCAAGTAATATATCTTATAACAATGCACCAAAACCGAAACCAATACAGATGCTACAAAATAAGGGGAGGATACAAACTCTACACGGGCAGTGTGGGCTCATGGATGCGTGCTCAGATCTGAATTTTTGAATACTAGCAGGCATATCGTCAAAACTTTGGTATATATTAGCAGGCGCATCCTCCTGATTGTTGCTGGGACTGTGATGCATTTGCATTGGAAGACTTCAGATTGACATCCACCATATCTTCTTGCTTACTTGAAGAGAGTGTTTCCATTCCTGGCAAGGCTGCTGCGATCTTCCGAAACAGTGCCTGATAAAGGGGAAAAGGAATACAATCAAATGATCCCTTTGCACGCACGTTATCCGTAAGTTCTTGACCGTGAATAAACAAATATGGCTCACCTTTATATTGAAGCCAGCCTTTGCACTAGTTTCAATAAACATGACGTTGAGGTCACGAGCTTTAGCTTCTCCTTCCTCTATTGATACCTGCCTGTCAGACCAGCCACAAGATCCCAAGGATGGTATAAATGAACAAAAAGATTTAGCAAGTCCTTTCAAATTTCTTTAAACCATTTTGTTTATAAGAAAAATCTCTAGATTATCAGAGCATCAACGTTTAATTGAAGGCGTATAGTTCACCATTTCATAGTCTCAAATTTTAAAGATATACAAATTCAATCAAATTTAGACAGAAAATTGATCAATTGTGAATGTAAACACGTAATATATATATATTTCATGACTTAAATCTACTTCAGAAATAAGTTTGCCGCTCGATAGCCCCCCTTTTCATTTTCCGAGAGTATAGAAATAGAGCAAAGCGATTGATTGTCAAAAGATTTAGACAGGTGCATAATTAGCAAATTGAAAACTAAATAGAGCAAGCTAATCAACTTGATTCACATTGAACTCCATCCAAACGCAAATCCTCACCTTTTGTCCACAAGATCTGTTTTATTCCCAACAAGTACAATGATAACATCGCTCCCCCGCTCAGAGCGAACTTCTTCAATCCACTTGGAAGTATTCAAGAAAGATTGCCTGCCTAATACATTTGAGGTAAATGCTAGATGGTTAGTGAATTTGATAAGCATGTAGCACAATGTACATTTGAAAAAAACTAAATCCAGACAGGGAAATTTTATGAACAAGAAACAAGGATACAAAACAGATGTTCAAGCTAGACTAAGAAGTTCAATATATGAAAAGCTGTACTGGTTCAAGTGGCTACCAATAACCTATTTGTCTGACTTCGAAACCCATCAAATGAAAAGTAAAGTAAAGTAGGTGGCAGAAAAAGGAAACGACGGACTTCTCAAAGAAGAAGAATCACATACTTGCAACATCAAAAACAATGACTGCCACAGAGGAATCCCTAATATAACTTGGGATGAGACTCCTGAACCTTTCCTGTCCTGCAGTGTCCCTGCAATTGACTCCATGTGTTAGAACATGTAAACACTGAACTATGTAGAGGGACTCAAGAACAATAATCTCATCAACAAGATTATGCTTATGAACGAAGCATGTGATCCATATATTTTTATCAAACAAAGAAGAGCTTCTTAATATAGCCATCCGCACCAGGAAATGAACAGGGTCTGGAGTGCACGCCCTTGACAGCAAAAACGTTAATTAATTATTTAAACTGCAACAATGAATTGCGTCCATCAAAAAGAGCTCTTCTAATCTATCAAGAAGTAATAAACCCAAGTTTTATATCCAGGCACGAAATACATGAATTTTTTTTCCAATTACCATGTTTCAAATGAATTCGTAAGACTTGCAAGCCAGTTATACCCTGACTAGGTAAAGAAACAGCCACTGCACCAAAGTTTGTAGTAATATAAGAATGGCGTGAATTTAATGGCATCAATGAAAAGGGGAGGAATCATAGTTTCAAATCCTATTGTTGTAAGTAACAGATAAAAGGAGACTGGCAATTCATGCAAGGCACACGCTTGGAACACAAGTGTTGTTGTGTTAATTTTGCATATCCATTGTCCACTTATAAAAGTAAACATGTACAACATTATGCATTTAGATTTCAAATGAAGACAAGTTATGAAGAAAACATTGAAAAGGAAAATACAGAACAGGCAAGTAATTAATTACATAATTAGGACGAAAACTTACCAGAGTTGCAGCCTGACAGTTCGATCTTCAAGGTACATTGTCTTTGATAGAAAATCAATACCAATGGTAGCCTGATTATTGTCATCAATCGGACAGAAACATAATCACTTAGCAGATCATCAACTTGAACATCAGAATATAAACCAGACTACCGCTTAATTAGGAAATCATTTCCATTTTCAAGCACCAAGAATCAATCATTTGATAAAAAATAAATAACTATTCAGTATCACTACATCTTATATATAAAACTATATAATGAGACCTATATCAGCTGAAAACACTAAAACAAACCCATAAATCTCATCTCATGATAAGTAAAAATGGATCACGGCCGAAACTAGGCGAATCAGATGCGTAAAAAAATAAGAAAAACTTGGCTTGTTAATGGAATGGAGTAAGGAAAGGGTAAAAGCAAGCAGTGATCATACCTGATAGGTATTGTCGAATTTGTCGTACATGAAGCGAGTGATGATACTGGTTTTTCCAACGGACTGATCCCCCAAGAACACCAACTTGTACTTGGCCAATGCCGATACCGGTGCCATTATTATATGATATTATATTAACAGTCGGATCTATCTCCAACAAATATAAGAGGATCCAAGAATCAAGACCTCTCCTGAACGGGAAGATCGAGATCGAGATCTAGATCAAGGTCCTCCTACTCCGTTTGTAAATTGTATTGCAAGAGAGAGGGAGATAGAAGGCAATGGGCTGGCTGGTGCCTTTGTTTTGCGCGTTAACTCCTTTTCAAAGAAGCTCTACCACGTCACCACTATATTTTTTTATATCTAACTTAACAAAAGAAAGGCAGGCATTGTCTGTCATTCGTTCTTCCACTGGTCTACACCGCGTGGATGAAGACTATAAACGACGTGTCACCGCCGCTTCCTATTAATTACTATTAACAGATACGGAAGGTCCGTTTGCCTGTTTTTATTCAATCTATTTTTTAAAAACTTTTATTTGAAAAACTATTACGATGATATCTATATATATATATATATATATGTTAATATTAAAAAATAGAAATATATTATTTTTATTTAAAACACCTTTTTGCATTCACGAACACCCCAAACCATGGGCTGTGCACGGTTCATTTCACTGTTCACCGCCGAATTTCCTTTTCTAATCCTTTAAGTTTTATAATTGCGACAGTTTGCTCATTCATTCTTTTTGTTTTCAATTTGATCCTTAAAATTGCTTTTTATTTTTATCCAGGACTTTTTCATTCTTTTTTGATTGCATGTTATCCCATATTTCAAGCATCGAAAGAGGATGAGGATTCACTCTACAGCCATGTTCATAGCATTGTTCACTATGCAAACTCCCCCTTTTCAGCCCTGAAAAAATTACAAAATGTCAAAAATTTACAAGGACCAAAAATGGTATTGACAAGATTTTGATTTATTTTCTCCATGTTTGCCATTTAAGAAGTGAGTAAATCTACACTTTCGTCCCTCAGTTAAATCTTTTTCTTACATTTTTTCACTTTTCTTATTTATTTTTCTATTCAGTTCTCAAACGTTTTTTTGTTTTACGTTTCAACCCCGTAATCTTAAAAGGGGAGAGAGCCACCAAAAAAATTATACAGAGAGAAAGCCCTAGGATGACTAGATTAAAACCACCAATAACTTATTCGTCCCTGAGATGAACTTAATAGAGTGGTTTTCACCTTAAATAATGTTGAGAAAGGTAGATTGCATTTCATAATTATTCTTTAATTTGTGTTTTTTAAGTTACTTAAGATATTTTTTCTGATAAATAAAATTATAAAGGTTCGTGAGAAATATTTTCCATGTATTTTGGGTGAAAAATAGTTGGAATTTGAGTTTTTAGGGTTCAAAAACTTGGATCATAATTTTTTGGTCACCATGATAAAAAAAACTGCAAACACATGACTCGTCATTTATCTACTCTGGCAACACGTCTGATTTTAATTTTTTTTAACATAGATACCATATAAAAAAATAAATATAAACAAGATACACCAGAGTTTTCATGTTAGTAAAGAGCGAATATACAACTCATTTGTGCTAAGTTTTTCAATTTTTATTTCATTGTTTTTCTCTTTTGGTATTTTGATTGTTTTTAATAAATTTATTTAAATAATCATCTAATTATTATGTTATTTCAAATAATTTTAGCAGTTTTATGGTAATATTAACAATTTATTTTCAAATAATTATATATGGCATAACATATATATATTTTTTAAAAATCAAAATGAAACATCTATTTTATTTTTTTCCTCATGTTTATTGTCTATGTATTTTCTTAATATGTTTGCATCAAAATTATTATATTATTATTTTTATTTAAACTTGTTTTTGAGATCATGATAAGTTTTTCTGTTGAAAAGAAAAACTTATGATAAAACAAAGTCTTGCCGGAAAACAAAGATCAGTGAGGGGAGATGTTTTTGAATATCAATTTCAATTGCTTGCAATTTACGTGCAATAAACATCTAGATAAATATATATTATTTACTAAAAACATATTGATAATAAAAGAAGAATTTATACTGACAATTATATTTCTTCTACAAAATTTCGTGTATCTCATTTTTTTTAAACCATCTTTATTATAAATAAATATAAAAAACCCAACCTTCCAAGTATAATAGTTTTTGTAGGAAATTATTTTTAAAAATATTTATTGTTTAAAAATATATTAAAATGATATATTTTCTTTTAAAAAAATATTTTTAATATAGTATATCAAAATATTCTAAAAATATTAAAATAAATTAATTTAAAACAAAGAATAAAAAAAAAAAATACTTATTTAAAAAACACACACATCCAAACAAACACTAACTCATGGTGAATTGAAAATATAAGTAGTTGATGGTGGCCACGAGGTGGTCATGGTGGTGATGAAGGACCAACTTGAAAGTTTTGTAAATTTTGTTTTTTAAAATGTATTTTGTTTAATTATACATTAACTTATTTATATTTTAACTATCTTTTAAATTTTGTTGTTTAATATTAGTATATAAAATCATCTAAAAATATAAAAATTAATTTAAAGCTATTTTTAAAAAAAATATTTTCTTAAAAAATACAATTAAACCATAGTACTAAACATAATAGAGAGGAGATAATGATGATGGTAAAATAAAGAAGGTAATTAAAAATTTAAAATAGCTAAATGATACTTAAGTGAATTACTTAAATGTTTTATAAAATCTTATCAGTTGAAAATTTATTATAGTAAATAGACTAAAATTAAAAAAAAACTATAAAATATTATCATTTACAAGTTTTATTATAAATATTTGACAAAAAAAACAAATAAAAAAATATCTTTTAAAAGTTATTTTTCAAAAACAAACATGAAAAATCTGAAAAATATTTTTCTCGTAAGATATTTTACAGAAGTAACTAATATATTCTTATAAGTCAGTACGAAACCCAAGTGAGATTGAAAGAGAGATTAAGGGGGAAATGGCTTTGAGAGCGGCCGTGCTACACCACATTCGGGTGCCGGTGCAAACCCTAAGACTCAAAATAAATCCATGTGCTCCGTCCGGTTCAATCCGGCTAATGTCGTCGCATGATGACCATCTGACGAAAGAAGAGGTCGTCGACAGAGTTGTCTCTGTTATCAAGAGCTTCCCTAAAGTCGATCCTTCGAGGGTCAGACCGAACTCCCATTCATCCCATTCCATTTCAATTTGGTTTGCCTTTTCAATTTACAATGTGCTTTTTTTTTGTTAGATTCTAATTATGCTATAATAGAGATTCATTTGATTTCATCCTTTACTTTTTGCTTTTTTTTTATTATTAATTTAATATGTCATCGTTCAGAATCCTGGTTAAGATTTGAATGTTATTTGAAAAAAAATATAGAATAAAATCTGTGAAGAGACACTAACTGAGTTCTTAGCAAATGTTTATCATGAAGATGATTATTCAATTTTCTGACCTTGATAAATAATATAAAAGAATGCCTTATTTAGTTTAGTGGAAGAAAAGTTTTCTGATGTCTTCACTAACGGTCTCTAGCGTTCTTCTTGTTCATCTTTTTCTTATTTCCCCGTGCTCTGTCCCTCTGTGAATGCTTAGAATCTAGTGGCTTTTGTTTTGTTTTTGTACTAGCTATATACAGCATTAAGATCACAATGTCTGGGTGGCGCGGAAAAGCTCATATTCAATTTCTGATGCCTCGATCTATTAGAAACTGCTTGTTTTTTAAGCTTCTAGATAGGCATATTGCATCCCTGAGATGCCTTGTTTCCATTCGGGTGGCATATCTTGTTCATTGCTTGAGCTAGTATGGGCCTAAAACTAACTCACACACATAACTCTTCATGGCTTTTATAACATTCCCATGTGAGTGTTACCTGCAGCTAATCTCCTATCTCATACACAAGGGATAATTCTTGTTTCCATTATTTGTTGCGAATAATTTAGATTTTTTTAGTCAAAGGAGAATGCAGGAGCCACTCCCTGCTATGGAGCCTTACTTAAGCATACAAATGGGAGCTAAACAAACTCCTGATTGTATGAAATAGAAAAGTAAATAGGATTTATCGTAGCAGCTTTTCAATCACAGAATTCTGCAGTCTATTTTATAGAGAGAAGATAATGAAAGGCAAATAGAATTAGGTGTGGGTTCCCTAGCAGAGTGAATCTAGAGCTTCTTTTTATTCACGAGAGATACAAACAAGCACACCAAGAGATAATTATTCTTTTCTCCTCGTCCATTATTGAGCCTCGTGATTGCTACTTGGCCTCTCGATCACCACGTTAGCATATATTTTTATTTTCTATATCGAGCTTATAATCACCTATGCAACCACATCCATATGTCATGCCAAATATTGGCACTGTAGCTCTGCTTATTGTTATTGTTTAAATCAAGCATCTTCATTTTCCAGACAGGGAAGAATTAATAATGTTGGATTCCAATTGACCAACTGCAGGTGACTCCTGAAGTCCATTTTCAGAAAGATCTGGGCTTGGATAGCTTGGACAACGTGGAGATTGTGATGGCTCTGGAAGAGGAGTTCAAGCTTGAAATTCCAGACAAGGAAGCTGATAAGATTGACTCTTGTAACCTTGCTATTGAGTACATTCATAACCATCCGCTGGCTAGTTGATTTGAGCATATGGTTTCCCGTCCCTGAATTTCGTGGAAGACAATGACATTCTGTTTTGTTTGTTTTCCTTGCTCAGTGTTTGTATGGATTTGATCCTCATGCTGGGATTGCAAAATAATCCTAGTCTGTTTGAAAAGAGTAGCATTGGCAGAACTGGCATTTGGCATATAGTTCCTAATGATTACTAGTTTCTATTTGTGAGGGAAGTACTCAATTGCACAAAATTTATTTTCACATTTAGGATGCTCCAGTTTCCTTCCGCTGCTTTTGTTCATGGGTTTCATTGCGTGGTGCATTGTTACTTGGTGGCTATTTGTCACTTGTTTTCGAGATTAGCAAGCTTTACTTTATGCTTCCTTATGTGTAGGTTGCTCTCATGTTGCTGCTTTGATTGCCTGCCATTGCTATTCGAGTTTATGAACCCTAAGCTTCTTTCCACTTCCTTGTATTATTGGGTTGCAAGGATTGATCTTGTGGTGCGTTGTTTATCGAGGAGAAATAGTTTGAAAACATGGGTGCCGTTGTTGACTTCTTGTGCTGCTGCACATTGTTGCAAGTTTCACATTTTTATGGAATGCTTGCTATACAGATCTTTATTATTATTATTACAATAACGGGTATTTTTCATAACAGTTTTAATATACTAAAACGGCATCCCTTTTGATCGGATAAGTAAACATCCATTTTCTGATAGTATTTTAATTATAAGAAAAGCCGTCTCTTTAAATGGAGTGCAACTTCTTTTATCAATCAAAGACAAGAAACTTGAAAATAATTAATAACCAATAAACTCTTGCTATATAAAAGAAATAACCCTTAAACTCTCTGCTGAATAGATAGTGTTTTCGAAGAAGACATACACAAGAAAACTGCGGCTTAGTGTTCCAAAAACATCACAACAAACGATCCCTTCTTTGGAGGGCAATGCTTCTGCAAGAAACGACCAAATTTTGTGTTGAATTTTCAGCAGAAATGACAACAAATAAAAATACCAAAACTTTGAAAATGATCACACTCGGAGGCTTTAGATTTGTTTGGGTTGACAGAAAAGCAAAGAAAGCTCGTATGGGCCTAAAACTTTTTTAGATTTGATAGATTCAATCCAAAAAGATGTAAGTTTTTGGATCCCACTCCTAGGAAACCCTAAGTCCACAACAGAACCCCATGCTCCCTCCTCTCTTTCACAGCTAACCCGTGCTCCGTAACAGGTCAGATGGAAAGTTCCTGGGCCAGTATCATCATACCTACTGAATTTCAAATTAAACCAGATAAAAACTAAACCCAATATAACCCGATCAGCCTCCGGCAATATTTTGGAGCGGTATGATAGCGGATGGCGGGTTTCCCGGGGAGGTGAAAAGCCACCGGCCACTGAAATGTTTTTCTTCCCCCCCCAGAACCGATGCTTAAAAGATGATTTATGTGTTCCCAGCCTATCATAATGAGCTCCAAAACAAAAACTGCTGATTCTCTATGACAAGGATTTATCACTAGATTACCTGACAGTTGACAGACTGTCAAATTTATAAGGCGTTAAGTTCAGGATAACAATCTGACTTGTCATATTTTTCCCAAAAGAAAAGATCATATGATCCTCCCAAATAAATATGTACCTTGTGAGCAACAGCTTCGGTGCTAGATTAAGAATTGTCTATCGAAATCAAGTTTGTGAATTCTTTTTCTGTTGTTACTCTATTTTTTCAATTGGAATAAAATATTTTAATTTTGGAGCGTTGACTATACTGTTTTTATTTATATATATATAGTTAAATATATTAATTCAAAAAAAAATTAGTTCAAATTTAAAAATAAAATTATTTAGAATTAGACAATTTAATCTAAAAAAAAGCACAATAAAATAATTTTTCTAAACAAAATTATAAATATATATAATATTACGAGAATATCATCATCAATCTTGCAAAGTCATTATATTCTTTAATTGCACTGAAATTATAACATAATTTATATAAATATATCTAGAGATTCCTCATAAAATTTCATCTCAATCTAACGGTTAGATTAAGAGATATAATTGATATTTTAAAATTATTCATTATTTAAATAAAATAACACTATTTAGCCGAAACAAAACAGGCAGAATGAAACCAGAACTTTTTAGCCAGTATTTGGTCGAAAAATCTGGAATGGATCGGAATTTAAACCGAGATAAAAATTACGCCGTTTTGTCTCGTTTTTTTAATTGGTACGAAACGTTTCGGCCAAAACTGAACAAAATTGATAACCCTGATCGGAAAAATTCGAGATCGTGTCAATGTCAGTCATTAATGCAAAATATTTTTGGCCACCAGAAAAGAAAAAAAAAAAAAACTCCCGTTTATAGCACATCAAAAGGACGTTTAGCAGCACAGAACAAAGAAAGCAGCAATAGCCGATCCCCTAATGCTGAGCATACTTTAATACAGACAGTCGGAAGATCTCGTTTAACTTCACACGGACAGAAGAGCCAAGTTGTCCCTCGTTGTATGGAGTTGATCTTATCGAAGTAAGCAGAAACGCAGAGATGTCACTCCACCACGGCCAACAAATCACCAGCTTTGCAAAAGCAATGTTTAGCATCTGTTCCCAAATCAATCTGCATAGTTTCAAGATTCTTATAAGAACACATCCAGGAACATGCACAATTAGCAATGAAAACGGGTATGATGACCATCATCTCGATGGTCAGACATGCAAATTCCAGAAGAATCAATGTTATATCTTCAAAGGTCAAGATCAACAACAAGTACATGCATAACTTTATAAGTTTGGGAGGAGGCTGTCATGCCCCAGGTAGAGAAACAAAAACCATCAGCCAAGTCGAAATAATCACATAGAATAAAGGCATTAACTACATTCTACAAACAAACAACATTTCTATCGAGAGAGTAGAAAGAAATTGTATCTCTTGATTACTTGGAAGAACATTTCACAAATACAAAAATACCTATCACGGTCCCCTGTCTAAATGATGGCTTACTATGCACATCATATGCATTGAAAAACAAGAGAAATCTGTAAGGGGTTATCTCCAAAACTAGTAGGTATTGTGAAGGTTGCAACAAAGCAAGCATTTTCATCCACCAAGCCACGATAATCGGGTGATAAAATTCAGTAGCCAGGAAAAAAGGCCTTGTAACTAGCATGTACTCAGATGGGACCTCTATGTGTTGTTTGATGTATAATTCTATAGTCGACTACTCCAACATATTAATCTGATAGATTCAACATGCTGTATTCCAGACATTCAAAGGAGATTTGATCTCCATGCAAACAGGAAAACACTTCAGAAGCACGCTCATTGAATTCACACGTGAGATGCAAGTTTTCTCTGAATGGTAATGCTACTTACCTCATAAGCATTGATGTCTGAGAAAAGAACCTGCAAAATAAGGTACATAAATCAAAATAATCACAGCTATAGTTGCAGGAATGAAAAAAATCAGCGAGTAGCAGAATTAATGAAGCAAGTAGTATTTGTTTACCCTCTTTCCAGCCTCCACTTCCCCTGCCTCAGCACCAACAGATAAAACCTAATATAGAAAACTCGAACAGTAAACGATAATGTCGATAGCAAGCACCAAAAATCAACCTATCCTGGCTCGTGAAAACAAATTTTAGATTACACATAATTCATACCTCTCCCATTAGATACCTCTCAAATTTAACAGCTGATTTGGGCAACAGAAACCCCACCAGACGATTTCTATGACGCGAAACACACCAATCAGCACAACAACTTAGAAAAAAATTGGATATTTGTAACATTGGGAAATGGTCATCACGATATGAAACACGAAAGAGGAAACTGCACTGCATTACCTCAGGCAGGTCCTCGAGACGGATAAGAACTCTATCAGCTTGTGGAACAACCTGCAGCAATACCCACCATGCTAAAACTAAATTCAAAGCTTTTAAAAAAAACTGATAGGATAAAAAAAAAGCAGCAACAAATTAGAGAAAACTAGATAAAAAAAGAAAAAAAAGGAAAACCTTAGTGGGTTCCCATTTCTTAGAAATTGCATTGATTCTTAGAGAATCCCTCTTCGGTACTGGTATATAAATTAAGAGAAACAAATTTTAGCGAAAAAGAAAAAATATGCACATTAAATTTTCAGGACGGAAGTAAAGAGCGAGAAAATTAGAGACCTTCGAATTTGAGTTGAGAGAGAGAAGAACCCTTGGTTTTGTTCACCGACAAGAAGGGTGTTGTTGTTGGTACAGTAACAAATGTAGACGCCATGGTTGGATAGATAAGGCTTTGCCTTTGCAAGGGACAGAGAGAGGAGAGTTTAGCAGACAAAGGGCACAAGGACTCGCTAAAACCTTCCTCCTCCTATGTATGCCCTGACTCGCTAAACAAATATTACATCTTTTGATTTATCATTATGCTTCATACAAATCAACAATATGCCACGTCATACATAGATGTACTACACTTAGACTGTGTTTCATCGCCATTTATATATTTTTTTCAGCAAAAACAAATTACACTCAAGATTTTTTAATATGTTTTTAAAGTTTAGAAAAATTTATAAAAAACCTTCAAGTAAAAACTAAAGAATATATATATATATATAATCAAATAAATCAAGAACTATATGTGTTATTAAATATAAAAATAGATATACAATAATTAAAAATAAAACTAGAAAAATCAAGAGACGAGTGTATATTAAGATATTTAATCTTCCAAGATGAGATATTAACTAAATTTGTTTATTAAAATATTTTTTTAGGGAAATAGATATTATGCAATGCTACACAAAATAGAAATATTATCTAAAAATTAAAAAATAAAATATTTTAAAAATAAAATCTATCTATGCAAAAGATATATATATATATATATATATATAGAGAGAGAGAGAGAGAGAGAGAGAGAGAGAGAGATGAATAAGAAAAATGTAATATAAAATTAAATTCATAACAAAAAAAATTGTTATTTGAGAGAGAATTTCTAAGCAAATTAAAAGACAGAACAAGAATTGATCTAAATATAAGTAAATATAATTTTTAAAAGATGTAAAAAGAAGTATAAATTTAGAAAAATACAGGAACAAAGGTCTAGTGTTACTGGGCTTGACAGCTAGGCCCTACTTGCCTGATTTATTTTACTGGGATTCTCACGGTTGAGCTTTTTTTTTTCTTTTTTTTTTTAATCTAGAACAGATCGTCCTACATTTATTATTTGTTTTTTTTTATTTTTTTAATTATACCACATCTAATTTTACCTATATTTCAATCACTATAGGAGCTTATATTTTTTTTACATAAAAACCTATTTTTAAAAACCCATTTGTTATAAAAAAAAAACCTATAAAACATCTTTGAAATCATGATAAACTTATTTATGACCTCAAGAAAAATAAAATACCATCCCCAAATCAATATCAACCAAAAATTAAAAATATACATTTTTTTTATCATGTTATCATAATTTTATAATTTAGATAGCAGACTTGATGAGTTCAATAGGATTGACTTATATTTTTTTACTAAGACTGCAAGTTTATCATGTTATTTTAGTTTAACTGAGGCCATTTTTTTTTGGTTTTATTTTCTAGTTTGCCCTTCTATATTTAATTGGCTAATAATTGAGATATATTATTTTTCTCTATTTAAAAAAAAACAAATTTATCAATTTATTGTGATTTTTTTTTCCTTTTTAGAGAGAAATCAACGGTCATTACATTGTGCCTATTTTTTATTATATAATTAAAATTAAAATAGCTTATTTAACCAGTAAAACCTATAACCTAAATTACAGGGTTTTTATTTTTATTTTCTTAAAATGTGTTTGCAGCATCTAAAAATATTTTTGAATGAAATAAAATTAATCCATCCCCGCAGTGTAATGCGGGCCCAAGTCTAAGTGTATATACGTCTGTATAGGCAGACATGACTAAAATTATTGATAAATAATAAAGTAAATCATATTCATCCTTCTGTGTAACCATGAATAAGAAGGAAACACATTGATTTAATTAATTTATTTATTTTAATCTAAATCAAGTAAATAACAATTAACTGATAGCTCAAGACCTACTTTAGGTCTAAGTAAATCAGTAAAATCTGTTTATTCTAATTTTTTATAAAAAAAATATACATCTTGATTCAGATTTATAATCTGCTGTACAGATCATAAATTTTTTTATTATAACATTACGCTCTGGGATACATTTCTCTGAATTCATCATAGCATTCACATATAATCTTGTGATCATGTTCGTGAGCTGGGATTTGTGGATAAGTAAATTACTATCATCTAATCGCTATATTTTTAGTATTATTATTGGCATTACTAACCCCCTTGGTTTAAGGAACAATAAATAAATTAATTAATTTTGCATGTTTTTCATGCTTGTTTCTAATTTAGTCCTCCAGTTAGTTTTCCATGACAAATTATTTTTCCCTGTTCATTTTTCCAGTCAAATTTCCCAATCCCACTCCAAACAAAATAAATGTATTAATCTGGACTTTTAAAAAAATAATTAACAGCCAGCTCCAATCGATGGATCAATGATTTTCAAAACCAAAAGGACTAAGTTACAAAATCATCAAAACAACAGGAGCTAAATCATAATTTGCGATACATAGATATATGATAATTTTCTAGCTTTAGAGTTCTCGAGTATACTGCACATGCACGGGGAATAGGTTATCTTTCTTTCTTTCTTTTCCCCTTCAAACGCACAGCATAGCACTCAATCATCTCTCAGCCAATCCAATTCACAAGCAGTCCCGAAACAAAACAAATTCTCAATTGATGAAGGGAGTGGTTGTCCGGAGCTACTCAGCCGTGCTCGTTTCATCCTGGCAAATCCTAATGCATCAATGACTGGAGTGAACTATCCTATCAATTGTACCAAAAAAGCTTGTGTTCTTGGGATTGGCATTAGTTGGGAGGACAAATATAGCTCAAAGCTTAACATCAGGAAAGAAAAAAAAACAAACAAATATATTGCGGGTAGCCAGGAACAGTACCTCAAAACATTCTAAAACACATCATAGGTTCATTCAGCAGTTATGGACACAAGCTGATCCAAACAATGAAATTACTCATGCTTAAACTATGAGTCCTGAATATGAAAGCAATCACTAACATCTCTACCTATCAATTTTCATGTATCATCTATCGTTATCAGTTTGGTAAGAGTGGATATTAAAGTAACAGAAAAAAAGGGACTAGATTCTAAGTTCACACATCTGCCTTCCTAATCTATCTGACCACAAAGGTAGGATGCAGCTTGCATCAAACATTCTGCATCTGCACTAGTTTCAACATCATTACATGCCCTGTAAAACAAACAGCACAGTCATCATTCATGAGTTACTATTAGTAATGGAACAATTTAAATACTATTTTCCGCACTCCAACATGAAGGGAACAAAAATGAAACACACTAACAAAAGCATTTATAGAGTTACACGAGGACATAATAAACACAGTTTCAAAGGCTATGTGAGTGTTTATGTGCTTGTGAAATATGGAGGCATGCATCTACTGAGTTTAATGCACAAGTTAAAGCAAGTAATCACCAGGAAAACTATGTTATGGTTGATGGAAACTTTTAATCATAGATGTGATGGAACACTTTTGCACATACAAGCAGATGGAAACGATCTTTCCCATGACAAGTATCCATAGCACACTCATTACTCTGCTTTTGCAAAAAAAGGGATGAAATGAGAATGAAATAATGAAAAATGATTACATCTGATTTAGGTTCTGTGAGCATGCTCCTCGATGCAACCGAAACCCCTTGGTTTCTGTCTCTCTTGTTTGCATCTATTTTCCGCATAATCCTGAAAGCCAACAACCAACTCAACGGTTGACAACTCTAAAGTCAGCAATAGCAATCAAAACGAACAAAACTAGTTAAGAGACACAGAAAACTGAAAGCAAGGAAAGTGGGATAGCGAGGAAAAAATGGCACCATCAATAAGCTGCTGCAGCCAAAAATAAAATGCATCAAACAGAGACACCCGCATTTTTATCAAGTTCAATGCTAGGTGATAACTCCTCTTTCTTATCAAAGAAAAAGATAAGGGATAAATCCAGTAAACTTGGATTCGAAGAATCATTTTGCCTATTCCTCAATTTCAAGTATCTAACTTGGGTTTCCTCTAACTAAAACAAAAAACAACATTCATGAACACCTACTAGGTGAGAAAATCAAACTATAAGACAAACTACCAAATATTTATGATTAGTAGCATTTGCTAATTATACCAACCAAAATCAACATCCATCAATTCATTAGCAATGAAGCAACAAGAAGAAGCAAGTAGCTCTCTAGCCTAATTGATCACATGTTGCGAGTCAAACACATAGACATAAAGAGAATGCAAGTGGAATGGTGCTGCCAATCACAAAATTATCTCAAAATGAAACTTGTAAAACAAATATTTACGTAGACAAACACAAATGCAAAACAACCAACTTAACACAGACATGTCAACATATTATAGTGAAATCAATACTAAGAGAAGACATATAATGTTAGAGATAGTTTAGGAAACCTTTCAATACTCCTGGTCTCGAATTCATCGTAGCGGTCAATCACCCTGAAATAAATGAAATTTTTACTTGATCACCGCTAGAATCTATGAAATACCAACAATTAAATACTTGATAAACTGAAAAACATGCTCAAAACAAATTAGATAAGAACAAGAGAGAGAAATTTAACAAACCAGTCAAAGGCCATTTTAGTGCCGCAAATGACACCAGCAACTCCTCCTACAGTTCCAGCGGCAACACCCGCTGGCAAACAAACAAGAAGACCACCCGCAAGTGTTAACAAAAGAAATAAAAGTTAAAAGCAGGAAAAGCTGAGGATTGGGAACATACCACCGTAGGCAATCTTCTCTGATGTGCGATCCATTGACTGCATATGCTCCCTGTTTTTATTTACATCATCATCAATATCAATCAAAATCATCATTTGTGAGAACTGGGAAAGCTAACAAAGAAATACAAATCCAGAAGCGCAGTAATGTTTAAAATCATGAAGTTACCAGAGTTGTTTAAATCCCTCCATTTTGACTTAAACCCCAGCAATTCTCTGCCAAAACCCAACCCCCCAATAAAAGGAAACGGTGTTTTCTTTCTTTCTGGAATCAGTTTCAATTTATTTTGAAGAAGATTATTTTCCCAAGAAAGCCCAAGTTCGACAGCCCAAAGTGAGTCTAACCCTTGGAACTATCGAACTATTTGAAGAAACTGAGGGTAATGGGCCTTGAAAATCTGGTATCTCTCAATGGCCGTGATCTAGGACAAGGAGTCCGCGTGAAAATGGTAGGTAGGTCCCTCTTGAAGGCGGTGCAATATCCGCGGTCAATTTGCTTAAACATCCTCTCAAACGGCTACTCCTTTGGGACCACCATTCCCATTATTTGTCCTAAATATCTGCAAAACTTTTATTCCTTTTATAAATAAATATACACTTTTCTTTCCCAGAAAATAAAGATAATCTTCTTTTCCTTGACAATGTTCGGAAAGAAGTGAGACCTCTTTTGTACAATAGGGTTTCTTTCCTTTTCATTCTCTCTAGCAATGATAGTGGTGGTGAAGAAGAAGAAGCATTATTTTTGTTGCTGTGAATGGAAGTGGATTGCGCTTTGCCAGCTACTCCTAGCTAATGCTGTTTGCGCCAGCCACCTTGGTAATAATCTCGTACTTTGCTTTATTTTTCATGTTCTATCTGAGAATGCGATACTACTGCAGCCCCATGATTTTCCCCCCTAATATGTCCATCAATTAGTTTTTATACAGTTTATTGTACGGGTTATTGGCTGGTAATTTGCAGTGGAAGGTCTTGCCACTCTCTTTTTATTGATTTTGAGGTTCTGCATCCTCCTTTGGCTGCAGGAAGTTTTCATATTTTAATGAACTAATGCTGTGAAAATTTGGATTTTAGTAAGAATGGAAGTGTTAAAGCAGAAAGGACAAGAGTCTGAGCATAAAACCAAGTTACGGGCTTTCCAAAAAATTAAGTTTTAGGTAGCACTAGTTACTCAATAGACCATCGATTGCTGGCATTTTCTTGCATTTTGTTACCAAGAAAGCTTAAAGCTCTATGTTTTAGTATATTGATTTTGTTTTGATTCTATTATCCCATTGGAAGAGAACCTCACAAATTGTATAGTTCTATCTCACAAGTAATCATACTATGCGGAGACTATGTCAATGCTCATATGCAGAAAGTTGACATAAATGGTCACATTTATGCATTTAAATTTATAGGATGTGACTGTTGTGGTGATTCCATATGTTTATTCATAGTTGACATAGCATGTACTTTGTTTATTCCCCAAAATCTTGAAGCAGACCCCTGCTGTTAGTACTACCTCCTTGTGTTGAAGTATTTATACCCTTCTAATTGGTCTTTTCATAAGGTTAACGGTAGTTTTTTCATCCCAAATAATCCAAAAACGCAACCTGGATCCTAGAGCTAGATGTAATCATGCTTGTAAAGAGGAAAAAAATGCATACGATCCTACTCATATTATATATATATATATATATATATCTGGAGGCATTAAGTATAGCTTCTGTCTGGACCGCCCGTGCTAGCTGCTATGATGAATGAAGAGAAGCATGTGTCAACGAGCTGAGCCTTCTATCTGTCTTAATCCTAAAATTATGTGCCTGGCTGCAACATTTTAAGGCTTTAATAGGCAAGGCAAACTTTAGTTAGTCACTTAAAATGATTTTCATACTTGTAGGCAACAACTAAATTTGCACATCTACCCTGTTATATCATTCGACCATTTACACTAGGAATAATTGAAGAATTGTGAGTCTCTACTTTTGTTTCCTAGGACAAACTTAGCATCAGAATACAATTTTCATCCATATAATGCAAACCCACCCATTTACAGAGACATACATATCGTAAGAAAATTTAGGATACAGGATTCTCGAGCACTTAGGTTGAACTTGTCTTGTGCCAGCACTGATTTTTGGTGAATTATTACTTGCACATGTTGCTTGATGAAAACGTAAAAGGATTTCTAAGAACTTAAAAGGTTGGAACATATGCTTTAGATGTGGATAATTGAGAGATTTTGATAATAATAAATGTTGGTTGCTTGTATTTTCCCATCAACATACTTCTTTTTCTATGTAACGGTTCATTTTTACGTCCTGTTGATATCAGGGAACCCTGCAAATGATCTTGTTGATATCATCAATAAGAACCGAACAGCCCAGAAACTCCCAGAGCTGAATGACAGCCCTGGCCTTGGCTGCATGGCTCTGCAGTATGTTGAATTATGCAAGGGTAACTGCACCAGCAATGGTTTTGTGAATTGCAAACCACCTGAAGATGACTTTACTGAGGTTTTTGGTCCGAACTGTGGTGTAGAGCTGCCCACTTTTGGCACCATAACTGGCCATGTCGTAGGTTGTCAAGCCAAGTACCTCGAGGCATCACTAGCCTTTTCCCATGTTCTTGTTAAGGACAGTAAAGCTTTATCCCTGATTAGAAATAAATCACATACAGAAGTGGGAGTAGGCTTGGTTGGGGCTCGAAAAGGTTCCTTCTTTTGGTGTATTTTATTTAGTGATGGCCAGACAAATTCCACTTTTGTTCTTGAAGATAACGGCAAAGGGATCAAGCAAAAAAATGGGTGCTTTAGTGGGAGCACTTTTCCATGCAGTAGCGGACAAAGGATCCCTGTATTTCTCAACATTTCTATGACTCTGGTTCTTCTAAATATTTTTCTGCTACAACACCTGTATCAAACTTGGTTTGTAATGACGTAAATGATTTGCTGAGACTGTTATGCTTGGAGATTTTGTTATATAGATGGGACGACATTATTTTTGGCTGTTGAAGATGAGTTGTGATTTATTTTTTTTCTCCATTTTTAACGATTTCTTGTACCATTTTGATGTTCATGCTAGCGTAACTCTTTTGCAGACTAATGCTCCAAGTATAGACTTGAAGGAACACTGATCTTGGTTTGAGAGTTATTCACTGGGTACCATCAACAAATACAATTCCTATTGCCATATCTATCTCCCAGGAACTAGAAATTCACAATTTTTTTTTGCAGAAACTATATTGGTTGCCGTATACTGTATACTCCGTGATTTGAACTAAATTCTTTTAAAGTAAAAGGATACTCGGGCGATGATAGGATTTTTAAGAGTTTTTTTGAAGCAAGAAAAACTTGAGATTTAGGTCATTAAGTTTAATTAATTGAATAATATATATATATAAACTGAAAATAGCAATGATTAAATGCAAAAAAAACAATACTTGTCAATATTATTGAGAGGTATATTCCTAGAGTTTTTAAAGGTCCAGACGATATTATTGAAAATTTGCATAAAGAATAACGCGTATGATTAGTGATTTTCGAGATAGGTAGGCTAAAGGGAAAACACTGTCATGTTTTGGTTTCTTCGTTAATTAATAATTTTAATATTATAATAAGCTGGCGTGTTGTGTTGGTAAGAAAAAACCTCAAACAGGGTTGCGATTATCCAAGTTCAGTTCCATCAACGGTGGGCGGAAAGTGATAGAATCTCTCGGACAAGGTCTTTGAAGATGGAAAGTATCATTCTATATACAAATAATTTCAAACACAAACAGACCATTATATGATAAGAAGCCACACAAGATCAATACCAGCATCTTATTTTCCGATGGATGTCTCCGTGTTTTAATCTCCCAGCCAGCATCTAATTTTCCCATTCGATAGCATATTAGCAAACAAATAAACAACGTGTACGCGAGCTGGGCACAGCTCTGTTCCCATCTGTAATCCTGCGCTACAGAAGGCGCAAAATAGCCCAGGCTCCATCACCTAGCAAGAACCGGCGCTGCAACCCTGAGAGACATCAGCAGGGCCCCTCCTCCACAGCCAGCCTGCTTTATTTCGTTTAGCTGTAGATAACATATAAACCATGAAAAGTTTTTCATGCAGAGAGTTTATGCCGCCTCACAAGCCGCCGCCACATACACAACCGCATTACAAAAAGCAGAGCCAAACTCATAAGACAGTTTATAGGCTCGCAGTACAAAAACAATCCTAAAAATTCAAACCTTTGAAATGCTGGAAAAAGAAAACATGTTGGCAGGAAAGAAGTTCTAAACTTGAGTTTACAATCAACAAGACATCAATAATTACCACTCATCCTCCTCACAGCAATCTCAGAAGCAGTCCAATATGCATGCAGGTAGATCCAACTGTGAGCAAAACAGTGCATATCAAGAGATGACAAACACATAGAGATTGCCTATCCCAAACTATAGGCTCCAAATTTTATGGCTGCAGGACTAGTATCTCTTCTACCAGTTTTGCAAATGAACAAGATTGATATCGAAAAATCATTGCTGCTGTTATAATCAAGTTTTTAGTAAGTTTCCTCGTCATCAATAACCTTGTCCAGGGCTAATTGGCAAAGCATACCAACAACAATCTGCAAATATCAAGTGTGATAAAAATTCTGACAAAATGACAAGATAGGGGTATTCAGATCCTAGGCCACTTCTATAACTTGGATTCAACCACACTGACCAGATTAAATTTTAAAATTGAATTGGACAATCAAACTTCCTCCATACTAAACTATTGATGCAGTCACATCCTTTCTATCTCACAATCTTACTAAAAACAACCATCCATGCATAGCTCGTATAACTTTCAGACAACCAAAAAAGGGCAGAAAGGAGCTGCTTAGCTAATCAAAAAATGACATTTTCATCATTGATAAAAATCCTGTACATTTGGTGTATTTCAAACTGAAACAAATTGAAATATCAAGTGCACAATTAATTGCTTCTGCATCGGATAAGCAAATCAGGTTTACATAGGCATTCAGATATTTTCAGCTGCTTCAAGTGGGAAACAATACCCATGAACCAGCAAGTGAAAAAAGGAAGCAACCTAAAAATCTTCCTCATGTATTTATCCAATATGTATAAATATGTGCATGTATATGAATATTTCTGATTTTGTATCTGACATTATTTACCTGCTTCAAGGCCATATATTTAATATTTAACATCAAGCTGTATATATCAAATTCACTGCAACATATGCAAGGCTCAAACTAGCTCAAAAACTTTTCAGACACTGGTCAGATCCTTGGTGCATTATATGAGCATAGTTTGGCACCACAAGCAAATGAATGCCCACACGTTTAGATCATATTTACAAGAATGACAGCACATCCTAGAATCACAATCAGGGTTGTCATCCCAGATTTTGCATTAACATGCAATCCAAAACAATCCACTGTGCAGCTAAGGTACTATATATATACTGATAAAAGTGGTGAGACCTGGACATGGTAACAAAGGGAAGGAATAGGAAAAGATTTTATTAAAAAAATTATTAAAAGATTGAACATGGTATATATAAATCAAGTTTCTAAAAACTGATCGATTTGTTCACTAAAATTTAATAAGCATCTTCAAAGAGTAAAAAACTACAGCACAAAATAGTTTGGGTGTTTACTTGTTTTCTAAGTGGCATCGCTTGAAATACTTTAAATAAACGAATGATATGCACTTTAAAAATTCTTTAATAAAACATATGATAAGCACTTTAAAAATACTTTAAATAAACATATGATATGCGCTTTAAATCGTACTACCATAATATAAAATAGCGAGCCAACTAAGGCTATCCCCCATGTACTAGATGCTAAACTAACTGGAGTACACTTTCCCACCATCCACACATGATGAACTGAAACATTCTGCAGTAAGTAGCTATGATCTTGATAATATAGAAATATTTATTATAGCTATAAGCTAGTCAGCATGATAATTGCAACTCACTATGACATAATATTTTTTGTGCAATCCTTCAATCTGGTCGAAAATTGCAATATCTTAACCAATGAACTAAAGAATTCATCTCATAACTCTAGCAAATCCATCTTCTGTTCTTAGAAGACTCATTTCCTGTTAAAGGCAACATCCTGAATTGATCATGCATGCTTCAAATGATGACACTAACATGCATGGCTCATGCAATGTACAAATAACAAAAATGACGTGCATGGCTCACTCTTCGAAAAGAGCAAAGACAAGCATGAGAAAACTGCTTGATTCCTCAAAGTATCAGACTTTCCTAAAATCGATTAAAAACTGTTAAAAGTAAGTGATTTTGGCTCTAATAACAGGAATATTTGAAAAGGAAAGCAATGCAGAGACAAGACATGCAAGTCGATCACAACAGCATATACAAACCAACTATGAAGCTTTAGGTTCCAAGAGATAATTCAAGTTATTCATATCTTGTTTTCAAACTAACTGAAAATATTACCACCAATGTTATTCATATCTTCTATACACACGCTAGACTAACTGTTCTTATGTACATCTGCAGCTACCCATGACAAAAACTATAACATTAACCCTTCCAACATTCTCAAAAGCTCCTCAGTGAACAGAAAAAGGCACAGAAACAAGATACATTTGTTACCCTCTCATCTCCACGGGATCATGTGTATGCAGCATTGATTTCAGCTGATGTCAAAAGAGTTCGACAGTCATCACCTCCAACCTCCCAGTCAATTCTTTAACCCTGCAGAGCAGGAGAACTACATTCTCAACTGTATATAGATCAAAGCATAAACGAATTAGCCCAATTTCTTTTTTTTAAAATAAATCAAATTCAATAATCACAAAGTTCATTATATATATATAAAATCAATTAAAACATAACAGAACATCTCTTCTACATCATTTCCCCCCTCATTTTCCACTCTTTCTATGAAGCAAACTAAACCATATATTGACTACATGAAATGTTTTCCCATTATCTCACTTAAAACAACACTAGCTCCTCTTCCTGTTACATTGGTTCACAGATTCAGCAACTAGGAAGTGAAAAGGGTAAAGAAGAACACTAAAACATTCAGAAGTATCAACAGAATCAGACCTTTGAAGGAGCTTCATGAACCTTGTAACATTCCGGGGTGATTGAAGCCAGCCACATACCAGGAAACAAGCACTGCAGAAACAGAACCAACAAAAACACATATCAATTAGTCATCAAACCCGTCAATTACCCAGAAAATAATAATAGATCAGAAAGAAAGAAAGAAAGAAAAAACGATGATTACACACATCGAGTTGTTTTTGCACATGCTTAGCTCTCTTCTTTGACCTTCTCGCGGGCTTTGACCCAGTCAAGGAATAAATATCTTCTTCAATTTCTTCTCTAGTAAGAGGAATCGAAAACCTCAACTTCTTCTCCTTCTCCTTCTCCTTTTCCTTTACCTTCTCTTTCTCCTTGTTGTTGTTGTCATAGTTATTAGCATCATTACCATTCTGGTTCGACCGAGTCATTTCGTTCCGATCACTACTTGGCACCTGAGATTTGATCTCTTGCACCGCGCCTCCACCAATCTTCACAGTACCTCCGCTCCCATTCAAACCCTTATTAACGGCTCTCCTCGGCCTCAGATTCCACGTCTTCGGCATCGACTCCTCCACATCCTCCACTACAGCAGCAGAGTCCAGATCCCCTGCATCCGCAGCCACATCATCAACCATGCACTTGCTGCTACTGCTACCGCTGCAATTTTTGTTGGTCCTCAAACGAATAAAGATCTTCGATTTCCTCTCCAAAGTCTCAGCATCATCAGATTTTTGTTTCGATAACGTCTCAACCTTTACCCCGCCGTCTCCATCCAAGTCAGCAGCAGCAGCAGCATCCCGGTGAGGAGATTTGCTGCACCGAGAGCGGTGGTGGTTGGTGGCGTTGTTGGAAGGGTTCATTGACCATTTAAGGTCTTGTAGAGGAAAGTTATGGAGTGGCTGGTGTGGTTTGACAGTAGTAGAAGAAGCCATAACAATATTGCTCGTGTTTGGGTTGGGTTGCAGGTATGGACCGAAACACCATTGAAGAGAAAGGAATCCGACTTTTTTCCCTCGGTGTTCAAATCGGCAGCTCGATTGAGTTTTCCTGTCAGGGAAGGAATCAGTGAGTGAATTTGCTTTGGTTGAATAAAAAGAGGAGAACGGAAGGAAATTGGAAGCCTGGAAAGTCAAATCAGGGCAATCTAAATTTCATGGAATTATATGGAGGCTCAGAGAGAGAGAGCGGTTAATATACAGAAACTATTACCAATCTACTACCCTTTGTCGAGGATGTTATGAGGAAAGTGGAATGGATACAAGAAGAAATCTTGTTAATTATTTATGTTCCCCATTCTGTCCTTGAGAATTTTGTTTATTTGCATTTGGCCCTTCGTGTATTTGTTTTTCAATATCATTACACCATAGAATCTTGGCTGGCAAGGCAGCTGAGGCGAGGCGAGGCGGCGGTGGAGATTGTTTTTTTTTGCTCCCCTCCCTCTACCACGCAAGACAAATTCGAGTGGTTGTTATTTTGTTGTTCGTCTTGAGTTTAGACTAAGCTTTAAAAATATTTTTATTATATAATTTTGATATAAAATTATTTTTGAAAAATAAATATATTTTATTTTAATTTTTTTTAAAAATCAAAATTGACTACAATACTTATAACAAATATGATATTTGGGAAATGCGTTTACAAAAACACTTTCAAAAAAATTTAAATTTATCTTATTTTATTTTTTTACTTTAAATTTTAAAATTATTTTGATGGGTTGATGTCAAAAATAATTTTAAAAAAAATAAAAAATATATATTATTTTGATATATTTTTAAAGAAAAAAAACATTTTCAAAAACAACATAAATCAAACTCATAAACAAATACGGAAATTAGCTGCACAAACTCCAATCATTTTCACTTCCGTGCTCAAGAAAATTTAATAAAAATAGTTATAGTTGAGTGGGTTTTATGTCCTTGGTCGTTTCTTGCAAGATTTTATCATTAATTCAAGGATGTTGATCTTCTTCCATCCAAAAAAGTGGCAACGGGACCACGACGATCCCTTCTTTTGGTGGAAAAAAGGTGTTTGACTCCGGGTTTTGACTTTTTATTGCTTGTTATGGTGTTTGATTTTTTATTTTTTTAATATAAAAAATGCATTTCCAGTAATAAATTGTATAGCAACCTTCTTTCCTATTCTCGGGAGTCCCCGTTTCATATTAGCAGTTCTGTCAAAATGGTTTGGTGAAAATCCATGTCTCCTTGTAAGAGAAAAAAGAAAAAACAAAGCATGAAGTGGTTAAATCGGGAAACGTTCGCACCGTGCAGGTGGTGTCCAAGTCTTGCAAGAGTAGTTTATACATTTATGTGGTTTATGTTTCATTGATTGACCAGAACTCAGCCACCAATTCAACTCCGTCTAGCCATCTGTCAATACCGGTCCCACTTCCATTTAAACTTTGGAAAAACACAAGGCTGCTTTTGCTAATTTATTATTTATTTTCCTTCAATTTTTAGAGTGTATTAGGTATTGATTTTGCTATTGTGGTTGAGATTTTAAAAAAATAATTTCATGAAAAACATTTTAGTTGGGGTTCAAAATAACTTTAAAAGGTGTTTGGTTAAAACTGTAGTTGAGTTTGAGGTTAATGAAAAGTAATTTTAAGTGTTTGGTTATCAAGTTTTTTCATATTGCTTTCAACTTGTAAATTTATTTTAATATATATATATATATATATATATATATATATATATATATTGTTTTTTAAATATTTAATAATTATAATAATAAAATATAACTAATAATTCAAGTAAATTAGACATTTGTTTTTATTCTCTCATCAAACTACTTGTAATTTCATCATGAACTATAAATTCATACAAAATTAGGATTGCGAGACAAAAATTATAATGTGATATTGTTCTAATATATTTATTTATATTTTAATTAATTTTTAAATTATATTAATATGAAAAATATATTCTTTATATAAAAATATAATAAATAAAACAACAACAAATAACAAACTCTAATATAAATTATCTCATCTCCTTTTATTTTTTATTCATTCCCCCAGCCCCTTTATTTGGTGTCGTTTTCTGTGAATAGCAGTTTTAAGCAAATTTTATAGGTGGGGTCCACATGTTTTTTTTCAAATCTCACCTTAACCAAACATCTAAATCCTTAATTTTTTTGCAACCGGAGGTTACACCACAATCTCAAACACCCTCTTAGATTACTCCTAAACTGGTTTTCCGAAATGGAATTATAACCTATCAAATTATATTAAATTCTTTCTCAGTTCAATCATCATTTTGATGCTTAAATTAATATATTAAAAAATATATTTTTTCTATTACAATCTAAAACTAACATGTGCATCTAACCCAATCTAGAGAGTTGTTTTTTTTAACTATTAGCAAGTGTGTGTGTGTGTGTGTGTGTGTGTGTGTGTGTATACTAGCTATATGCCCGCGCGTTGCCGCGGGCATTGTTGTGTATATAATATCATATAATCAAATTAATAACGATAAACTTATAATACAGCCTGTATAAAAAGTTCAGAACCATAACATAAAAGTGCTTGTTTTGTAAACATAGGTTACATCTTTTGGAATATACGTAGTGTCACAAAAGATGACAAAAGAGTGCTAACTATACAATTTATACATTAGTGTAAAATATAGGGATGTTGAGGTGTAGAACGAAGTTAAATCCCTTCTTCGAAATGAGACATCTCATTTTGTTGTTAATCTTCCTGACAAAAATAAGAATCACAAGGTGATAAATTAAATGATGAAGAAATTAAGTCATCTAATAGAAAATTCTAGGAAATATAATGGAAGAACATATGCAGCAAATCAGTAAAGAAACCATTAAAAATTAACACCATATGCTGTAAAAATCATTGTAGACATTAGAAAGAAAGGAAAAAAGGAAGAGTGCAATTATTGGGGGATAAATTGTATTAATGGGAAACTATCATGCCAAATTTTTAGACGAAACATTTAGATGGAAACAATGAATAGTAGAAAATGAAGTATTATCAGTAACAATCCTAAATTTTTTGCTCCTATTTGTTTAATTTGTTTAATCTTTCCCCCTATAAAAAGGCTAGATGAAGCATGAGAATTTTTTTTTCTTATCGCCGAAATTTCTAACGAAATTTCGGCAGAGTCTCCCCTATATCGGGAGATTCCATATTATCCATAACACAACCTGCACACAATTTGAGTAACATTTCATCCACAATCACATCTATTTTTAATACAATCAATTGCATAATTCAATTTAGAATATGTTTAGGACAATATTCATTCTCAAACTCCATCATAAGATCTAGTAAAGCAATTGATACGCATTTTTAACAATAACAAAAACAATTTAGGCAACAATGTCAATAGTAGAAGCCAAAAAACCATCAGTATGCAATTATAAGAAAAAGAAACATCAATTTCAAAAAAAGCACCAGCATTACTGAAAACTAATTAAATGCACAATCTAGTTATACGGGTAATTATATAGCATATATATTGGTTGTATTATGCTTTTTGAACTAAGTTTAATAATTATCATGCATTCGCAGTTGTATTGTTCAAAAAGCAGCAACATTGTTCATACGTAATCAAATTCACAATCAAGTTAAGTTTAGTAATTGCATTATATATCTAAAGTTAAGTTTAGTAATAGAAAGGTGTGCAAAGTGACCTCTGATGGTGGAGAAAGGTTGTCTTTGTTCCTTTTAGTTGGTGGCTCATCTTCTTCATCGATAATGATTGATTTCTGTTTTAGATGACTGCAAAATTAAGGAAAAGAGAATATTATTGTATAAGGAAACTTATTTATAGGGAATGCAGGTGATGTATGAAAATAAAGGCATGAAATTGTTCATTAATGACTAAAAGTATTGAATTTGAAAATATAAATATATGTGTGATAAAACGAAACTTACATTTTTTCTGAATGAGGATCGGAGAAATCCAAACTTGCTGATTTTTAACATCATGCTTAGAATTTAAATCCTGCAGCAAAAATAGTGCATATATATTTGTAAATAAAGATGTTTCCTTTCATGGAAAAAAAAAGACTTTTTCTAGGACAATTTTTAGAAAGAATTTGAACCTACAATCAACACAACATTAATGTGCCTGTAATAAACTATCTTCAACTCTCTTCGACCTATGAGTGCCCAGGCAATAGCATGGGCTAGCCCAAGCAAGTAACCAGTAGGCCAACTGGGAAATAACTACATTGCTTCAGAGATATTTTTGGGAAAGAAATGGTAAAAAATAAAGGTCTACATAAGATCAATAAACAACGGAAACACCCCCTATACCACACCAACTCAACCAAACAATGCACCTCTTTACATGCACATGTTGAAAAGTTAAAAGCCATTTGAATAAACTTTAATCATATGACATGTGGCCAAACTCTTTCCCAAAATTTTAGGAGTCAAATTATAGAGTGTTGTCTCTGCCTATATTTGTATATCAATATAGCATTTTATCCACAACTAAGGCAGCTCACATTTGCAGTCGTTACAATGAGCTTTGAGAGGTTTATTACTGGGAGAGATGGATTATAGATAAGGAAACTCAAAATAATATAATACACCAAGTGTGAGCTCTTAACCATTATGCTGAATACATTATTGATTAGAAACGCAGGCAGATACTATAATTCAACTTAATCAATGCCCATGGATTTCCATGTGAAGTACAAATAGCTTATAATGAAACAAATACACACACACACACATAGATGCATCCATGCATTACCAACCTGATTTTGTGAAATAGCTTCAATATGGCATCCTTAAGCAGAAAGAGTCTTACAAAATTCGAGCATTCCACTGGCTTCTGGAGATTCCTAAAAGCAATAAGAAAAAACAATTCACTTTAATGATTTTCAGAATTTAAAATTAGAAATATAACACAGAATTTCAGACCTTGATAAGAAATCTAAACATCTAAAGATATATTACAATAAACAATGCATTGTGCCTAACCAAATTATGACTAGACAGTAGAATCTCAGACAATCTTTGCAAGCACCCTGACTCTACGTATAATTTTACTTGGACAACAGAGACCTTGCATCATCCAGACTTATTCACAGCCACGATGAAGAGGAGTTAGCATGTCTCAAGCCTTGACCAGGATACAGTTGTAAAAAGTGGTTTTGGGTTAGCATGTTTATTAAAAACAGATTCCTAATAAAAATTCTCACGACCATAATATAAATCAGCAAACTAACTGCTAAAAATTTCCATCATGAGCACAACAAATTCAAACATTTTTCAAGATTTTCGTAAAAAGCCAACTAACCTCAAAAGTAGGATGACCAACACAATTGCTATAGAAAGGAAGTCTTTGCAGCAATTTGTGAGAAGCAGCAGACCAGAACCTCAAGAAAGAAGAGCAAAAGAAATAGGATCAATGACGCAAGAAATCCAAAGCAAAGTTGAGAAGAAAAATGGAAGAAAAAGAAGGTACCAGAGGAAACGAAACGCAAGAGAAATATGCAGGAGAGAAAAGAGCAAAAACAGCAAAGATAAACATTACAATTACAATGAAAAAATGACTTAACAGAGGAAGGAAGGCGGCGGCGCAGTCCACTGAGCCAAAGATCAAAAGAGAAGAAGTAAAAAAAAAAGCATGTCATCCTGCAAAATGCACAGACAAATTAATTAATGTGAAGTGACATGGTGCAACAGGACTAATTGAAGTAACGAAACCAGATTGGAACAGTCACAACCAACGAAGAAAGCAAAGCAAACCAAAATAGAAATTAAGCCATCAGCCGAGAGCAACCAAAACCAAATCAATAATCAATTCATTTGATTTTAGGCTCTAAACCGAGAGCAATTAAACCCAATCAACACAAATAACAGTCAATCAAACCAAACCGAGAGCACCCGAGAATGAAACCAACCAAGCACTAAGTTTACCCGAGAATTGAACCATCTCCAAACCGTCGATCAGCCCAACCCGAACCCAATTGAACCAATAACCCACTCCCCAACACACACAAACAACCAATCGCAAGCAGCCCGAGCCCGAACCCAAGAAAACCGAACACACAGACAATGAGAAATCCAAAAAAATCTAACCAATTGCTGAACACCCAGACCAGATAAATCAAAAATACAACGAATTACTGAACACCCACACCAGAAAAGAAGATGAATCGAGGGAGAAGATGGAAAAAAAATGAAAAAAAAGGAACCGAAGAACCCAATGCAAAGAAACCGAGCGAAAGCAGAAATTGGGGCAAAGAAGAGGGCGAAATCATACCTCATCGAAGACCAAGAACGACCCGAAGCCAACCCACAACCCGCCATCCTAGCCCGAAAGACCAGCCGTGAGCCAAACAGCCCGTCGTTCTCCTCTGGCAGAAACGAAGGAACCGAGCAGACGAAGTGAAGAAAGTGAGAGAGGAAGAGACGAAAACAGTCCCCAGAGAAGAGAAAAACGCACGGGCTCATTAAGGGCAAAATCGCCCGGACACTGCCACAGTCCACAGTACTTACAGTCTATGTCTACAGTGCAGAAGGCCACACCTTTTATTTGTTTTGTAATATGTTAAGCATTGAAATCTTTTTTTAAGGCATATTTATTATTATTAATAAATTGATAGATGAGAAATAAGTCTTTTTACATCCTAATTGTATAGTGTAATGACTCAAATATATTTGAAAATAAAAAACATGAACGTGATGTTAAGGGGTATTTTTGCATTTGCACAGTGAATGTTTTGTTATTATAATGTCAGCTGAAGAAAAATTTGGCATTTGTTCAAATATATAAAAACAAATAAATTAAAATGCACAGTAGAATGGCTTTTTTCAATTATAAAAAATAATTTTTTTTTCAACAATGTTTTTGAAACAAAAAACAGTCACCAAATATCACCACAAGCTTCATCTAAATAGCATGAACGTTAGACACTCGCTGACATAAAATTGATTAAATCTATCATACAATATTTTATAAATCATCACGTCCAAGCATGAAATTTATTGTAATCATGCCGAACACCATAAAAATAGCTGCAAGCCCAGCTGCGCCACCTACAAGAAATGAGGAAACTGCCATAATTGGTCTATCAAGTCCCATTGATAATTTTTTGTTTGAATCTGTGTACTGTGAATTTATTGGGCACGAGGGTTGTTCGGTAATATTGATTCATTAAAAGTGTATATGATTGGATAGGCTGGGAGTCTGGTCAGCATGGAGCACGACGACACGCGTGGCTGTATTCAGATGTGTCCACATGTCTAAGAGAAGTAACACGTAAGCAAGAAGAATATGCGTGAGCACGTGATCTCTGAACCTTTTTCCTCGTTTATCCTCGTTACTGCATGCGTGATTTCACTAGCATCCTCGTCCCCCCCTCCACTTATTTTTTTATGGCTATATTTGGGAAATGTATTAAAAATTATTTTTAAAAAAATATATGTTTTATTTAAAAATATATTAAAACAATATTATTTTTAATATAAACACATCAAATCAATCTAAATATATAAAAAAACCCTGTTAAACACACCCTTCATTCATCATCTTCTAGATTCTAAAATAGAAATAGTGTAGCTATCACTACTAAATTATCAATGTTTGTGCAAAAATTTAATAATTTATATTAGAATAGCAGACAACCTTAGAAATATTCAAAACCAAAGTTTGATTTTAATGGAAACTTAAAAAATGGAAAATTATTCAATGCCCTACCAAAGTTTATAGCTTTATGTCACTGAAGCAATTGGGCCGGCGCGAGTGCATGCTCGCTAGGATTCTCCACGACTCCTGAGGATGGAAAGGCCCTCTCTGAATTAGTTAATTAAAAAAAAGCTAATTAGAGTGCTAAGAACGTCAACTAACATATCAAAAAATAATTTTTAAAAAATAAAAAAATATTATTTTTAAACCAAAAATAATTTTAAAAAACAACTAAAGAATTCTCACAAATCCCCGGCCATTGCTTTTTGTTTTAAGAAGTTGCTGAAGCTCCGCATGACAAGTGGAACAAATTGATAGAACCAACACATGTAAAGAAAAAATAAAAAAAATCCCAAATCGCAGGAGTCTTACACGTGTCTTGTGATCCAGTGTCTGGAACAAGAAACCATGAATTGATTGCTAGCGTCAATGGAGAGAATTCCTCAGCATCCCCTGATATTACATTATATATTTCTGATTTGTTCCAGAAAGGAGTTATTCTACACAGTACAAGCATTTAAAGTTTGATCACTTAATTACTCACGTTGATATTAAAAATTAATCTGGATTTAAAAAATATTATTTTAAAATAAAATATTTTAAAAATAACATGGTAGAAGTCCATCTCTGTGGCTGCTAAATAAAACCTAAAAGAACCCTAAACAGCAATCCTCTCAACCTCCCATGTAAAAAAACAAGGAATGATTACACTGCTCAAAATAAAATATCAATATATAGCGGTACATCTACAGATGAAAGCAATCCCTCTCTTGCATATCAGAGATTCTTAAACCCTACCAGGCATCCAGAGTTCGCAGGATCTTTTGAATGCTTCTCTGCGACCTGTCCGGAATCACCTTAAAAAGCCATGAAGATCGCTGCCATTTTTGTCCAGGAGAAAAAAAAAAGAAATAAACTGTTCCATTCCAACATATATAACGAATTTATTGTTTAGATAAACAAAGCACTTTGTTTTGCCGGTCTTTTAACTTTCGAGAGAGATTGCAGTTCTTACTTAGACGCGGTGAAAAGCAAAAAAGAACACAATCATCACGTTAATATTTTGTATAATATTTTGGGATTCCTAGAAAACGAGAGAAATTTTATTGAATAATTCAGCAGTTTGGCCAAAAAGCTTACAGTCATATTTAAAACGAAAATCCTAGCTCTAATCCTTGTTGGACAAGCAAAAAGTGTTGGATCATTAATCCAACGTTGGGCTTATATGAGAATAATTATGTGTTTGTGGACTGTCAAATAAGGTGAAGCCTAATTAAAAATGATCTGCTAAGTATTTTTAGGCAATTGGGTTTTGATGTATCTAATAGGGTGTGGACCTTTAATGTGTAGAGATTACGGGGTTATTTATATTTTAGTGATGGGCTAAAATATAAATACCAAAAGGCACTTGGTTGCCTATATATAAGGGGTCATGGTCCCCAGATTACAAGTTCGAACATTTCTCACACTGACATCCCATTATCAGAGAGAAACTAAGGTTAAGGTAGAGAGAACAAAAGGACTCTCAAAGGAGAACTTGTTAATCTGGAAGGCCATCCGTACGACTCAAGATAGCGACTTCCGGATATGGATTCGAGTACGCTCCGCTTTATAATTTATGCAGCTTTATGTGTTCTTGATAATTCGGCATGAATATCATTTCTTTATATGTTTAGAAATGCTAGATTTAACAAGTGGTATCGTAGCCATTTCATGTTGAATTATTAGGAAAACAATTAGATAAACTTACGTGAATGTAGGGTCGATTAAAGATGTATTGGCAGTCTGCTGTAGGCCCGCCAATGTTATGTTTGAAGAAACTTGCAGCCTTAGCATGTATGTTTATATAGATATATAAAATATGTGTTTATGTATATATGGTGAAACTGGCAGCCCGTAGGCTGCCAGTGAAGGTGGAATATATATATAACCAGCGCTGGCTTTGCAAGCCAGCGCTGGTGACCATGAAACTGGCAGCCCGTTGGCTGCCAGTGAAGCAAAGATTGAACCAGCGCTGGCAAGGCCAGCGCTGGTGAATGAATTAAACTGGCAGCCCGTAGGCTGCCAGTGTAAGGAACTATCAGGGACCAACGCCGGTGATTAGTGCTGGTGAAGGAGATTTCAAACTGGCGGCCTCAGTATAAGGAAATCCCAGTGGCCTGCCAGTAAAGATGATGAAGAAGAAGAAGATAATAAAAAGGGGGCATATGAAACGATTGCACCGGGCAGCCGCTGCAATAATAGTAGTGTGGCAATGTTACGTAACAGCTGCCACATGGGCTGCATGCAGCCATTGTTGGTGCCACATGGACTGCATGCAGTCATTGTTGGTGCCAAATGGACTGCATGCAGCCATCACCACCGAGAATGCCTTTTTTAAAACAGGCCTGTGACAGTATTTATTTTATTTTTGTTGGGCTGTGGGTTTCGGCCCACAGCAAACAAATAAAAGATGTGGGCTTTAGGTCCACATAAATTATGTTGTATTATGGGCTTTGGCTTTAGAAAATTTTAGCCCATAATAAAATATGGATTCAGCAGGCTGGTTTAGGATCCGAGTTGGCCCAACCTCGAGTCCAGCCGCGAGGTCAATGGTCAAAGTCAACAGTTGACTTTGACCGTTGACTTTGTTAAAAAAAAAAAAAAAAATCGGTGCAAATTTATTTTCAAATATTGGTATAGTGATATATATATATTTTGCAATGAGTTAATTAAAACAATATGTCACCAAAGTGACCTCTTTTGTGGAGATTAATTTTATTTTGAAATATAAAGGGTTATGTGTATGCGATTTATGTTCTTATTGATCGGCCCAAAGGAAGGTCAATATTTAAAGTAAATGCATGCACACATGTAGTAATCAACGTGTGATGATTATTTGGTTTTACATGTGACTAATTAATTGACCCAAAGGCCAATTTATTTTTCGACATGTTCTTATTATTAATGTTTGATTACTACATTAAGATATCACTTACAAATTAATCTTTTATCCAAAGATAAAATATTAATGGAGTGTCCGATATCTTTGAGATGGGTTTTACCTTTATTTGAATTAATTTTTTGCTCTTAAGATAAGTTTTGTTTGTGAGCTTGTTTCAATTGTTGTTGTTCTCTTTTCAACGATTAATCCTGCTAATATAACTGCCAGTATCAACTCAATTCCTATGCTTAATGGCTCTAACTTCAAATCTTGGAAAGACAATCTTTTGATTGTTCTTGGAGTTATGGATCTCGACCTTTCGTTAAGGACTGATTCTCCCCCACCTCTTAAGGATGAGAGTACCTCGATGAAAAGAGGGATATGGAAAGGTGGGAGAAATCAAATCGCATGTGTATGATGATCATGAAGAGAGCCATTCCGTAAGCATTCAGGGGGCACAATGTCCGATCAAATCAATACAGACTAAGGAATTCCTTGCCAATATTGAAAAGAGATTCGTCAAGAATGAAAAGGTCGAAATCGGTACACTCTTGACAAGTCTCATTTCAATGAAGTATAAAGGCAAAGGCAATGTAAGGGAGTATATTATGGAAATGTCTCATCTTGCTTCCAAGCTCAAAGCACTTCAGCCTTTGAACTCTCCGAGGACTTGCTAGTGCATCCGGTTTTTAATATCCCTTCCTCGCACAATTTAACCAGCTTTAAGGTGAGCTACAATTGTCGAAAAGAGACTTGGTCTCCGAATGAGCTCATCTCACACTCGTGTTCGGGAAGAGGAAAGGCTTAAGCAAGATAGGACAGAGAGTGCTCACTTAGCCACCGCCTTTAAAGACAAGGGAAGGAAAAGAAAGAACGCTAAGGAAGCTGCAAGTACGAGCACCTCGAAAAGAAACAATTAACGAAATCAAATGATTCGATCAAGTACTAGTTGTTTCTTTTGTGGTGCTCGAAGGGCATAAAAAGAAGCAATGCACCAACTATCACGCTTGGCGTGCTAAGAAAGGTATGCTTCTTGCTTTGGTTTGTTCTCAAGTTAATTTAACTTCGGTACCTAGACACACGTGGTGGTTAGATTCTCGGTGCAACAACTCACATCGGTGTGTCTATGCAGGGGTTGCCTCGAGTTGCCGAAAGCCAAATGATGTTGAAAGATACATCTATGTAGGCGATGGCAAGACGGTTGAAGTTGCGGCAATTGGAAAATTTAGATTATTGTTAAAGACCGGACTTTATTTGGATCTTAACGAAACTTTTATTGTACTCGTCTTTTAGACGGAATTTGATTTCTATTTCTCGCTTTGGACAAATCAGGTTATTCTTGTTCATTCGAAATGGAAAATTTAGTTTGTTTTATGATTCCAAATTATCTCGGTTCCGGTTCTTTATCCGGGTTATGATAATCTTTATTTGATTGATACAATTGCTTCATTTAATGAATCCCTGCAATTAAGTACACGAGGTACCAAGAGAAAATTAACTACCGAGAATTCAGGTATATTATGGCACAAACGATTAGGTCATATCTCTAAAAAGAGAATAGAGAGACTTGTGTCAGATGAAATTCTCGATCCCTTAGATTTTACAAATTTTGATATTTGTGTTAATTGTATTAAGGGAAAACAAACCAATACAAGGAGATTTGTAGCCAACAAGACTATGGACATCTTAGAACTAATACATACGGATATTTGTGGGCCATTTCCTACGGTCGCTTGGAATGGTCAACAATATTTCATAACGTTCATAGATGATTTTTCTAGATATGGCTATGTATATCTCATAAGTGAAAAATCACAGTCACTGGATGTGTTCAAAAGCTATAAAGCTGAAGTTGAAAATCAACTCAGTAAAAAGATTAAAAGCGTCAGATCTGACCGTGGTGGTGAGTACTATGGTAGATATGACGGTTCAAGAGAACAACGTCCAGGACCATTTGCTAAATTCCTAGATGAATGCGGTATCGTCCCACAGTACACTATGCCGGGTTCGCCCACTATGAATGGTGTTGCTGAAAGACGAAACAGAACGCTTAAGGACATGGTAAGGAGTATGATTAGTCATTCTACATTACCAGAATCACTCTGGGGAGAAGCACTTAAGACTCGCAAAGATATATCCTTAATCGAGTACCCACTAAAGCCACTACCAAAACCCCTTATGAACTTTGGACAGGCAAGAAACCTAGTCTAAAACACTTACATGTTTGGGGATGTCCAGCTGAGGCAAGGCCTTATAGGCCTAATGAAAAGAAACTGGACTCTAGGACGGTAAGTTGCTATTTTATTGGATACTCGGAAAGATCCAGGGGGTATAAATTTTATGATCCCACAACTAGGTCGATTTTCGAGACGGGAAATGCCCGATTCTTTGAGGATGTCGAGTTTATGGAGGTGATAAAGATAAAGACTTTGTCTTTGAAGAGGAATATATTGATATTCCCACAGGTGTCATTAGCATTGGTCAAGATTCTAATTTTGACCATGTTGAAGACACAACGAATCAAGACAATGTCGAAGCACCTCCTATTCAAGAAATTGTTCCGTAAGAACAACCTCGAGCACCTCTAGAATCTATGCCATTAAGAAGATCCACTAGAGAGAAGAGAAGTGCAATATCGACGATTATATTGTATTTCTCCAAGAACATGAGGTAGATATTGGAGTGATGGAAGATGATCCTATCAACTTTCATCAAGCCATTGAATGTTCTAACTCTCAAAAGTGGATTTATGCTATGAATGAGGAGATTAAGTCAATGAAAGACAACAACGTGTGGGATCTTGTCCCATTACCTGAAGGTGTGAAACCTATTGGTTGCAAATGGATATTTAAGACCAAAAGGGATTCGAAAGGTGATGTGGAGAAGTACAAGGCACGTCTTGTTGCAAAGGGCTTTACACAGAAAGAAGGTATCGATTATAAAGAGACTTTCTCTCCGGTATCTTCGAAAGACTCTTTCAGAATTATAATGGCATTGGTGGCACATTTCAATCTTGAGTTACATCAGATGGATGTAAAGACAGCGTTTCTCAATGGTGACATTGATGAGACGATCTATATGTTGCAACCTGAAAACTTTGTGTCTGGAGACCCAAAGAATATGGTTTGCAAACTTAAGAAATCCATCTATGGACTCAAACAAGCATCTCGACAATGGTATTTCAAGTTTCATCAAGTGATCATCTCGTTTGGTTTTGAGATGAATTTGGTCGATGATTGTATATACCATAAGTTCTGTGGGAGTAAATATATTTTTCTGGTTTTGTATGTCGATGACATCTTGCTTGCCAGCAACGATATAGGCTTATTGCACGAAACCAAGAAATTTCTAGCTAAGAATTTTGAGATGAAAGATCTTGGTGAAGCATCTTTTGTATTAGGTATTCAGATACATCGAGATCGCTCTCGAGGTATTCTTGGATTATCACAAAAGAGCTATATCGAAAAGGTTCTTAAGAGATATGGCATGCAAGATTGTAAACCAGGAGATACCCCTGTGGCTAAGGGAGATAAATTTAGTCTCAATCAGTGCCCTAAGAATGATTTTGAGAAAAGAGAAATACAGAAGATTCCTTATGCTTCAGTAGTAGGGAGTCTAATGTATGCTCAAGTTTGTACGCGTCCGGATATTGCGTACATTACTGGGATACTGGGCAGATATTTAAGCAATCCAGGAATAGACCATTGGAAAGCAGCTAAACGGGTCTTACGGTACTTACAGAGAACAAAAGACTACATGCTCACATATCGGAGTTTGGCTAATCTGGAGATCATTGGGTATAGCGACTCCGATTTTGCTGGATGCCAAGATACCATGAAATCTACATCAGGGTATATTTACATGCTAGCTGGAGGTGCTGTTTCTCGGAAGAGTGCTAAACAGATCACTTATAGCCTCTTCCACGATGGCAGCCGAGTTCATAGCATGTTATGAGGCATCCAATCATGGAGTATGGCTGCGGAATTTTGTCACGGGGCTGCGTATAGTGGATGATATTGAAAGACCACTAAAATTATTTTGTGACAATAAGTCGGCAGCTTTATATTCCAATAACAATAGGAGCTCGTCGAAGTCGAAAGCACATCGACATTAAGTTCCTAGTTGTTAAAGGAAAGAGTTCAGAGTGGACAGCTTGTCTATAGAGCATATCGGTACAAACTCCATGGTTGCGGATCCGCTTACTAAGGGATTGCCACCCAAAATGTTTCATGAGCATACCGCTCGTATGGGTGTTTTGGCAATTGATAGTATTCAGCTTTTAAAGGGAGTTTGTAATTTCGTATGCTTTTATAATATAGACAAATTTTTCAGCTTATGGATATTTATGAGGTTATTTTCTGCGTAAATAAAGTCTTTGGTTTAATTTACACTCGATTTTTAGTATGGTTTGATCTCACTAAGGTTTAAGGGTGGACCAGTTGGAAATAGGCATGTTAAGATCATATTGCATGAAATTTCCATGCTACACATCCACATCATGATCCATGTCATTTAATTGTATTGACATACGTGACCTTTGATAGGTTGAGTTACGATAATTGTAACGAAAACCGCTTAGATCCTATGTTGGTATGATTACTGGACCGGATTGGTTATAGATACATCTGTTAATGACAGCAAAGATTGAGCTCATTTGGTTATTTTTTACAAAACATAATTATAAGGTTATACATATAGCCCAAGTGGGAGATTGTTGGATCATTAATCCAACGTTGGGCTTATATGAGAATAATTATGTGTTTGTGGACTGTCAAATAAGGTGAAGCCTAATTAAAAATGATCTGCTAAGTATTTTTAGGCAATTGGGTTTTGATGTATCTAATAGGGTGTGGACCTTTAATGTGTAGAGATTACGGGGTTATTTATATTTTAGTGATGGGCTAAAATATAAATACCAAAAGGCACTTGGTTGCCTATATATAAGGGGGTCATGGTCCCCGTGACATAAGTTCGAACATTTCTCACACTGACATCCCATTATCAGAGAGAAACTAAGGTTAAGGTAGAGAGAACAAAAGGACTCTCAAAGGAGAACTTGTTAATCTGGAAGGCCATCCGTACGACTCAAGATAGCGACTTCCGGATATGGATTCAGGTACGCTTCCGCTTTATAATTTATGCAGTTTATGTGTTCTTGATAATTCGGCATGAATATCATTTCTTTATATGTTTAGAAATGCTAGATTTAACAAAAAGGACTAATTATTAAAATTACCAAAATAGCAAAATAGAGATAATTACGGAAATTAAAACTGCTAGAAATCCTGAACAAGTTGGAATTGACAGAAGTCGATTCAGGCATGGAAATCAAGAGTTATGGCTAAAATGATTTTTTTAATTCAGCCAAAAAAAGTATGCAACAACAACAAAGTTGTTGATTAATGCTGGAATCGTCGAAACGCATTAACTAAATGAGTTTGCATCGTTCCAACTCTGACACCCGGACTACTGGAAAATTCAATTGCCCTTGAATTTTGAATATTCCCTCCTCAACATGTACGTCTTTGCCCCTTGTTCCAAATCAATCAATACTGGATGAGGGAAAATCTCTATGAACATTGGAGGATTTTATGGAGAAAATCACAGCTTAGCATCCAGATAAAATATTGCCAGAATCGCCATAAAAGAAACTATAAGCAGCGTCTATAAATGGAAACACGTACGCATTCTGGTTTGGTCTTCAATCTGAAGACGACAGACTGCAGATGGGAATCTCCTCCCAGCTTCCCACTTCCTTTCCCTTCCAAGCAAGCAAAAACATACTTGTACACTTAATCACTCAATTTATTTTTCAATCATCCTACATATTTGCCATTATATAGTTTTTTGTTACATTTCAAACTTTGGGCTCCAAATCTTATACCCATGAGAGATATGATCTACCTCTTCAAATTTGATGCACGTATATAATTTCCAACCATGGCAGAATCATTGCGCAGTCATTATTTAGCATGCTAGCCAGCAAATAACAATGGCTTATAAGGCACAAATAGCAGAATATATATATGGGCAGTGTCGATTATAAATTTCCCTTGGAAAACAATTATCTCATAATAAAATAAATAAAAAATTAGCCAGCAAAACTTTAATAAAAAAATCAAAGAAAAAAAATTAAAATTAAAATAATAAGAACTGAAAAAAAATATCATATGAGAAATTGTAGTCGAAGATAAACAAAACTTTAATTAAATAATAATAACAAAAATAACAATGAAAAATAATAAAAATTGAAAATGAAATACTATAAAAAAGAGAATTGCACAGTTCTTTTTCATTACAAGTGTATATGATTGGATTAGACTGGGAGTCTGGTCAGCATGGAGCACGATGACACGCGTGGCTGCTTTCTGATGTGGGCGTGTCCACATGTCTACAAAAGTAACACGTAAGCAAGAAGCATATGCGTGAACACGTTATCTCTAGACCTATTTCCTCGTTTATCCTCGCTACTCGCGTGATTTCACTAGCTTCCTCGTCCCACTTTCACTTATTTTCTTATGGCTATGTTTGGGAAATGTATTAGCAATTATTTTTTATTTAAAAATATATTTTAATGTGAACACATCAAATAAATCTAGATATATATATATAAAAAAAATAAAAAAAATTATAATAATAATAATAAAAAAAACATATTAAACACGCCCTTTTATCACTCGAGATTCTAGAATAGAAATAATGTAGCTATCACTACTAAATTATCAATGTTTGTGTAAAAAATTAATAATTTATTTTATTACAAAAATCAGAATAATGGATATTACGTTCAAGTTTTTTTTTTTAAAAAAAATGATAGCTTATAAGAATAGCAAAATCATGACTTAATATTTAATAAAAAAAATGATTCTATCATGATGAGTATGGATTTTTTTTACTTTCATGTAAATAATTGGGCCAGTAGAGGAGCGAGAAACGTAATATAGGTACAACTGTAAGAACTTGTTATCTGTTTTTGTGTTACATATAATTAATTATCATATATTATATTTTAACACCAGGCATTTTATTTTCTATTAATGGGAATCTTTAAATTCGTTCCAATCTACTAGATTAAAACAATTCTTTTCCCACTTCAAACTCAATTAATGTAAGATAAGTACGTAGAAAGTTGTTGACATTATTCCTAATGTGATAATAGAGAATTTATGATCTGAACTGTAAATTTTAAGTTCGGGTTAAAATGTGTATTTTTTATAAAAATCTGATTAAAAAAAGTATTTGTGAATATTTATTAAAGGGAATCTTTAAATTCTTTTCAAACTGTGAATATTTGTACCTATTGAGATGTAAGAAACATAAAAGTTAAGACCTCGAGGAATTACTGGTGAAAAACATAAATAAGGATGAAAACAAGATCTAACGAAGTTTTACGATATATTTACATTCATAGTTATATGATATGTATTTATAATAAATCATGAACCATCTAGGAATTAGAAATTAGAAATAAATCCCATGAAGATAGATGTTTCCCGTTTTATTTAATATGCTCCGCTCCGACATCTACCTATGAATTACAAACTATACCATTCTCCTTCTAAGATATTAATCATTTAAGTAACAAAGCATCGAGTCCCATGTATTTTGTCTATCTACCTATGTTTTTATTTATTTATTATAAACTGTGTTTCTGCTAATTAACAAGCATAAAATATTAATCGCTGAAAACCATGACCTCGTCGAGTCCCGGGTGCATGCTAGATGGTCCTGATTTGATACGTCTGTCTGATCATAAATTAAGCCTTCAAACCACGCAAGGATAATTAAGTGAGAAAAATAAAGCCTCCATATATGCTTCCTGGATAAAGCCTCCAATTCATAGTTTTGGAGACATATAAAATGTATTATTATTATTATTATGAATTCATTTTTCTGCTCTTTCATTTCCTTGGCCACCGCGTGCCAACTGGTTTCAGCTAGAGGGTTTCTGTGGCTTGGTTCAAGACTTTCTTCAAGGTCCTTGTTTCCTTGTTTTGACTTTCTTGAAAGTGGGTCTAGTTTGGAGTTTGGCACTATCTCTATTGCATTAATTATACTTTGAAAGGTTTTCCTTTTATTTTGAAAAATATGGGCAAACATTCGCATGCAAATTAAAACTTCTTTACTTCACCGAAAAGAAAAGGAAAATAAAGAGCTTTCCAGACCGCAACAAGTATACATGGTCCCCCAGCTTTGCATCTAGCAACCTGTTTGTCTTTACCACAGATGTAGCAGGGTGTTTGAGAGTATAGTTACGGTTATTTTTTAAAGTATTTTAAATTTAGAATTATATTAAAATAATATTATTTTTTTTAAAAAAAATTATTTTTGACACACAAAACATGAAAATGATCTGAAAAACATCTAATTTTTATTAATTTAATTTAATTTAATTTTTAAAAAAATATTTTTCAAAATACAATATCAAACATTACCTTTGAAGTTAAAGCAATGAAATCTGTTAAATCAGTATATTTAAAGAGGATTGAGAATAGTAGAATACGGAGTACTTTTTTAAGATTAGCCTGAAACTGAACAGGTTGCATGCATTCGGACAGTGAGTCACGTGACAAACCACCTCGCTCATAGTCCTGGCACGGACCACACCAGGGGAGAAAATCGGCATGATGATGATGATGATGATGGGGGGGTTGTCTTGTCGCTGGGTGCAGGGTGTGGATTTATTAACTGATCATTTAATACGCATTGAATCAATACCCGAGAGGAGAGCACGTGGGACAACTAGCACACCTAAGCACACGTGCTTAATTAATTAAAGAGATTAGTCATTGATACGAGTAGTGGGAAAAGCAATTGCGCTCGACATGGAAAAACAATTGAATGCTGCAAAGCAGAAATGCAGTCTACTTTTTAATTAATTATTATTAACATAAACTAATCGAGGAGGGAATTCACTATTCCCCTCGTCACAAATCACACTGCTTTATTTTTTTTTTGTTTATCCTTAATATTATTGTTTATTCTAGTTGTTGTAGGTTTAGCAAATTAATTTATATTGAACTTATCATTTTTTTTATCCTAATTGAGTTTAAACTTATCAAGATGATTGAGTTATACTAGGTCAACCCCGACATAATTAATTTATTTTACATGGAAAACATGTTAACACTACTAGGATTTTTTTTTACATCGATAAATTGACTTGATCTGCACCGTAACTAAGTTAACTTGAGTTTTCTTATTATATGTATAAAAAAATTTATTTTATAATACTGAGTTGATTGAAAATTAAAGTTATAAATTCTATTTCCAATAAGTTATCATGAAATTTAATAGGTTAACCCGATTTAACATGATTTTTTTAAATATTTTTCAATTTAATAATTCCTGATTTTTTTCATAATAATAAAATAATATGATCGATTTTTTTAGCACGCGGACAATGATCTAATAGCTACTACTACAACATGCGTTAATTTCCAAAAAAAAAAAACTTACATTAATTAATGGATTAAACTTTAGCCTTCCTGGCTTTTCTTGAAACCAGACAATTATTCCCCTCTTCATCTTTGATCCAAGTGCTATCAAAAACCTTAAAAAGCTCATATTTTTATTTTAATATATTTTAAATAAATATATTTATTATATTTTTAAAGAAGCTCGTAACTACTGAGCTTCTACACAAAACATAGTAAACTAAACAACTGTTTATTTAAAAACATGTTAGAAATTGTTTTTTTTTAATTATTTTATATTTAAAAATATTTTAAAGCACTATTATTATTTTATATTTAAAAATTATATCTTCAATATCTACACATTATAACAAATTAAAAATATTAAAATAAATAAATAAATTAAACCATAAAGCTAAAAACCACCTAAAAGTCTAAAACTACATGTTACAATACCCCGGTTATCTCAAGTATTTTAGTTTAATTTATTTATTATAACTAGTCCCATCCTTTAACTGTCCTGGAAAAAGCAAGAAGCTCTGTCAGCTCTGGCTCCAAAACCCAACCATTTTCTACCCTTCTTTTCCCATTCTGCTTTCTCACAACCCAGTTATCCCATTTGAAAAGCAAAGTTTATTTTGATTGGAAAGATCGAAACTTTGGTCTTGTTGTCTGAGAGGGGGGGAGAGAAGATGGGTGACAAAAATGATGGTTTAGGCTTGAGTTTGAGCTTGGGATATGCTACACAACGGAATCATCATCACCAGCCTTCTTTGAAGCTAAATCTCATGCCTTTGGCTTCTCAAAACAAACACGAAAAAACATCCTGGACTAACCTCTTTCAATCACCTGGTACCTGTTTTGTTTCTTCTTGTTTTCTGGGCTCTAAAAAAACAATCTTTCAGTACCGTCTTTGATTCAGATCTGTGTTCTGGATTAATCACATGATTCCTATTATTGCTTTTGTTATTGCAGATAGAACAGGTGATACGAGATTGTCTCAACGAGGGATTGACAGGAACAGGGTGTCGGCTGCTGTGGCGGATCACGATGACGAAACAGGGGTTTCTTCACCAAACAGTACACTATCCAGCTCAAGTGGTAAGAGAAGCGAAAGAGAACAGATTGGAGAAGAAACAGAAGCAGAGAGAGCCTCTTGCTCTCGCGAAAGTGACGATGAAGATGGTGATGCTTCGAGGAAGAAGCTGAGACTGTCAAAGGAACAGTCTTTAGTGCTTGAAGAGACTTTCAAGGAACATAATACTCTCAATCCCGTGAGTAGTAGCCTTTGGGCTAATCTCTTCTTGTTTTTTTTATAATGCTAGGGTGGTTTTTACTTCTGGTTTTGGTGTCAATTGATGAAGTACGTGGTGGTTTTGTAGTTGCAGAAGGAAAGGCTGGCTTTGGCAAAACAGTTGAATCTCAGGCCAAGGCAGGTGGAGGTGTGGTTTCAGAACAGAAGAGCAAGGTGAGATATTTCCCTACTCTGTCAGGGCTATTATTGGCATTTTCAGGAGTAGTACGAATATCAAGTATATAATTGTCTTCTTGCTTTTGAAGTTTTCAAGAAAACATGTATACTTATTGCAACAGTAAAATATAAATTAACTGCACTAAGAGAATGCTGTTTTAAATAGTTAAATTAATGAAATGATATTTTAAATGATATAAATCCATTTAATTATGTATATTCTAACAAAAATTTTTCTTTTAAAAACTTAAATGTACTGGAGTTGAAGAATTAAATTTTTTTTCTTTCATGAAGTTTGATGCTATTGTTTTTGTACATTAATGCATTTAATTGATTTATTTCTTTATTAGCTTTACTTTATAGGTTTTGACATTTTTTTTGAGAAATGTAAAAATAACATTTTTTGAGAGAGAAAATGCATTTGAACACTTTTCTTGAGCATGTAAAACAAGTATCGGAATGTTACAATGATATATTTTTTTGACTTTCCATTTAGCATATCCTCTAGTTGTTCTTAGAGTTCTTCAAGGGGTGTGCTAAACCAAAAACCAAAAAATACTATTTTGACTTTCAATGCTTATTTTACATGCTTTAAGAAGAGTGCTAAACAAAGTGCCCAAATATTCTCTTCTAAAAATGCTGTTTCTATGTATCTTCCAAGAAAGTCAAAACCAACAAAGTGAAACCAATAAAAAAATAAACCAATTGCATGCAGCCATGTGAATTTTTTTTTATTAAACTCCTTGAAGAAAAAATAAAATGTTTAATCTTTTCCGCTATGATACAATTGACTTTTTTTCATTGGAGTATACATAGTAAAAAAAAACAACTATATTTATACAATTTAAAATGCTGTTTTATCATTTTGCTTTTTAAAATTACGTTTTCCATCGGAGATGTTCTAAGAGTTTGTCTGCAATATTGTGGTCACGATTGTTTTTTATTTGAAAATAATATATTTTTATTTTTTAAATTTTATTTTTGACATCTTCACATTAAAACAATTTGAGAATACTATAAAAGATTTCAATTTTTTTCAAAACATTTTTAAAACGCAAAAACAAACATGCTTTAGTATTTAAGTATTTAAGGAGTAAGATTGTTGCCTCCATTTTTTAATGAACTAGAATTTAATGACACTTAGGATGGACCATTGATTGATTATAATCGCATCCAGGGTGTACAACAACGGTTGTTCTTTGTAATAATGCATCGCCATATTCAGGTGTTGTCTGCCCTTTGAACAGGCAAAAGAAATAGTAAATTCACCTGGACTACTGAAGTTTAGTATCCGTACTATGTTGAGTCAGTCTTCAATATGTACAAGTAGGGTGTTTTGTTGCCTGGTAAATGGATGTGTGCTCTTACATTTCGGTGATTTCAGAATTAGCCTGATTTAAATGGATTCTGAAATGTTTTTATGCCGAGGAAAATGGAGTGAAAACTGAAAAGCGAACATTTCCTTGTCGAATTGACGCAGGACTAAGTTGAAGCAAACAGAAGTGGATTGCGATTACCTAAAGAGGTACTGTGAAAATCTAACAGAGGAGAACAGGAGGTTACAGAAGGAGGTGCAAGAGCTCAGAGCTTTGAAACTTTCCCCGCAGCTCTACATGCATGTGAACCCTCCCACCACCCTCACCATGTGTCCCTCATGCAAGCGTGTTGTCTCATCGGCATCCTCATCTTCAGCTGCTGCCGTGTCCTCTGCTCTTGCTCCAATTGCCTCGACCACCCGACCACAGCGACCGGTGCCCATTAACCCTTGGGCAGCAATGCCAATCCACCAACGAACTTTTGATGCTCCCGCTTCTAGGTCATGATAGTTTGTTTGAGGTAGGAGACAAAATGGATGAAAGCATTTAGGATAAAAGATCCAGTTAGCTCACAGTGGACTAGTTGCACAATTTAGTGTTTACAAGTGGTAGGATGATGGAAGAACGACATAGGAATCCGAATTCTTTATCTTCATGCATATCATTGTAGGATTGGAGGTGGACAAAGTGGCTCTGCTGTGTAAAGAAGATAGTATTTTTAGTGATTCTAGTGAAGGAATGACTGGTCGTCTTATTAACTAAAAAATGCTTCCCTTCATCCTTTGATTACTGGTGGATTTTGTGTATGAATGGTTGTCAATTAGCGTTGATAAGCTAATGGCAAGGCAGAGCTTTCGGAACATGAAACCCCGACGGTTCCTGGTTCCTGCACATTATCATCGTTAAAAATCATATATTACAGATGAATATATTTGAACTTGCACCGCTCGTCTCGAGTCTTGGGAGGCGAGCCCTTGTAGAGCCGTTTGGAGAGCTTCGACTGGTCTACCCGTAAAAGAAACTACCAATCACAATCACAATCACAAACAGAAACACTCCAAAATTGAGTTGCAAAATGAATGGTAATTACTGACGGTTTAAGGAGGCTTTCGATCTTGCGAGATTTGTGTTCGATTCTTGTGATTGCAGACCCTGCCTCTGCATTCTCTGCTTTCGCTATTTCCCCTCTCCCTGCCATTCTCTCTCCCTGCAGTGAAACGACGAGGAAGTTAAGCGTTTAGCTACGGCGGGTAGCGATGAGCCTTTGGCGCCGTGTTTCTCCTGTTTTCGATTCAGCTTGGTGATGCTCTATGAATTAAGATCGTTCTATATTGGGCTATGGCCAGGGCCTGGTTCAAAGTCACTGCAGGCTGTTTAGCCTTTTCTTTTCATTGGCCTGGATTTCCACACCCTGTTTTTTTTATTTATTTATGATTATTATTATAATTCAAGTTAAAAAAAAATATTCTTTCTTTTTATTTTTCTTAATTTAATTTATTTTTTAAAAAAAAATAGATTTCTTTTTTGATTTATTATGAGGCCTGTTGTTACTTTAAAATATATAATGGGCTAGTCATGTTTCTTTACATAATATCCAAATAAACTGCAATTATTTGGACTTATAAAAATTTTAGACAATAAAGATGTTAGGTATACAACAATTAAATTATGTGTATTTGTGCTAGAAAATATAATCTTCAAAACAGCGATAGAAGAACTGTTTTTTTTTAAAAAAAATAAAAAAACTTTGAGAAGATAGAATCTTAATAAAGAAAATTAAAAAATATATATATAAAAAATCAAATAATATGATAAATGATTGAGAGTGATTATAATAAGAGTTTTGAAAATAATGTTTTAATAATAATAATAATAATAAAAAAAAACCCTTCAAAATTGCTAATAGCCAAGACGCGACCTCACCCTGACTACCTAAAAATAAACAGTTGATGGAAAAAGGATAGCCCAGACGTCATTCAGTACAAACGGTCATCGTAAATGAATTCTCCTCTTCCCTTTCCTTGCTCCTTGTTTTCCCTTTCCTTCCCATCAGAGCTCAAAGTCTTCCATCCGTCACCATCTCATTTCCCCATTCTCACACCCACCAAACAACTGAACCTGCAAAGGAAAACCCTTGTTCCTCCATCAATGGCAGATCCTGTCTCCTATTCCAAGCCCCTTTCGCCACTCAAGGAGCTGCACAACTCAAAACCCATCACCAGAACCAATAAGTCATTATCTTTCACTAATCACACACTCTGTAAGTCTCTCTTTTTCGTGCTCTTTCTTTTTCTTATTCCACTATTTCCTTCACAAGCTCCTGAATTTATCAGCCAGTCTACAATTTTCACCAAATTCAGGGACCATGCTCCCCTTCTTTTCATTGGCCTTGCTGTTTGCTATGGCTTGTATAGTAGTAGAAATGTTGAAGATTTTGACTCTGAATCACCTCCCCACTACCCTGATGATTCACAATCATCTTATGTGTCTAGAATTTTTCAAGTTCCTCCAATTTCTTATGATGGGTCTGAAAACTTGTCTGGGTATGATGAGAAAAATATGTACCAAAACTTGAATTCACAGAATTATAGTGGCGAGTCTATGATTAATGGTACTTACGGCCATGAACTGAATAAAACTGGATCGCAGTACTGTAGGGATGATGAGTCTATGGTTAATGGCACTAACGGCCATGAACTGAATAAAACTGGATCGCAGTACTGTAGGGATGATGAGTCTATGGTTGATGGTACTAACGGTAATGAGCAAAACAAGGGTGGGTCTTTAAATGCTGAAAATGACTCTGAAAATTCATTTGAGAATGGTGATAGTTCTGCGGTTCAAGCTTGGAATTCTCAGTTTTATCAGAGTAAACCGATGTTTGCAGGGTCTCAACCGAACTATTCACTTGATGAATATGGTAATCTAGGACAAGTAAATGATCACAGGCCACTAGGGTTGCCAATTAGGAGTTTAAATCCGAGGATTAAGATTCTGGATAGCTCTCTATTAAACGAGTCTGCTACAAGCTTCTTGGCGGCCTCAGACTCCTCTGATGGCCCTGGAAGGATTGCAAACGAGAATGGTTTTGGTGATATTCCTCCTACGAGCTTTGAGGAGGGTTTTAATGAAACTGTAGCCTTATCTTCTGAAATTCCATGGCATCCGAGATCTGAGATGCAGGAGATTAGAGAGAAAGAAGGTTCTTTTTGCTGGAGATTCTTCTCATTTTAGGTCTCTCTCAGTCGATGAAACACAGTTCGAGTCTCCCAAATCGCAGTCTTTCAGGGTCCACAACATCTCTGTCATTTCAAAGGAGTCCAGGTCCAAAACCTCTTGGTCCTTCACATTCTAGACCTCTCTCAGTTGATGAAGCTCAACTTGAGTCTCTCAAGTCACAATCTTTCAGGTCCATGACATCTCTTTCAACCCAAGGGAGCTCATCCTCGTATTCACCAACCACGCTTTCACCCTCACGTTCTGTTTCTTCTGAATTGCCAAACTCTGAAACCGAAGAGTTAGGGAAAAACAAGAGCTATCGTGCATCTTATCCTCCTGCTTCTCAATCACTAGCAACCTGGAAGGCTGGTGCTCCACTGAATGCATTTCATTTGAGGAGATACAATGGTGGCTCTTTGTTCCCAAAGGATTCACGGAGAAGCTTAAAGGATGAGATGAAAGATTTGAAAGGGAAATGGAATGAGCATACAGTGCGAAGTGGAGAGACGGGGCAGGGTTCTTTGAGATCAGATCAGAAACCTGCAGTACTTGTTAAAACTCCATCACTAAAGGGAAGATTTATCAGGACTATTAGAGCCAGTGGACATGCTGCAGAGACAATAAAAGCTGGGGAGGTAAGTGGAAACCACATCGACGAGAAAGGTTGGAAAAATATGTGATGAAGCGCAGACAGTTAACGTCGGGAAAGAATGAAATGAAAAGAGGACCTGATAATATGTTACATGACTCTGATAAAAAGAACTCAGATACTCGCCATCATGTGCCAAAGCCAACCCGTTCAAAGTATAAGAAGAATGAAAGGGAAGTGTTTTCAAAGAGACTCACTGTGGAGTCCACAGAAGAATCGGAAAGTAAGACCGATAACTCTCGAGTGAGTTCTGATGAACATTCAGTCCATCATGTTAATATGTTACATGGCTCCGATAAAAAGAACTCGGATACTCACCATCATGTGCCAAAGCCAGCCCATTCAAAGTATAAGAACAATGAAAGGGAAGTATTTTCAGAGAGTCTCACTGTGGAGTCCACAGAAGAATCTGAAAGTAAGACTGATAACTCTCGAGTGACTTCTGATGAACATTCCGTGCCTGCCACTAACATTGATGCAGGAGATTACTCTAGCGAGGTTGATAAGAAAGCTGGTGAATTCATAGCCAAGTTCAGGGAGCAAATTAGGCTTCAGAAAGTTGCATCTGCTGAGAGATCAAGGGGAAAGCGCTTGAATGGTACTCATGTTAGGTGAAAGATAAGCCCATACTGCTACCAGATAGATAAGAACATGGAGACGAACATGGTTATTATTCATCTTTTTACCTGTTCATTCTTCAATTATCTACTTCAGATTGTGTCTAAATCTACTACTGTAGATACTATATACAGTATAAATAATTTGTATAAAATTAAAGGTTTTATATCTTTCATGGAATTGTTAGACCTTCTAACTATTCTGCATTACTTTGACATCATAAACCAATAATATTGCCTAAATAATTTGTAAAAGCACTCCATCATCACCAATCTTCCTTTTTATTTGGTTTTGCTCCATTTTTATTGCGCATTGAAAAATAGGGGAAATGATCTTTGAGTGAGATCCTCAGCAGATGGTGTTGTATCTGTTGCAATTGCTGCTGCATGTGCATAATTTATTTATTTTTTAATCCAAAAAAACCGTGTCTAATTTTCTAATCACCTCGCCAATTATTAGAATCTAGACAAGCAAATAAAATATTGTTTGCCACAAAAAAAATAATTATGAAAAGAGATTTGGATTTCTATCAATGCACAAATTGACTTGAAAGTATATGGACTAAAATAAATAAACATAGCAAAACTTAAGTTTTTAAAACAACCTTTGGATTTAAGTCAAATGTTTTCTTTAACTAAGCAAATGTAAGAATTTTATATGAGTTCACAGTTAAAAATAAATTAAATCAATTTACAAAAATTGAAACTTTTATGGGACTGTAATTAAGAAGGGATTTGTTTTGAGTGAAAATGCCTTTTTTTTTGTTTAACAACTCATCAGCATTAAAATATTTTATAGTTAATTTTTAAAACTTAATTACTTTATTAAAAAAGGATTGCTTATTAAAATATATAAAATATATTTTTAAAACAATAATCTATTCATAATGTAATCCAATATTCTTTTTGCTACCATTACTATTCTTTTATTTCTCCACCACCACCACACACTCGGCCGTACTTTTAATGGTGTTTTTTAGAAGTTGCACCCCGCATCTTTAAGGTTGCTTCTCTCAGGCAACCTTAAACACCACCACCCTCGACCCCACAATCAACTTTTTCACTAATTACTTCACAAATCGTCTTGCTACGGCATCGGATTATTAAATTTTTTAAGTAAAAGACTTCATGGTCCATCCATAAAATATTTCCCGCTTCACTATCAAAAGCTTTAGTTTACTAATAAGAACTGATAGAAAAGAAAACTACTTTGCAATAAACTACGATATAATTACCTCTGAAGAATTAAATTCGATGAGTACATCATTCATTTGAAATGTAAGAGAGGCAAAGAGACAACGACGGCTCGAGACAGGGAAACGTTGTCGTCATTACACAACCGTTCCACTTTGAAACAGGCAAATTCTGTAACAATGCCTGGCATTCTAATTCAACTGTATTTATAAGATTTTATGAATATTTTTAAGAGATTTAAATTAATATTTTAATATATTAGTATTAAAAAATATAAACCAAGGGACGCAATGGGCACCGTTACTTTCGCTTCACAGTGTTAGTTGAGAGAGAGAAACACTGCTCTTCCTAATTTGTTTCACGTCTCTCCTCGTTGAAACCTCCAATCAACCATGAAATAATGATCCATTCAATTCTCAGCTTCTTCTTCTTCTTCTTCTTCTTCTTCTTGTAGTTGTAATCCATAGGAGGTTATTTCTAGTTGTTGCTTTTCCTTTTCTTTTTCTAAGTGGTTGTTCATAAATATAGACTTGCTACATATTGTCTAAATTGTTTTTTTCAGTTTATATTGTTGGGCTGTTCCGTCTCCGACGGATTTTCCATGTCTGAAGAAACTAGGGGTGCCTAGAGTGGTTGTACCTCACACACGTGTTACATTTATTCTCTGCCAAGGAATCTGGACAAAGGAGTTTGAAATTACAAGCTTCACTCTAGACCAAATGACCTGGACTGAGCAGACTCACACTTTATACCGACTTATATTTGTCCTTGTACCTTTTGATCATGGAAAATCTGTCAATCTGCCATTTTATTTTCACTACTTTGAAGTACAGTTGTCGTTTTATTGGTTTGATGCTTCCTTTTATTGCCAATCTGTCATTCAACTATCCCAGATTCGAAACCAAGACGAGGATGGGCGGGATTTCTCGTCAACACACCCTGAATGTTGCTTAAGATCCGATCATGAGGTTCTGGTTTCAACCGGACAAGATTTGGCCCGATGATGTAGTGACTTGCAAAAAGATTTTCTTTAATAGTTTTTCTACATCCCCAGTAGTCTTTCTACGTCAATTGCTGTCAGGAGTCGGTTTTTCCAGTTTTATTAGGGTTGGCTGCTTATAAAACCACCACTCTTTTATTTTAATTTTAGTAGCCAACCGGATTTTGAAGTCAGCATGAGTTGGGCTATGGAGGAAGATACCACAGGCAGGGAGGAGGAGGATTCAGCACTGGGCACGCTCCGTTCTAGTGATGAGTGTCAGAGAAAACACCCAGGTGCTGATTAACTTGCGCAATAAGAAAGCAGCTTCTTGCACGTGTGAGGGTATTCAATCTACTCTGCGACATGGTTTTGGAGAATGTCATTTATATAAAAAGCCATAGCTTGGTTACATGGGTGAATACAAAAGAACAAATGCTACAACAGACAACAGGGCATGTTAAGATGGAACTATCTAGTTGCTTCTGAAGGAGCTCTCTGATAAATAATTGACTCGTCTGAACCTGGTTTGGCATGATACTGCCCGTAGAATGCATATATTCCAACCATGATAACGCTCAGGACGACAAATCTCACCCAGGCTTCATGGTGTAACTGCATAAAGGAAATTTGGCTATCAGTAACTAGCTTTTCTATAAGAATAGACTGATTTCAGAGATTGGCAATTTGTAAGGAGGCATTGCATGTAAAAATGACTTCAAAATTGCACCTGAGCAAACAGGAACATGTTGAAAAAGACGCAAACAGCTGGCACAATGGGAACACCCAGGACACGAAAACCCTGGAGGGTCGGTGTAAGCCTGCGAGGAAAAATAAATGGAAGGCATTACAGGACAGGGAGAAAGATCATGAAGAAGATGGAAGCCAGGCTCATAAAACTGTTAACTACATAGCCTACATTAGGCAGGAGAGGCCTTGCTAGCCTTCCAAGAAATAATAATCAAGCAAACTCCATTGTATAACTCAACAGATAGCCCTTTCAATAGATTAAAATCCCCCAAAAAAAAATATCAACAGGAAAATCAAAAGAGTGATATTTGTTTGATGAGATGCAGCTAGTGCTCCGAGAATATTATCAGGCATCAAGAAATTCTACTTCCAAAATGTCCTTGTGCACAGTCTAGGATAAAGAAAGGCATAATGACTAAACAAAAAAGATGCCCACATTCCAAAGCCTGCAGTGTTCTCAAGTATTCTTTGATTCGTTTCACCAATTACCTCTCCTACCTTAAACTACAACTAAGAATCAGTGTTCCGTGTGTGAAAAGAAAAAAAATAAAGTTCTCCTGGAAAACAAAAATCCACAATTTAAAGACCACCCCCTTAGACACCAGACATGCCACCATTTAAATAATAGCATGTCTGTTGATAACATTTCATCAATGTAGACCAGAGGAATCACAAATTTAACCTCCACAACATTAGGACAATATTAACAGACTTTTACCCTCATGAGAACCACTTTTTCTTTATCATACAGTGTGGAACTAGTAAGGAGAAACATTCCACAAAAGGCACAATATAATACTCACTTGACGACAACAAAGAGCAGTAGTAGCAAGTATAGCTATAACAACTGCCACGACCAGAAAAAAATATGAAGCGCTAAAACGGTAGAAGATTCCAACAGCAAAACCACAGCAGGCAACTGTTACAATGCAAAGAACCCCTTCCCTCCATGCTGAAGTCCATCTTGAAGAAAATTGACTCACTGTCTTATCCTTCCACCGAAGTGCTAGGACGCATGCTGAAACAACAGAATAACCTGTCTGCAACCAGTCTAATACAATGTCAGGTGCGTATAACCCACAAATAAAAATCAAAGCACTCAAGCACTACTGTTGACAAGAAGCTTGAAAATCAAAATGCAAAAGCACTACTAATGACAACAAGCATGGAATTTTAAGAATAGATTTCATGCCTAAGCACAAACACATCCCAGCATGCCGTGTCATTTGTAATTCGATTCAATATTACAGGAACTGGCAGGCACACTGCAATGTGATTGGTAAGTGCAGGGTGGCAGTTTTAGAAAATAGATAGCAACTGTATCCCAAACAGGTTGCAGGATTCTATTCACACCTGAATTCTAATACAGAAGAAGATCAGAACAACATACCAATGCACCAACGGACAGAATGTGTGAGAGCATGTGCACATTAAACAACCCTCCCAGAGCGCCAGCAACAATACCAACCCAGACTTGAGAATGAATAGGAGTATGACGTGTTGGGTGCACTTTAGAAAATAAAGAAGGCAGTAAACCATCCCTTCCAAGACCCAGATATAATCGAGACTGTTTATGAAAAACAAGCTGTCACTCACAATTGCACATATACAAAATCATGTAATTATATGCAAGGTCGATGTGCGTCACCTGAACGTAAAGACCAACTAAAAGGGTCGTGGTAAGTCCAGCAACAGCACCTATGCTGATTAAAATAGAAACAAATTTCAAGCCCTTGGAGGAGAAAGCCTCAGCCAGAGGAGCATCTTCCCCGAGGAGATAGTAAGGCACCATCCCAGTGATCACCAGACAGACTCCAATATAAAGTGCAATGCATATTAAAAGACTTCCAATGATGGCTAGCGGCAGGTCCCGCTGAAAACCAAACAAATCAGGAAATCAAAATTTCCACAATCAGATTACGTATATGATGCTTGAAATCATAAATCATGATTGGATTTTTCTTTTTCATGATCTGATATATTTAGCACCAAATGAACAGAACATGCCTGTGGTCTCCTAGATTCTTCAGCTGAATTTGCAACTGCATCAAACCCAACATATGCAAAGAACACTATAGTGGCTCCGGTTAATATTTCCTTAACACCATGTGGAGCAAAAGGTGACCAGTTTGAGACATCAACCTCAAAAGCACCCACAAAGATTACAATGATAACAATGATAACCTGTACCAAAGCCAGACTAAGTCATTACATCTATTCTAATCTTACATCCTTTCATCAACTTTTGCATACAATATTCAACAATAACTCTGTTTGCAAGTATACATACCTTTAATACAGTCATGAAAGAGTTCACAATGGAAGACTCTCCAACACCCAGGCACAAAATTACAGTCAAAAGAGCAAGTAAAAATGGCGCTAACAAATTTATGGAAAGAGTTCCTCCAAAGAACTCTTCACCACCATGTCCAATCCAACTCGGAATATTATCTTTAAAAACAGGGAACATCTCTAAAATCGTAACAACATAACTTGCTAAGCTTCTTGCTATACTAGCTGCTCCAATGTGATAATCAATCATCAATTGCCCAAAAACAAGAAAAGCAGTAAGCTCATTGAATGCTGAGTATGCATACAGGTATGCTCCTCCAACAACAGCAGGTAAACGTGAAGCCAACTCTGCATAACACAGAGCATTCAACACACACGATAACCCAGCTAGTATAAAACTGCATGTTACCCCTGCATGGCAACATACCAAGAAGACAATTAATAAGAACACTTCAACAGAAGCATAAATCAAGCAATTCATATTGTTTATATCGATCACATCAATCAATCTGGAAAGCAGTCAGTACATCAAATTGGAAAGGAAAACTCCACTTGTACTAATATTTGGTGTGCATATGGGACATGATAAAAATGAAAAATCTTTTTCACCTCCCAGCACACAGATTTCTGTCCTCCACCCCCACGGCATATCCTTGTCATCTCCATCAGCTAAGAGCGTTTGGTGAGACAACGAAACTAGTAGACACGACAAGATGGGACATGACCTTATCAGAGAACAAAGTATAAAATCTGGCACGAGGCCAGACACAAGTACAACTGTAATCGGCCTGCACAATCCTTTCCAATTTCACATACCAAATGCTACCCATGTACTCAATCCATTGTAAGAGCAAAAACTTTTAAACTTATCGAATCAGCTTGCGAGTCAATCGAAATTAACTCCTCTCCCGGTCAAACATAAGGGCTATCTATCTAAACACCAAACTAACTCAAATTCTCCATCGATCAGACCTGAAGAAAATTATATACATGTATTATATACACAAGAAAATTCATGCTCGCTACTTTATAGCATTACTTATTTTGTATCGAATAAAAATCATGCAATACACGTGCTTAAAAGAGTGATATTAGATTGAAATGGAGAATACAGACCGGGGCCAGCGTCGCGGGCGACGGTCCCGGTGACAACAAAGATGCCAGCGCCGATGGAGGCACCAACGCCAATAAGGATGAGATCGAGGAGGCCGAGGCGACGGACGAGGGCATCAGTTGAATTACGAGAGACGAGGACGGTGTCAAGTGGAGAATTTACAGGTTTGGTCCTGAGAGCTGAGGAGCAGAAGTGAGAAAACCAGGAGGAGGAGGAGGAGGAGGAGGAGGATGGAGTTTTCTGCCCTCTCATTGATCAAATGATTTCTTCTTCTTTTTCCTCTATCAGGATCTCATAAATTATAGCGATTATCCGTTGTGTTTGTGCAAGGGACCTTGCAATGCGATGGATTCGGTGCTGCGGATTGGATGGCGTTTGGTTTTATTAATTATTATTTTTTGCGGTAAACGTCATGGATGATGTTTTTTTTTTTATCTTCTTTTTCATTTCAATTCATATTTTGTCTTGTTTTTTATTCTTCACTGCTCTTTTTTTCTCTCCATCTGGAAGAACTTCAGGTGGTGAATTGATCTCTTTGCAACGGTGTTTTATTTCATGGTGGTGTAAAACTGCCTTCCAAAATATATTTTAGTGTAAGAGTTTGGATGGTTTTTTGTAAGAAAAAACAAAAAGAAAAGATAATAAATGATAGAGAGAGATGGACGAATTAGATTCCACGAAGGAGTCCTCTTGCCACGTTCCCTAGCCAATTAACAAGTTATTTTTAGTGCTCACACTTTTTTCCCACGTGGATAACAAAATACTAAAATATTTATACACATGATGTATATATGTATATATATTTTTTTAAAATATGTATATAAGTTGAGTCTATTAAGTTAATCCATAACAATTAGGATATTATTTGTTTTTGTTTTTATTTTTTAGTTAAATGCTTTTTTTGTCCCTCATTTAAAAAAAAATACAATTACACCTATTGTTATCAATGAGTTTTTTTCTCTCACTCAAACCTATAATAATACAATTTCATCATTTGTTATTGTTCTACATTTGCTATCTTGCCCTCGCATACTTATCTTATCATGTTTTTTTTTTTTCTTTTTTGAAAATATCTTTCATGCAAAAAATATCACCATGCAAGTAATTAATATGTAAAAAAATTGTTTCAATAAATAAAAATAATATTCTAAGAAACATTGTCTTTAAACACAAATAAGTACATGACTCATGTTGCAAGATCAAATATTACAATCTTAGTTTATCTATTAATTAAATATCAATTTAATTAATTAGATATGTGCACAAACTATTTTATTTGTGATTGATAATTTTTTATATTATAAAATACATTGAAAGATCTTGCAAATTCACTTTTCATTGAAAATAATAATAATCAGATTCACATGACGAATCGAGGGTACAAAACTAGTAAAAAAACAAGATCAATCAGAGTTTCATTATTCACACATGCTTAAGTACCGTGGATTAGAATAGTAGTTAATATTTTTCTTGTATAAAAAAATTCGATAAAGTTGGTTTTAGGGGTTAATGGTCTTTTCACATGAGTTCATTCATTAATATCAAATTGATCAGGGACCAAATAATCTTCTATTAATTTTTAAGCACGATAGAATTACTTAATTAACCTTTGAAGTAATAAAAAACATGTGTGCAAGGTTTTTTTTGTAATCTCATCATGTTTTTTTTTTACGATCAAGTTGACTTAGAGACAATTTGATGTTTTCATAAATATAAATTATTATTAAAAAATAGCTAGCATGAGAAATACCCGTGCTAATATGAAGGGTGCCTTTGTGCTCTTTAGTTTAGTTGTGAGGCGTCGTCCACTAGCTTAAAAATTACTTTTTCAATGATGTTGGAAGTGATGTGGCATCTCCTTCCATGCAGAGAGTATGCGTTGTGATTTAGAGGACAATTTGTTATCAGAAATCTTTTTTCTTTCTTTTTTTTCTCTTTCTCGTCCTCTCAAAGTTCATGTTGACCATTAAAAATTCAAAGTTGTCATCTTGTTTGGTGATATTTTGATACCTCATTTTTTTATCTTGGATTTTTGTTCCTTTTTTTCTTGTTAAATTTCAATTTGTTTTTAATTTTGTCATTGGATCCATAATTATAATGTATTTATTTATTAAAACTTGGTTCTCAATTTTTTGATTCTGATTTCTTTTGTGTTTGAATTCTTTTTATAAATTTGTATTTTCTTTTCAATTGCCCCTTTAAATCCAAAATTATAAACCATCCCCTCATTTACTTTTTATTTCAAAAGTTATTGATCACACACCATCTTATTATAACAAGGAGATATTGAGATGATTCATACATTTTCATAGAAAATGATGTTTGGTTACCAGAAGACCCTATATTAAAAAAAAACTATAAATTACCTTTAAACCAACTAATAATAATACGGTGACAGTAGAGGTTGTGACAATTATAATTGATTATATGTTTTGTTTTTTTTATCTTGACCTTATTCTTTTAATTTTATTTTTTTCAATCATTCTGAAACAATTTCTATTTTTTGTTCATTTTCGTGTGTTTATACTCCTAGTTTTGGTTTTTAATGTCTATCAGTTTCTCCTTGTTGAGGTTTTATTTTTATTCAATTTATTCCTTAGATTTTAATTTGTGTTAATGGTCATTTTAAAATTGATTTTTTTTTTGTTTTTCAAATCAAATGATTTTTTATGCTAATAATATTTATTTTGGTTTTGTCATTTTTTAGCTCTTTTGTAAGTTTTTGGGTTTCTTTTTTATTCTTTCGGAATAATTTTATGATTTTAATTGTTTGCGCAATAATAATAATTTTAGTGATTATTTTTATTTTTTTGTTTGCTCTTTTTGCCAAAGTATTTTGTTTTTTTTATTCTTCAGAATAATTAAATAATTTTTCATTTTTTGAGCAATAATGACAATAATAATGTTAGTTGTTATAATCATGATAATAAAAGTGATATTAATAATGAAAATGATAATAACAATAATATTTTATTGATATTAATAGTGATAATAATACTAACGATAATTTTAATGGTATTAATAACAATAATAATGTTAGTAATCATAATATTGATTATAATCGTAATGACAATAGTAGTGGTGACGGTGATACTAATAATGATAATGATTAAATAATTGCACTAATAATAATAATAATAATAATAATAATAATAATAATAATAATAATAATGTGATAGTAAAAATAAAAACAATGGTGGTGTCAATTAAGTTGTGACGGTAATAACTGTCACAATGGTTTAATCGATAATTATTATTTTGGCAATGGCAATGACGATGATAGCAATAATAATGGTAACAATGATAACAATATCAATAATAATTTGAATATTAATTATTTACAGTAATGATAATAGCGGTAGCTATAGTGATTATGACAATTTAACAATCATGATAATAACAATGAGAATAATAATTGAAATACTTCATAATTCAATGTTATATTTATTAAGAATTGAGTTCCATAACTTCTCTATATATAGTATTTTTAGATCTAATATCCCGGATAAACGGTTTATAAAAATTTTGTGGCTCAATATTATCTTTTATTTTTTTGTTTTTTTTTAAATTGCATTGTTTAATGTTAGTCTTAAAATAAAATATTCAATTTTCGTTTAAACCAATTAAATAAATAAATTCATATCAATTTAAAATTTATATATTTTATTAAAAACTCAAGCTTTTTGTCCAAATTTATTATTATGCCCAAGATTTTTAGCATTATGAAAAAAATCTTGTAATTTTCATTTTTTTTGCGTCTATAAATATATGATTTTAATTGCGACGAAGCGAAAGGTTATTATTGACTTGTTATCTCTAATAGGCAACTTAATATGTATTTTTATTCTTTTAATCCATTCAGATCAAGACAATTCTATTACATTTTGCCATATATCTAAGGTTTTTCCGGGGTTTCCTCTTAATAATTATATCCATCGGATTAAATTCTGATAATTTTACCGAAAAACTTAAAAAAAAACCCATGTAATAAAATGATTTACGATAAACAGTCAATTTTAGAGAGAAAAAAAATAAAACTATAAGATACAATGGCGATGAATGTAGCCCAGGAGGAGCAGTAGTTTAAAACCAATGCCATCTCCCTGTCTTGACCTATCCCCCCCCTCATTACAGTGAAGGGATCCAATCCCAATCCTGTTTATTTTTATCCCTCCACAAACCAAAAAAATAAACTCTCTCTCTCTCTTACATTGCCTCCACACAAAGTTAATAAAAAGAAAAAGAAAAAAAAGAGAAGGGTAGAGACTCACATGCTTTCCTGAGGGTTTCCTCTCTCTTCTCTCATATTGCCCACCCAAATTCTCTGTTTCCTTTCCTCAATTTTGTATCTCTTCTATAACTTGTTGAAGCTTCATTGACCCTTTATTGAATGCGGTTACCTTATGAAAAGGTAACTGATTTAATTTACCAAAAAGTTTCAATCTTTCAGGGGTTACTCTTAAAAACTCAAATAAGTCCCAGCAACCCAGGTTTGATTAGCCATTAATTTTATTGCATATAATGCATTTATGACCTTAATGATTATTGGGTTCTCGGTTTCGCTGGTGTTGGGATTTGTAGATTACAAAATTTCCATCTCTTGTGATTTGTATAAGCGATTCGGCCTTCTGCATTTACTTGTTTGTGGACTAAACTTTTCGAAGTGAGAAATTGGTGCTTTTGTGCTTTGAATCTCAAGTTTAAAGGATTTATATTAATGGGTTCTCGCCTGTTTCTTCAATACTTATAGGGTTGAGGTGTGTGACTTGATCGAGATATGAATCGTAGGGTGCGGCAGAAAGTGGCGAAGAAGAGTAAGGAAAAGGTGGGATTACCTAGTAACCCTGAAATTGGAGATGCGGGTTTATGTCCTGATAGTAACGAGGATGTTGATTGGACTAGCTTGCCAGATGATACTGTGATTCAGTTGTTTTCCTGTTTGAATTATCGTGACCGTGCAAGCTTGTCATCGGCGTGCAAGACATGGAGGGTTTTAGGTCTTTCTTCGTGCTTGTGGACTTCATTGGATCTTCGCGCCCACAAATGCGATCCTGGAATGGCGGTTTCACTTGCTTCCAGGTGTGTGAATCTTCAGAAGATTCGGTTTCGTGGAGCAGAGTCTGCTGATGCAATAATACACCTTCAAGCAAGGAATTTACGTGAAATAAGTGGTGATTACTGTAGGAAAATAACAGATGCAACTCTTTCCATGATTGTTGCTCGGCATGAGGCCCTTGAAACCCTCCAACTTGGACCAGACTTCTGTGAGAAGGTAAGTAGTGATGCTATTAAAGCAGTAGCCTTTTGCTGCCCGAAACTAAAGAAACTCCGGCTCTCTGGATTGAGGGATGTCTCTGCTGATGTCATCAATGCTTTAGCTAAGCATTGTCCAAATCTGATTGATATCGGGTTCTTGGACTGTCTAAAGGTTGATGAGGCAGCATTGGGGAATGTAGTATCTATTATTTTCCTCTCAGTTGCTGGGACATCAAATATGAAGTGGGGCGTGGTCTCACATCTTTGGCATAAGCTGCCTAAATTGATCGGGTTGGATGTTTCAAGAACTGATATTGGTCCAAGTGCAGTTTCTAGACTATTATCATTATCACCTAGCTTGAAGGTTTTGTGTGCACTGAATTGCCCAGTTCTTGAAGCAGACAATACCTTTAGTGTGAATAAATACAAAGGAAAATTATTACTTGCCCTTTTCACTGACATTTTTAAAGGACTTGCTTCTTTATTTGCCGATACTACAAAGATGGGGAAAAACGTTCTTTTGGAGTGGAGGAATTTAAAGACCAAGGACAAGAACGTTGATGAAATCATGACTTGGCTTGAATGGATTCTATCCCACACCCTTTTGCGTACTGCTGAGAGCAATCCACAAGGTTTGGATGTTTTCTGGCTCAAGCTAGGGGCACCAGTATTACTCAGTTTAATGCAGAGCTCACAGGAAGAAGTTCAAGAAAGGGCGGCCACTGGACTTGCAACGTTTGTGGTCATTGATGATGAAAATGCTAGCATAGATTGTGGAAGGGCTGAGGCAGTTATGCGAGATGGTGGCATACGTCTTCTTCTAAACCTTGCAAAATCTTGGAGGGAAGGTCTTCAGTCAGAGGCTGCTAAGGTGAATTTCTTTCATGGATGTGCAGCATCACTGATTATAACCTGATTATTGCACAGTCTAAGCATTTAAAAATGTTTTTCCCCATAATCTAGTCTCCTAAATGGTTTAATTTTATGTATTAATGCCTGGTTTCTTATTCTACTTATATTTACTCTCTGCTATGAAGATTATTGATTTGATGTCTCAGTTTGCACTTGATTTTCACGTGAAAATATGGATCGAGGTAAATATTCTAAAGTGTTAATGATATAGGCAGTAGCAAACTTGTCTGTGAATGCAAATGTAGCAAAAGCTGTTGCAGAAGAAGGAGGAATTGAAATCCTTGCTGGGTTGGCAAGGTCCATGAACAGGCTGGTTGCCGAAGAGGCTGCTGGAGGGCTTTGGAATCTTTCAGTCGGAGAAGAGCACAAGGTTTAGTGTTTTGCTTTTCTTTATTTTAATATCACAAGATATATGTCTTAAACTTCTAATTTTGGTGATTTTCAAAACTTTTGACAGGGTGCCATTGCTGAGGCTGGTGGAGTCAAAGCTCTGGTTGACCTTATATTCAAATGGTCCTCTGGCAGTGATGGAGTTCTGGTGAAGTCTTTAATACCCTGCTCTATGTTATAATCATATAAAACTTTCCCTTAATCATGCATTACTTTTCTTGTGTTTGACTCAAGTAAATGCAGTATAAATTTTGAGTTTGTTTCCAATCAGGAACGTGCAGCTGGTGCTTTGGCAAATCTGGCAGCTGATGACAAGTGTAGCATGGAGGTTGCACTGGCAGGTGGTGTGCATGCTTTGGTGATGCTTGCTCGAAATTGCAAGGCCGAGGGAGTACAAGAGCAGGTGTGCTATTTTCTATTATTAGGACATATATTTTGTGAAAAGGTGCATACTAAGATTTCTACAAGAGACATTGATGGATTTACCACTGTTTGCAGGCTAAATGCTAGAATCAGAATTTGTTTGCTCTTAATATATTCCTTTTCATTTTCTCCTTTCTTGTTCTGTCATTTTATTAAATGGGACAACTCAACAGATTTATAATCTCAGCTACATATAATTTTAAATATTGTTGAACTTTTCAGAAAAGAATGTGGCAAAGAGCCATCAATAGACCATGATGATGATGGTTTTGGGCTTTGAAAATAACCTCATCAGGGTTCAGATTGTGGTGAGCAATGCCCACCATTAATCATGGTGCTTGAAATCCTACTTGAAACTAAGGCTCACATGTACTCCATATCAAAATGCTTTTGCTATTCCTTAACACTCTGCTGTGGTATGACTGTAATGAATTAAATAATGAGGTTCCTGATTTGAAATTTGAAATTCATTTCTACCAATTATTTCTTTGAAAGATTTTTTTCTGTGTGAAGGTTGATTTGTTGTAACTTACTAATGTATCCTCATGATGCTAGGCTGCTCGTGCGTTAGCTAACTTGGCTGCTCATGGTGATAGCAATTCTAACAATGCAGCTGTTGGACAAGAAGCAGGTGCTCTTGAAGCACTTGTTCAACTCACACGTTCGCTCCATGAAGGTGTCAGGTAATTCCTTCGCAAATCTGTATATGTATCTCTTATCTAAGCTTTTTTTTCTTTCTTTGCCTGTTTTTCATATTTGTTCAATATGTTTGATTATGTAATCAATCTTAGCTTCTTTCTTCCTGCTATTGAATTCTTTTATCTGCATTTAGTCTATGATATTAATATTGTTCATTCAAATCACAATTTCTTACTTACCAGAGGGTGCAATTACTTGTATCTGTATATATACTTATGACAAGAAAAAGATAATAGTGGTTCAGAGATGAGTTAAGTTTCTTCATTAATTATTGTGTGATCTTTAATAATCCTTTTCTTCACTGAGATTGTCTTCCATTTCAATTCCCACAATCATCCAAGGGCCAAGGAGCAATAACAATCCATCTTGAAGGCAACTTAAAATTCTTTGATGCTGTTCTTTCCTATTTTATCCTATTTGCTTGCTAACTTAACCTTGATGGCCCTCCCTTTCTTTTCTTATGATGTTGCTTACCCGTCTAGTCCATTTTCCTTATTTGGAAAGAAAGGAAAAAGAAGTACTTGGACTGCAATTGCTCTATCCTTTTATAAACCAGCATAGAATCACATGTATTATATCTTTTCTGATCTTTGGGTGTACTATTTTTGTGTTTAAAATTATGGTTGTTGAGTTATGTTTTAGTAAAAAGTTCATGTTTGCTCAATGTATTTGAAAATTATGGTTAGTTCAACTCTGTAGCATCCTGTTCTCGCAGCCTAATGACCTTAAATTTATTGGGCTTTAGTACTTGGAATCATTGTTTCTAATGTTTCTCCCAAGTGGCTGTGGTAAGAAGCTGTATTCTCTGGCTAATTTTAGCTTAGAAATTGCATATTTACATAATTATCTTCAATGTTTTATCTGATATGTTGTACTTTGATTACTTGTTAAACAGGCAGGAAGCTGCTGGTGCATTATGGAACTTATCATTTGATGACAGAAACCGAGAAGCAATTGCAGCAGCTGGCGGTGTTGAGGCCTTGGTAATGTATTTACTTGCTACCTCCATGTGTAGTTTGTTTGTGAGATCCATTGTAGCATTGACACACAATAGGAAGTGCTGCAATGAAACGTACTTCATATAATGGTGCGTGTTTGAGAGAACAAGGCGCCTCTTAGTTAGCATTTTGAAGATTAGCCAGATGATGGATTCTTCATCAATAAAAATATCAATTTAAAGATACAATATTAATGGCTGGTGCATGACCTATTTTTTTCTTTGCTGAAGTCAATGCATTATAAATATGGAAGTGACAGAAAATGAATCAAGACATGTTTTTTTAGCAGTTTTTAGTAATTACTTATTATATAGCTAGTACTTAACAGCTTTTATTAAAGAGCTGATTCTATTTCCTGTTTAGTTCACTTTCCTGTGCTTCACTACCCTAATTATTCAGTTTAAGTTTGATATGGGACAAATAGCTTCAGTGCTTGTATAAAGCAACCTACATTAACATTGAAGACAGGTTATTATTGTTGGTCCATCATATAAACTGATCTCGAGATCGATTCTTTTTCTTTTCTTTTCTTCATCCTTTCGGTTTACATCAAGTGATGTCATAGAGGGTTTCAAGATTACTGTTTGTCTTCCTTGAATTTATCTCCGTTTAACATTTGTGATTTCATCATGGATTTTTTCTTTTTAGTAACTCCACAATTGTTGGCCAAGATCATTTGGTTGTTTATTGCATTTGTGTTGTGAAAAAGCCAAAGGAAGTCATATAAAAGCTTTTTGGCCTCACTGTGGGGTTAAAATTTATACCATGTCATTTAGAAAACTCAAGATACGATCTCACAAGATATTGCTAGTGCATATCTCGACTCCAATAAGTATTATCAGGGGATATTAGTGGTACATATGGCAATTGATAGGTTAAGGGGATATTACCGGTACATGTTGCAATTACTAGGTTACCATGAACTAGTGATAAATTGCTGGATTTGCTACTTACAATATGGAGTTATCTCTAAACAAATCAGATCTCAATGCCTACAGATGGTAACAGAAGGAACATCACCAGGAGATCCCTGCATTTGGAACCTGCTTCTGCAACTAGCCAAAGACCATATTTGGAATAACATTGAGCCTCTCTGGATTCCTGCATTAATCTGAACCCCACTGGCACTGTGTTCCATAACTGGTGTTCTTGGTGCCACTGTTGGTATCTTGTCTGAGTTTTCGCTACTTCAACACTCAAGATTTTGTTTTCCAATTAGGGGAGAATGATGGAAAATGAAGCAAGATTTCTAGGATTAATATTTTATAATTAAATCTTAAGTATTTAGGAATTCTACTGTCCATTTCGGTAGATGGTGTTTTTTTTTATATCTATTTTGGTATTTATTAGGGTTTTCTTGGTTTTGTTTCTTCTGTCCTTGCTGGATTTGGTTTCCTATTTGGATTATGAGTTTACTCAATTTCATATTCATTAAGCTTTTCAGTGGTCTTGTTTTCTATGTTCATATTGAGATTAAGTTTTCCAATTTGGAATATCTTTTCTGTCTATATAAGGCATCCTAGCTAGTTGATCGATTTAATAATAGAGATTGCCTCTCTTTATTTTGTTTTTTAAACCAATTGCTAGTACATTAATTGAATACTCATTAATAGAAGGTTTGCTTTTGTGAGGCAATATGTTTGCCCTCATTTTGAGGTGATGTGTTTGGAAACTGAAAGCTACAATTATATAGAAAAGATATTCAACTTCCGTGTGAGTAAAAAACACTTCAGAAAGGGAAGACTGTCCTTTTTGAAGTCAAGGTCACAATACAAACACAAGTATTGTAAACGTGCTTGTTACTTAAAAATGGTAATTTAACATCTGGCGGGTTCCACTTTCAACAGTTTCTAAAAATCAAGCCAGATGTGTTATATTTTTTGATGGCTCTCATCTGCATTTTATATGTGTTACTTTAATACAGGGGCTTCCTTTATATCGACTCATGCTTAGTTCAAGTCTTAAAGACAAACATATATTCACTGTTCTAGACTTCGCTTTTGGAGGTGGAAATTCCTCTGATTATTTAAGTTCTTGTTTGCTCTGTGTGCTAATGGCCAATGATTTAAGCAGAAGCAATTTTACTTTTGCTTCTTTTATGATTTTTTCCTGATTTCATTTGATGACAAATGGTGTATTCTACGTGGTAAGAAATTTCACCATGTATATTTTTAAGGTTTCATCTTATGTGGTGTATTCAGGTTGCCCTTGCACAATCTTGTGCAAATGCCTCTCCGGGTCTTCAAGAGAGGGCTGCTGGAGCTCTCTGGGGATTGTCAGTGTCAGAAGCCAACAGGTAAATGTGTTGGTTCAAGTTTTGGATCTCATTTTATTTTGTGTGTTATGGATTGATAGATATTACCTCATGTACCATGGAAATATGTATGTTTTTGTTTGCATGTTCCTCAAATGAAGCCCATCCACAGGGTTGTTTGCTTGCATTTGTTGCATTGGGGAATTCTTCAAACCAGATAATTCTCTCTTTTGTGAGCCGTGAAAGGCAGAGGCTGCATCCAGATGGTGATGCGCTGCGCATTGTTTGAGAAAATGCATTTGTGATTAGCCTCATGATGCGTGATGATTATTTTGAGGATAGTAGGTTCTGCACTAGTAACTAAGGAAGAATTTTGATAAGTATTGCTCCACAAACACTGATTAGTAACTATAAAGATAGATACGCATGGCATCTCTGTATCAGCAAAATGGTGCACTTGTAATTGTATAGCTGCAATCAAACTACTTTTGTATTTTATGCAGCTTTGACTGTACAAAGTGTGTTTATCTTTATTTCCATGTTGCAATTTTATGTTGTCCTTTTGTCTTGAATTTGTACTTCTGTAGGGCCTAATAAACCTATATATTCTCAAATAAATGATGGTTTTTAATCTTAATTTTAGCATTTATATTAATGCTAAATATATTTTGTTGGTTTATATTAGCATTGCTATTGGACAAGAAGGAGGTGTGGCGCCACTGATTGCCCTGGCTCGCTCTGAGGCCGAGGTCAGATTTTTCAATCTCTTAATAGTCAATGTCTGAAATTTCTTATCATTATCAAGCATTTCTGACTTTTGAAATTCGTTATCAATTTTTATGCAACTTTAACATATGTTGCATATATAATCAAGCTGCTTCAAACTTGCAAAAGTTCCTTATGTTTTCTGCTGTTAATAAAACCCAACAAAATTTAAAATGTATTTTTCCTCTTTCAGGATGTTCATGAAACTGCTGCAGGAGCTCTCTGGAATCTTGCTTTTAATCCAGGCAATGCACTTCGTATAGTGGAGGAAGGGGGAGTTCCTGCGCTTGTTGATCTATGTTCTTCATCAGTATCAAAAATGGCTCGCTTCATGGCTGCATTAGCATTGGCCTATATGTTTGATGGGAGGTACTTACACAATTTCCATTTTGGGTGCATGAACAACATATAATCATGGTCACTAAATATTCCTGCCTTTCGGTAATTTTATTTTAACGTCTTTTTTATGTTTTTTTTATGCAGAATGGATGAATTTGCATTAATAGGAACTTCAACAGAAAGCACCTCAAAGAGAGTGAATTTAGATGGAGCTAGAAGGATGGCTTTGAAGCACATTGAGGCCTTTGTCCTTACATTTACTAATCCGCAAGCATTTGCCACTGCTGCTGCGTCATCAGCTCCAGCAGCATTAGCACAAGTAACGGAGAGAGCTCGTATTCAAGAAGCAGGACATCTACGATGCAGGTGCCTCTCTGTCTCATGCACAAGCATGTGCAGCTTACACACTCCTAGTTATTACTGTTCCAAAAAAATCATCTGCCCTAATTTGCTGCCTATTGTTGCATAAAGTAAGAATTATGTAGGCTGATATTTCAACTTGCAGTCAGCGGCTTTATGATTGAACTTTGCTTGTTAATGTAATTCAATTATGATTGCTATTGAATGCATGTAGATAATGCTGATTTTGTGTGACATGTAAAATTCTATTCTTGAACTTGCATCTGATTTCATGGAGGTCTTCTCTCTTCAGCACCACTTGCATCAAATTTCCTGTAGGTCTTGTCTCTTTAGCACTAAGGCCATATCGTGGGTCCGTAGCACATCAACCCACGTGCTTTATGATCCCTCCTCTTTTCCTAATGGGATGGGCTGCTCAGATAGTGTCAATTGACTAGGCTACCCATCTCATGTTAGCCATAATTGTTCACCTGTGTCATGAATGATTTCAATTTTATAGCGCTCACTGGTTCTTTAATTTACCATATTGCTCATGAATGGTTTCACACCATTTTGTACAATAAACTTGAGCAAACCCTTTTCATTTCCTTCTCTTCTTTTGTGGCCTCAGTGGAGCTGAAATCGGAAGATTTGTTGCCATGTTACGGAATCCCGTCTTCTATACTAAAGGCGTGTGCTGCATTCGCTCTTCTCCAGGTAATCTTTCTCGCTGAGACTCTTAAAAATACCAGTTCCAAGTTGTTTGAGTTCATTACCATTTATACTTTTCTACTGACTATTTGTTTGGGTTGAATTTAATCCAACAATTACAGTTTACCATTCCTGGTGGACGGCATGCTTTGCACCATGCGAGTCTCATGCAGAGTGCCGGAGCTGCACGGGTCCTGCGAGCTGCAGCTGCTGCAGCAACTGCACCACTTGAAGCCAAAATCTTTGCAAGAATTGTGCTGCGCAATCTTGAGTACCACCATTTAGAATCTTCAATTTGAAAGCAGTCGTAGTTTAGCTGATGGACGCCATTAGACATCGAGTTCCAAGCTTCCTTTCTTACCCAGTGGAATAGAATGCAGTCTGCATTGCAATCTCTCTTTAAAGGAGCCAAGCAACTTCCAGAAGCAAGTCTGCTTAGTATAATTCTCTCTCTTTCCCTGCATTTTTTAGGTATTTAGAGGTGGTTTAGTTGAGTTTCAGTGATCCCCCCCCTTCCTTGTAGTTATATTGTAAGCACTTTTGGTTGGGGTTTGATCTAGAAAAGAAGTACATAAACATTTTTTTTCCCCTCCTATAATCTGTATTCATTTCGACATATTTTCCATACAATGATATCTGAACCGTTTGAGACTTGACGAGGCTTTGATCAAATCCTTTTCTTCTTGGAGTCGTTGAAAATAACTTCGCAAAGTGCTATATAGTCTACTGGGTTTTGGGTTTGATGAGCTTGAATATCATTAAAATTAAATTAAAAGAAAACTACTAAACTAGTGTGATGAAAGAAATCACTGCAGCGAGTGATATGGATTTCATCAAGGCTTGGGGAGAAGACCCTCTGTTTGGGCTAGCAGTTGGCCAACCTAGGCCCAAGCGTTTAGCCTTCTTATAAAACTTTTGATTTTTTTCTTAAATTTTGATTATGGTTTAATTGAAATAAAATAATTAAATTATATTTATGATACAACTCTATTAATTTCATTCAGTTTTGATTTTTCTTAAATAAGATTATAATGTTTTTTTTCTTTGAGTTTAATCAAAATTAATTTCAATAAAATAATTAAATTTACATTAAAATATTATTTCATTAGATGCCGTTTTATTTGGAATTTATTTTTTAATATGATAATATCATTTTTTTCTTCATATACTTAAATAAAACAATTTTGAAATGACATAGATATCTGAGTTTTTATTAGTTTTTCAACTTTCTAACCAGTCTTTAATCAGTGTTTATTAATATTTTTTTTAACACATAATTTTTTATTTATTTTATTAAATTCACATCAACTTTTCAATTCCATGTTATTATAGTAATTCACGTTAGCAAGTTGAGTTGGATGCTTTTAATTACTATAATTAAATAAAAAAATATTTTGGCTATTATACATATCTGAGTAAACTTAATTTCACTGTAGAAATGACAGTTAAAATGACTCCCATTTTTTTTTAATCTAGAATCTTTTTTTCTTATACATTATTTTTCTTTTTATACTTGGTATTTTTATCATTTTACATTTGAATTATTTATCATTAATTTTTTTATATCTTCATTTCTCTGGAAAAAATATATATACTATTTTTTATTCTTTAAACTTTGAGTATTTATCACTTTACACTAAGTTTATTTATATCATTCTTTTTGTTCTTATCTTTATTGTAATTTGTGTTTGTTTTTTTTTAAAATAATATTCAAAGATTAAAAGAATGGTTTTCACTGGGCAATTAGAACATTATTAAATTGCATTAAAAATTAATTTGAGATCTTACATAATTTTTATTAACAAATATGATTTTTAATATATTTTAATATATATAATCATTAGATTTTTTGATTCATGGTTATATTTTTTACTTGATATTAAAAAAAAATGTTACTAACACCGACCATATTAATTATTTTGCATCAGAAAAATATATATTTGACTTGCAGCTAGACGAGCTGAATAAACATGTTAGCACTATTTTTTTTCATTAACTAGACACAAATGATTCTTGATTTATTTAATTAAATACATGCACATGGGCCTTTCAATTTAAAATTAAGATTATTACTTTTTTTGGTAAGAAAAATACATTTGCAAAACTTGCATGCTGATTTTGTTTTTTCCACGACAAAGCACAAGTTAAAGAACTAGTAATTACTATAACTACAAAGAGTTATTTGAATGAGAATTGTTAGTATAAAACTTTCTTTCTTGTAATATCAACTCGAATTAGTAAAAAATATATATTTAATTACTTCTGCTCCAAAAAAATGTTGAAGTCCATTTGAAATTATGGTAACGATTTCTTTTTAAAATGCTTTTTACTTGAAAATATATCAATATATATATATATTAAAATTTTATTTTTAAAATCAGCACATCAAAACAATAAAAAAACATCAAAACTATTTAACATAAAGCAAAGAAAAACAAAGCAAGTTTTTTCAAAAGCATTTTTAAAATGCAAAAACATTGATAAAAATAAAACTTCTTTTAAATAAAATGTTCTATGATGTCAATCTCAAGTCATGAGCGAAAGCAATCCAACTTGCTTTACTAACAAAAATTGTGATGAAGTATAATAATAGTTGTTTTATGAAATATTATTTATTTGAAAATATATTAACATAATATTTTTTAAAATTTATTTATAATATCAGCATATTAAAAGTTTAAAACAATCATAAAAACATATAAAAAAAATTAATTTTAAATAAAAATAATAATTATTATATTTTAGCCAACCTTAGTTTTGGGCTTCACTCCCAAAACTAAGGACCTGACGAATTCTGCAAATAACAATACGAAACCAAGGAAAAGTTCAATAGAATGATCTACAAGACAGTTTCAGGATCGGAAAAATGAAGATAAATGGGCAGATATTGCGCGAACAATTAATCTATAGTTCTAGAGTGTTCATTTCCCTCTTCCTTTCGACTTATTCTCGTGGTGATTACAGTTCTGAATCTACCGCCGAATATCCAGTAAGTTTCGATCCTCGGCGCGTCCAACCAGCTCCATGAAGTTGTTCTTGATTGCTGAAACCCATCTACAAGATGAAGGCCCCTTTTCAATCTGCAGACTCGGGGATGGTGCTTGTTCCACCAAGTAAGGCAATACGTATTTCTTCATGTCAGTTTGCGAGATATCGAGATGCCCACCTGACACGTTAATGAATTTAACTTTCCCAGCTTCATCCAGAGTTTTCAAACCGATCCAGTCTTCAGTGTAGAGCTTAGTCTGCAAGGCGTAGACCATGTTCAGAAATTTGAAATCTACCATATTTGAATGAAATGAAAGCTTGACCTCGGATTATAGCAGCGAAATCCAGATGATTGTAGATGTTTTCATGGCTTGAGTTAGAGTATGCTTGTAAAATATTTACCTCCTGTGCAGGCAGAATAGTATCGTAGGACCCATCTGGATAATATCCAAACCAGGAGGTTTCCTTCGGAACCAAAACTGTATCTTGTTCAAACTGATGATGACCACCAAGTTAAAACGACTAGATCAAATCAAAAGACGTTACAGAAACACAATTGAGGTCAACTCACCATGATTAGAACTAGGTTCTCTAAGCTAGCGAACCGTTCCTTGTATGTAGAATTTCCTGGTATTCTTGATCTCGTTGTTAACTTTGGGGAGGAAACTACATCCTTTTAGATAGGCAGGAATGTCCTGTAAGAAACAGATTTGATCTCGCCATGACAATTCGTTTCAAGAAAACAGTAACTTGGCATTAGAAAAAACTTGATCCTGTGACATTAGCACAAAACCAATTATTTACAGTTAGCTACTTCTTGATCCAGTATAACTTTTCTTTTCTTCTCATACTGCTTCAAAATCCTCTTAATTTATTACTAATTTATATTTTACACCCCCGCGAGGAGGAGCTGAGAACCTGTGTATATCACCACCATAGCTGAAGGACTAGACTCACTGTTGGGATTTTGATATAGCCGCTGGGAGCCAAGTGTTCCTGCAATTTCATCAGAGATAAGTCAACATCCACTGATTGCTAAAGAGATAGAATACATAAATTGGGGGCAATGAAATTATCTATCCTTCACAAGAATTGCCATTGAACATGACTTTAAATTACCATCTCAAAATAAGAAACTCAAACCTGAACATAAGTGCTGTAGATCTCTGACTTGATCAAATCATCCAAAAGAAGGCATATAATGGTGCTCTGCAAAAGTCAGAGGCTCAGAGAATATCAAACCGAAGGCTACTGTAGCGTAGCCCGTGATAGTAAAAATCCACAAGAATATCTCCAAGCACTGATATGGGATTCAATTTCAGCACAATACAATCTTTAAAAACCAGCAGGAATTGAAGAAAATGAATTGAGTACGCTTAAGCAACAGCACTTACTCCACAGAAAGGAATTGAAGCAATACCAGCATGGATACCTGCCAGCGTAATCAAATTCTTCACCTGTCCCACACATGGGCAAGGGATATTAAGCCAAGGTATGCAATAATAAGGGAATGAAAGGACATTGCGGGATAAAAAGTAAATTAGATGAAGAACGATATAGCCATATTTTCAGTTTCTTACAGGAGGCCCCCCATCACAAAACTCAATGACACCCTCGAGCAATCAAGCTACCCTGTGAAATAAAAAATTGCGCAGAACATTAGCATGTGTTTGATATTGTGATGCAGGGTGCTCTTTAAAAGTGCTTTTCTCTTTCAAACTTTTAAGAAAAATGTTACAATTCTAAAATTGATAACAGACAACAACTTATTCTTCAAAATTTGAATTACCTGGGAAAGTCCAATTAAGTTGTAACCATCGCTCAGTTCACTCATACTCTTCACCTGCAAATTTTCGTTGACAATCTAATTTTGAACAACTGAACTTCTAAGTGAAAAACCAGTGACAGAAAAAAAGCTCGTAGCTTTAGCACCTTCTCACAAGCAATTTCCGTCTGCAACAAAGGTGAAGATAAATTTAGTTTTGGGATATGACACTGTCAACATTAAATACTCCTCAAGCCATCAGTTCAGCCATCACCTGATCTAGAAGGGGCATAGTCCAAGAATCCCATGCTCCATCTCCAATTTCTCTGAGGACAAGAATGGGAAATCAGATGATTATATACAGGCTGTTGATCAGACAATAAATGATTTTGAGCGGAGATCGATCACCAAATAGAGAAATGACCATTGTTGTTATGACTAGCAAAACAATCCACAGATTTAAATCATACATGCAATGTCCTTGAATGCCTGACCACTTGGTTAAACGCTCAGTGAACTGTTTGACTCCCTTATTACTGCATTTGTCACTAATACCTAACACAAAACATATACAAAAAAATATCATCATTTTATGCACATGGCAACAGCTATGATAAAGATTAAAAAAGTATTTCTCTCTCTCTCACTTGCAAGGAATTACTAAACAAATGCATTCAATTTATGAGCCTTTCAGTCCTTATCAGTTCCTCATACACAGACACAAAGAAGCCAAATGTATCTATCTCTCTCTATATATATATATAAACAATCAAAAGACTAAACATGCAGTAAATACTCAATCAAGTAAGATTTTCCAGTTTCATAAATCCCAAAAAAATGAAAATGAAAAACCAGGATAAACTATACTACTTTCAATCTTCCATTATAGCAACCTAAATTGGAAACAGAGAAACAGAGAATGATATGATCAATAATATGAAGAATCATTGCAATAACTTTATCTCCAAAAAAAATAAAATCTCCAAGCAAGTAGTCGGTGACTAAACATCCAAACCAAAAAAGAAAAAAGAAAAAAGAAAAAAGAAAATGAGTTAATTACACTGAAATGATCAATACGGACTTCACCAGTTGCTAGCCAAAAAAAATAAATGAATACGGCTTTCATCAACAGAAACAAGAAAAAGCTACAGCTTTTAAGGAAAAAGACGAACAGCCAAAAAATAAATTCTTACCATGAAAAACCACGAAGGGAACAGAGTGCGTGAAAGGGACAAAAGTAAACATCAATGTAATGATCATAAAGGTTGTTGCCTTAATGAGTAGGAAAAAACCCATCACTTATGATTTCTTTTTCCAAGAGAAGAGAAAGTAAAGGTAGCAAGAAAGGAGGTTTCGACTCCTGGGGTTTTGGGAGATGAGAGTAAAGATACACTTCACATATAATATACAGCATGCTTGAATGAGAAGGAGACTGCTAGATATGGCTGGTGTGGCAGATCGAGGACGGAGGGCCACCGACCTTTCTTATCTTGACTTTGAGTTGCCTGCTCTTCTGCCCCTTTGACCATTAGATAGAACCAAGGAATTTACATCACTCTTTGTTAGATACGATCACAGTTTTTACTTTTTAGTAGAGATAGCTTGTGTAATAAATAAATTTGAGTTATCAGACGAGAAACTTATTTTTCCCTTTTCATGTGAGGAGAATGCATGGATGCTTAATTATAACTTATTTCTTATAAACTTATTCATTGGTTTGTATAGCATAAAAAATAATTAAATTACTTTCTATAGAATAAAATTAATTATTGGGTCATTTATTGGTGTTGATTATGCTCAATTTAGTTGTTTGTTCCAGATAAGCCATTTTTAATAATCAAAATCTTTCAAAAAAAGAAAAACATTATAATGCTATTGATTTGATTTGCGGCAGAGCTTTGTCTTCCATCAAATGTCTGCTCTTGGGATGTTATACCACGTGGCAAGGAGGAGCTGGATATCTCGAAGCGGTTGTCTCCACACACGCCAAACTAGAGGTAGTTACAACCTGGTCACTATAGTCTATCGAAACTAAATAATTAATATATATATTTTATCAGATATAATTAATTGTCGTATAATTAGCGTTTGACTAAGGTTAATCATAGCCTTTTTTCTCTCTCCAGGAAATACCTTGTCTCCGCATCTTATCTAGTTGCAGCTTTTCTTTTTCTATTTCTTATAAATTTATTTTTATATTTATTTTTATAGTGATATAATTAAATAAAAAAATCAATTCTAGAAAGACAAAAGGTATTAAAATTAGTAAGACTCATTATCTTGATGATAATTGTGTCCGGACTAAATCCAAAATATTGTGGTTTTAATTTTTATATAAAAATATTGAAATTTTGATTGTTATTTTTTTTTAAAAAAAAAGTCTAACTAGATTTAGTCAATCAAGAATACACTTTTCAGGTTTATTAGGTGATGTTGAGTCAAGTTCCATCGAGTGAGTAAACCTAAAAAACTTCTCCATGGCAACGTGTGAAGCAACTAACTGTCATCTGCCAACAAGGTCTTGGCCTGGTGGTTAGAGAGGAGGCTTGTTTTCCTCCCATCCCAGGTTCAAGTCTTGTCAAAGCACGTCTGTCATCCCGTGATGCATTACCTGCTCATTGGGACTTGTAGGATGTTCAGTGGGCCCGTGGATTTAGTTGTGGTGCGCGCAAGCTGACCCTAACACTCCCGATTATAAAAAAAAACTAGTTATCATCTAATCCAACAAGTAGCAGTTTACAATTTGCGGTAGTCATGGCGTCACCTACAATATGCAGATTACGGAATATTCAACAAACATCCATAACTTCAATTATTTCAAAGTGCATCTGCAGATTAGGAGGCCTGTCACCAAAATAAAATTTCTCACACACCTGCAATTTCCCTCCACTTCTGCGAGATTCAGATTCAAGCAGATGAGCTAGCCTGTCCTTTTCCTCGCGAATCAAAACTCGGCTGCTATCACACCATTGCCTAGGAGTTCCATGGAGGACAAAACGAATTCCAGGAGCGCCTTGCATGAGACGTTGGGATATTCTCTCAATCACATCGTGATTGGTGGTATAAGCACCAGCAGAGTTTAAACCAACATCCACATAATGGATCTCCGAAATGCTGTTCAAAAGGCTTTCTTTTAGTAGTCGGTATGATTTGAATATCTTCTTGATCACTCGAAAATTCTCCACTGGGTGGCTGTGGTTTCACTTGGGATTTTACTTCTAACGAGCCTAGCTCAGTAACTAGCTGGTTGAGCACGGTGCCGCCCTTGCTGAATCCAAGGATGTATGTTTTCGGGCTGATTAAATGATACGCTATCTGCCGACGATTCTTGCTCTCTTCTTGAAATCACTTTCTTAGCCTGCAATGACACAGATTCAGGATATTGACTGACATCAATGATTATTACTCCCCTGCAAGAATACACTGCAAAACCAAAGCAACTATGGATGCACAGAGCAGTAAAACAGGGGGAAAAAAAGTAACAAGTTGGTTTATGCCAGAATAGTACAATAATTTACCAACATATCTGCATACTTGTGAATTTCTAACGGACTGAAAAATCCACATATTATGGCACACAAGAAACTGCAAATAGGTGGGGGAGTGTAAAAGCTTTCGCGTCAGGTTCTTAACTATCCTCAACACACCATATGGAGCTTCAATTATTGACATGGCAGAAAAACACACCTCTTTCAGGCAATTCAGCAAGACCGAGACGGTTGAGTTGGAAGCTGGGAATCCGACAGGATTATAGGATTTTGGCTCCCCATATCGATTCACAGATGGAATAAAATCTTTATAAACGGCAAAAGGCCCGTTAAAAACAGGAGCCTCGATGACATATGCATTAACACAGCCACCATATTTAGACACCAAAATTTGAGCTATTTTTTCGCAAATCAGACAATCTCTCAATCACTGGGTTCTCGGTCCCTTCAACTCTATCTCCATTGAAAAAAATTGCATTTGCAGAGGGTACCTGGGTTTCAAATAAATTCAAATAATTCAGTTTTTATTTTTTTTAATTCTTCAAAGTGGAAATAGAAAAGGAACTTACAGAAAGGGTTTTGGAAGCAGCTGAGAGGCAGAGAGATACTGCAACCCTGCAGTAACTTGTGCTGCTAGGTGCCAATGGGACCTTCAAAACACCAGTCCAGCAGTCCATTGATGATTCGACCGTTTAAGAGAAACCAAAAATCACACACGAAAAGAACGAAAAAGGTTTCAGCTGGGAATTTAAACAGACATGTGATGGGCACTACGATTAGAGGAGCGACATTTGGTGGTTCAAAAAGAGAGGGTCATGGGAGTTTTGTTATTCTTTCGGTCTTGGCAGTTAAGTAGGCCTGTTAGTTTATTTTGATCGGCTTAGGACCCCATGATTACAAAGTCTTCAAAAAGAATTTTAAGGTTGGACTTATTTATCTGGGCTCACCTCACATTATATGATCTTTCCACAGAAAAATGGAGGCCCTTTTTCTCCGAATAAAGTTGGAACGCAACCAATAATTGTATTGGAAAAACTTATCGACGAGAAGAAACAAAAGCTGCCCCATCCATGCAGATGTACTTATAGCTTGATTAAAAGGAATTTTACGTTGTTTCTAAGAAATAACATATCTAGTTTAGTTTAATTGAACTTTGGTTGTGGTTTGGGTTGAAAGAGTTTTTGGAAAGGAAAAAAATAATATTTAGATGATCATTTTTTTAATATTATTATTAAATTTAGTATAATAATAATAATAATATTTAGATGATTTTTTTAATATTATTATTAAATTTAGTATAATAATTTAAACTTTAAAAATTTCGACCTGATTCTTTATTTAGATAGAGCTTTTAAACGCCAAGATACCTCTGCTCATACGTGGATTAATGAGTTTTTTCACTATAAAATGACTTAAGGTTTCAGACAGGGTGCTGCTGGACGAAATAAAAGCAGATATTTTACCTCAAATTGAAGAACTAGGTCAAGAGGCAAGAGATCGGAATAACAATCTGACTTCATTTAAGTTTTCGGCCGCACCAATAAATCTGGTTTTGTTCTTTATAACTCAATAGGAATAATAAGAACAGGTTCAAAACGAGGTACAATCTTCAAATACCAGTCTAAAGTGGCAAAAACAAATTCACTGTATGGTAATATCACCATCTCCAAAAGCTGCAATCAGTTGCTGTCGGCATGCCATGAACAAAAATCAGGCAAGTCCCATGGGGACACACATCCACTGAGTTCCATGATCAATATCTATCTTCAAGACATTGGATGCCGCCTCCTGCAATTTCCAAATCACCAGTAAAACACTAGATCAAAGCCAGTCCGGTTGGACACTGAGACAAGCAAATAGAATTCAGTATTCCCTAACTATCCCACAGACCATTAAGTGATATCAACATGATGACAATGCATGCATAGATGTAACCAAAAGAATGGAAGTGGAAAAAATACCTCTTGGGCCGGCTTCGGTCTTCCTCATAGTCCATCACTCCACCAGGTTCAGAGTAGATCTCCTCGTGCCCTCGGAAGTCATTGTCTGCCTGCTTACAGTTTGTAACTTCTGCCACAATGTAAGTAAGACACATCGACAAACATATCCAGCAACTGAATAAGACTCCTTGTCATGTACTACTTGAATTTGCTACCACAAGATTCCAACTGAAGAAAATCAAGATAACCTACCTCGTATTCCCAGATAAACAGAGAATTTTTTGCATTTATCTAGGTGAAACATTGCTAGCAAAGATAGGCAAGTCATGTTAATCTAGTATATAATAGCTCCAGCACACATAAAATAAAAAATGATGCACAACCTACCTACATATGATTTGTGTGGAATATCCAGTTATTTCTTTCAGATAACATGATGCTCCATGGCACCACTTCATGTGCAAGTATGTTTAATTATTTGTTTCAGATTTTTTAATCTTAAAAAGAATACGATATCATACTACTCCATGGATAATGCTTGAATGTAAAACTGGATTCAACTGACCTTGAGGGAGAGTGACTTCTTTACTTCTTCCACCCTATCTTCTACATCCTTTCGATGCTTCCTATCCACTTCACTCATAGAATCAGCCCATTTTATCTTCTCTTGAATTGAGACAAGTAAATTATCTGATGTAGCCAACCTAGACATCCATGGGTATAAAGTTAGTTATGGAGCTGACCGAACAGATTTAACACAAAGAATGCACACCATATTCAGAAACACATGGCGAGCAAGAAAACCAATACATCAAACGAATTGGAAAGAAACTTTCATTATTAACAGCAGAACATACAAGGTCACACATGATAACAAATGAGCTTGAATTTGAAAAACCCGTCAAAATAAACTTGAGGAACATATTAGAAAAAGCATTACCCAGAGGACATGAAGAATCAAATAACAGTACTATGGAGTCCTCCAACATGTCCAAATATTCAGGTCTTAAATGCACAAAGGGTTTTTAAGCAGATTATTGTGTTTGATGAATAAAAATGGAGTAACAGCTCCCAAATTCATATGGATTGAGGCATTTTGCAGTCAGGCACACAACCCAAAATAATCTAAGAGAATATGACAGTGCTAGTCAGCTAAAGACTAAAGACGATACCAGTTTGATAGTGTTTGTAACATATTCCCAAGTTGTCCAGGCCTCAGATCCCTACCAGCAGCAAATTGGACCTACACGTCAATTAATAAAGAAGACATCATACAAGCTTTAAAATGTTTGAGAGGGGTAAGAAGATATTGTAGAATACAACTTAAGACAAGCTGATGACACATTCACAGACCTCAAAGCACCTTCGCTGCTGATCTAGCTTTCCTCGGACTATTCCCTGAAAGAACCAGAGTTAGAAAGAAGAAAGAAAAAAATGCACAGAATGATTAGCATAATCCTAATTCATGAATTGCAATAGTCTGGAAAGAAAATAGGACACTGAAAGAACTACAACACCATCAAAGTTTTTATACATTTTGTTAGCCCAATCAACTCCATTTTCCCCACAGGAAAAAAAAAGAGGGAAGAAAAAACAATCATGATTGTGGAAGGAATGAAAATGCGGCTGGCAGAAAACGTACCGCATACATGCACTCATTGATAAGAAAATCTTCAAGTTCACGAACATTTGAAACATCTAACTCCTGCATTAGTTGATCATAGGGTAGTACCTAGAAAAGGGCAAACACCAAAACAATCTAAATGGTGAGGACCAAGAGGTCAGTAAAATATTCTGATTCAAAAGATCAGAAGAAAACAGATGAAATATGCAATAATCAACTTTTAAACTGGCGATGCAGCATAAATTAAAAATAGCAGTACTTGTCAATGTAAGAAATTTATTTATTCCATACATTTATATGAATCAATAACATAGTTTAAGATTTTGAATTTCCAAACACTTGACTCACATTCCAAGCTCAAAACCAATTCCAATTTTACTTCAGAGAAAACTATAGTAACTTGACTAGATTTATTAAAACCAAATTTAGATTTTAGCTCCAACTAGAACGAGTACTTCTCTAAATTAGGTGGCAATTTACTGCACGTTTCTTTCTTTCTTTTTTAAGATAACAGCTGACACATCTAGTGAGTTGTGTCATTAACTTTTTGGAGGCAAGATTCCATGAGCCTGTATGGAAGGCAAATTAGCTACTCAAATAAGTAAATTCATTTCTGAAAAAAGGGTTCATAATACAAGGAAAGATACCTTGTTCACTTCAGCAAGGGTAAGCACAGTAAGTTGCTTTAGCTTGAGGACTTGATCAGGAACCAATTGTGGAAGACAACCAGCATTATCTATAAGAAAAAAGCGTTTGCCCATTTCATTATAGTCTTACAAATAAGAGAAAAGGGGAGAAAAGAAAAAACAATAGCAAGGACCTCGTTATTGAAACGATACGGCCAGAATACATGAGCATGTTATTATCTACACCATCGTGTATTGCGGTAATGACAGCACAAAATTTCTATTCATTTCATGTACTCCATTAGAAAAACACTGTCAACAGCTGGTGAGGTCAAGGTTCTTCAAGAATCTCATTTCAAGCAACCTTATCACAGTTATGAGCCAGACTTTCAAGTAAATGTTTATCACGAGGTATACCAAAAGCAAGAACAAGAACACGTAAAGAAGGAAAAGAAGCACTAAATACACAAATTTAAGTACAGCACTAGTTCAGCAAGTGCAGGGAAAAAACAAGTTCGTTGAACATATAATATTTGATTTCCAGTTTCTCCTATTAAGACCCATTCATCATTAGTATAACCAATTCCAAGCTACAGAGTCCACGACTAAAATGACAAAAAAAAAATACCTGCAGGTAAATCAACTTGCTTTTGGTTCATCCGAACCATCAAAAAATCAAAGTCCATCTTCAAATGAAGCCCATTGGCTCGCATATTACCGATAAAAAGACAACCGAGTAACTACAGTCATTCAATACACTTTCCCGCACAATAATTCACGAATCTCCTTCCGCAAAAAAAGCTAGTCAACTCAAGTTCTCCATATTCAATTATCAAGTAGCAGTGCAGATATATATATATATATATATATGTTGACCAAAATTATTTTCTTCGGCAATTGGAAACCCAATATGAATTCACATGCATAATTAAAATAAAACGGAAACTAATCGAAAACAAATAGAGGGAAAAAGAAAAGGGGAAAAATTGAATGCTTACTTTTGTAGTCAGTCCAGGTTCCGTGAGCAAACAACCGAAGAACATCGAGGTACAAAGAATTCTCAGTTCCTTGGAGCTGTCAGTAAATTTGAAAACCAAATTAAGACACCAGAAACACCCATCAACAACATGGAGAAGAAATTAGCAGGGAAACTAATGGGTAGATGAAAACACCTCGGAGACGGTGGGGACCGAAAGAATCTCAGAGAAGGCAAAGAGAGAAGGATGAGAAGTGGCTTCTATAATAAGAGGCCCAAAGAGCGGAGGCTTTTAAAGTGGATGCTTGATTTACGAAGTGATCGATGTGTTCTGCTTGTTTTTGTTCGATGTCCATTCTCTCTAAAAATCAAATGGATGAGGACTAGCCTTCTTCACAAGCCCTAGCCAGGTGCATACGAGGAATTTGCGGAGGTGGATAGGATCACGACATTGAGAGGGTTGCGGAGTCTTCTGATTGAGACCGAGAGGGTTAGGGCTTGGGAGGAGGAATGGGATCAGAGAAGAGGAGTTGAAATTTAGCAGTCCTGATGTGTGAAGTGGAAGGAGAGAAAGCTGGTTTTTTTGTTTATTTATTTATTTGTTTGTTTTATGAAGGTGATTTTTGGAGAACGCGATGTTTCCTATGAGGGCAAACGAGTTGTCGTCGCAGCTGTGGCATCAAGGGAGGATTTGGTAAAATGCACGCCGCCACTCAACGTCTAGAATTCAGGTACCGCGTGCGTTAGTGTTAAAAACAGTTTTTTTTTATTAATTATTGAAAATAAAAATTTGGGAATTTTTTATTTTAAAAAATTATTTTTAATATTAATACATAAAAATATCTAAAAATATTAATTTAAAATAAAAAATAAAAATTTAAAGTATTTTTAAAATACAGTATCAATAAAAAAATGATTTTAAAAAAAATTAGATATCTGTCTCGCCAAGCACAGGGAAAACGGCATGCTTTTTTCATATGGAATCTCAATTATATCATGTATATTACTGAAAATATTAAAATATATAAAACAAATTATAAAGAAAGTAGATTCCTTAAATAAATTATTATTTTTTGATAATTGCTAGTCATGAAATCTGAAAAATATTTTTCTACCTTAGAAATGATTCTCCAACCCATGCACCACAGCACATACACCAGCATAAAAGACCATTTATCAGCTTGATGACAGCTATCTTCTTAGACGCCATGCCCTCCGCCTTACGCAGTTGTTCTCCTCGCTGCACTCGCGGCGGCTTTCTTGGTGGTGGTGCTTTGGTTTTCCGTTGATCGCGATCTTTGCTTCAGATGAAAAACTTCAACAATGAATGATGTGTCATCCAGGAATTTATGTTTCAAAGGTTAAACATCAAGATTTGATCTGAAATACGAGGAATCACATGTGCTCTTCTCTTCTCTGCCAAAAGCCGACCCTGTCTGCAAAATTAAATGCTCCTCTTCTGTTTTGTAGTTTCAATAGCTGAAGAAACTTAAGCAGCTTAATGGACGCACGTGTTTACATTGAGTGACCGACTCTGCCTTGACGGATATGTTTCCATTCCCCCAAGGCAATACCAAAAGAATCCATACAAGCAATTCTGAATTGAATCTTGTCCGGAAAGAAGAAACAGGAGATGCGACAGTGCAGATGAAACGCAACATGGGACGCACAGAAACAGAGGTCTAGGATTGAGAAGGTGCAATAGCTGCCAAATTCAAAGAAAAAATGGCTACTCCCGAAGCATTGCCACGAGGATGGTGCTTAGAAAACAAGAACACATACTGTGTCATAATAGCTCTTCAGAATCTCAATTGTCATGATCACCAAAAAATATAACCCCTTTAACCCCAAAAAAGCAGCTTACTTCAATCAATTTAAAGAAAACCCACATGAAGATTCTTCATAAGATAATAAAATAAAGCATAAAAAAAAGATCTTGACATTGAAATCATCCAGCAACAAAAGAGAATCCAGCAACCTTAAGCTTCAGATGGACAAAAAATTAGTATAGTATAACCTGACGGTGCAAAGATATCAATAAAAGCAGCTGGAAAGTGTGTTGCTGAGAGATGGAGAATTATTACTTAATCTAAGTGAAGATTCTTAGACCAACACGAAGCATCTCGTATCAGAACATGGCGAGGAAAAATGTGTTACGTACGTACTCGTGCACTTTCTATGATAGATTTATAAGAACAAGACGAGGAAGAAGCATGAAAATGAATATCAGATAGTCAAAGAAACAAAACCAAGTTGGTAAAATTAGTCTGTTTTAACAGAAACGAGAAGATGGTCATGAGTTTTCTATTGGTACACGAACAATTAATCATGGGATTTCATGCAGGCGTCCACTTTTGCTGGAGGACAAGTATATCAAGCTCGCATCACCTTTTCTGATGGATGCGTATGTTCGCTGATTGATGCGCTGGAGGGATAAGTATTGATATTTCACATCATGGGAATTTCGGTTTCACCAAGAACCAGCCGCACGCGATCAACCCTTCCTCAGCAGTAGCAATATTGCCATGAACACTGGAGCCGACGCCAAATCATGCTGCTGCTACCATTCCAGGTTCGGTTGAACAAGTTGTGCCAGAGAAGCACGTGCAATTGACAGCTCACCACGCTGGATTGCTCAGGTAGAATACCTAGAAGGGTTTTCTCGAGCCAGGAAGTGTTTGGCTCAAAAAGTCTCGTAAGATATTTTGATGACTTGTTGTTATTCCACGAGACAGATCCTTCTTCTTTGTTTTTTTGTGCTAGCTGTTTGGCAAGAGAAATTGTGGTGGGACCCCTCACCTTACAGCTCCAGATTGTGTCATACCATTCCCTCGTGGAGTCTGCGTCACGTGGAAAATGTATGCCCTCTTGCAAATGGTTGGATGGTTGGTTGGTTTCTTTAAAAAAGTATGGTTTAGGTTTGGTATGAAAAGTTTTATTTAGAAATATATTAAAATATAATTTCATTTAAAAAAAAAAAACAGGTAGTAATTTTGTATTAGCCAGAGAGGGAGAGGATGGAATCATACGTGGTCACAGAAGGATTGATCAGATTACATTACATGCAGTTTTAAACCGTTGATTCCCGTTCAAACATACGACCAAAATATCGGGATTCTAAATCTTGGGATCCTTGAACGGGGAGGGCTATCTTCGCTGCGTCGCTCAACGCTCATCGAGTTTCCCACTGTACCCAACAGGAAAGCCTTACGAAAGTACTGGCTTCTTCTTTTTTTCTAGAAAAAATAAAATAAAATCAATGGAGCTCGGTGACGAAAACGAAGATTAACTAAAAAGAGACGGAGGGAAAGTATTTTTTGCTGGTATTTATTTTATTTTAAAATATATTAAAATAATATTTTTTATTCAGATTTATTTTTAATGTTAATATTAAAATGATTTAAAAACATCAAATAAAATATTAATTTCAAGCCAATAAATAAAATATTTTTAAAACTCAAAACAAATAGTCTAAAGGGTTTATTTAAAAGTGTAACGAAAGGTCATTTTATAAAATAATTTTTGTTTGAATATATATTAATAAATCTTTTTTTAAAAATATATATATATATATATATACATTTGATACAAATATAACAAAAAAAATTAATTTAAAAAAAAACATTTTTAAAATTTTATTCCAGAAATATATTTAAAACCCACTCCCATTTATCTAAAAAAAAACCATCAAGGCGATCCCGATCTCTCCCAGGATAGGAAGTGAGGTGGCAAGTATGTGTCTTAAAATTCTATTTTTCATTATTACTAACTGAAGCCCTGTTCATCATCGTGATGCATCTTACGGTCTTACCTGCATGTCGTCGAGTCCTTATTTTTATATGGAAATAGCAAGAAAATAATAATCTAGCTGGTCCCACAAAAATTGATCTATAGATTAATAGACGTAAAAGCTTCTGTTCTTGAGCTGGGTCTGGAAAAATGGGTCCCCCCTGGTTTGCTTTTTTATATGAAAACAGCAGTACTGCTTATCATTTTCTTTGGATTGCTGCTCACCATACATTGATCCGTTTGTTTTCCACCTTTTGTAGCTCTCGTGGATGCTGTAAATCATCTAAATTCATGGAAAATTATCCATTTGCTGCAGCTTTTACACTTCTCTGTTTTTACAGTTAGGGCAGCAAATCCGGGGAGTACTGCTCTAAGCTCTTACTTACACTTGTCTGTTTACATGAACTTGGTCGGCATTATTTTCAGGTAAATCGTAATTTCCCATGCTAACGACGATTCTGGTTCGGATCCGGTGACAGACGGAGGACAAGAAAGGATCGGGCAATTTGGGCCCCTAACCTGCACTATCACCGCCGCCTATCCCGATGAAGAAAAATAGAAAGTGTAAAAACCTTTGGTCAGAAGCTGCCCAGAGAAAATAAAGACAAGGAATATCTTGAAAGAAAGATCCGATCTCATGAATGCTAGCTGACCATGGAGTGCCTGCAACCCTAGGCGAGTGCAAGACACTGTATAAAGATGATGAAAGTTTGAAAGCAAAAACTTTCCTTTCGAAAAGAGAACGACGATAAAAGAAGGGCTGAGGTGGGTGGGTCCACCGAGGCTTATTACTCCATGGAAATAGAAAGCTGGAGGTGGGGAAAAAGTAGAAGAAAAAAGAACCCTTTCACCGTTTTCAATCACTGCACAGCTCTCCCAAAGGATCCACTTATTGCAGAATATCTCTGCATCTCTGCCTTTCCATGCTCTTAACAACTACTCCTAGTTATTCACTGTTCGGGCAATAATTTCAAATTCTCCAACCAATTTCGAGCTTCGACATGCTAGGATTTTTTTTGATTTTTTTGATTTATATTTTATATTTGAATTGCATAATTTAAAATATGCTTTTTAGATTAATATAAGTGTATCAAAATAATTTTAAAACATTACTTTTTAAAATTAAAAAAATAAAAACATGAGAGCAAATATTCTCATAATACTATGTATTGTGTTGTTTATCCTTGCATGTATGTATTGATATGAGAAGCAAGTTTATAATTCAAATTGCCGTCTCAATTTTCGAACAGTATTTCTTTATCATATTTATATAGTTAATAAAAAACAATTAAAAAGAAAAAAACAGAGAAGATATAGAAGATGGGGATATAAACAGTTCCAGAGACCACCTGCTAGAACATCTCTCTCTCTCTAGCACTCCACTATCTCTCTCTCTCTCTATCACAGAATTCAGGCGCCACCACCTGCTCAAGCGGTGCGCGTCACCAACCTGCTAAATACTCGCCGCTGCTATTATTCTCTACTTTCCCGGTGTAAACTTCGCTCTTTTTATTCCTTTACATCCCATCTCCCTTTGTTCTCTAGAAATGGGTTGTACGGCTTCCAAGCTAGACAACGAGGACACGGTGCGGCGGTGCAAGGAGAGGCGCCGCCTAATGAAAGAAGCAGTCTACGCCCGCCACAACTTAGCCGCTGCACACGCAGAATACTGTCGTTCACTCCGACTCACAGGCTCAGCCCTCTGTACTTTCGCCGCTGGTGAATCCCTCTCTGTCTCCGACCAAACCCCCGCTGTCTTCCTCCACCCTTCCACAACATCCAACCCACCTCCTCGCACCAACCCCATCCCTCCACGTGTCCCTCATTCCCCTTCCCTCCACTCGCCGCCGCCACCTCCTCCATTTTCTCCTTCTCCTACGATAGCTAGCACTGAACCTCCTCATATTCTTTCTTCTTCAAGTATCAAGCCTCAATCTAATCGCCACCGCCGCAGCAAGCCTCCGAAGCTTCCTCACATTCTTTCAGAAACAAGCCCTTCGGTTTCTCCGAAATCGAATTTTGAATATCCAACTGCTTTTCGAAATCATTCAGTTTATTCTACCACGCCATCTCAAGCTTCTTCTGTATGGGATTGGGAAAATCTCTACCCTCCTTCGCCTCCAGACTCAGAATTCTTCGCTCGAAAAGCCAGCCAAAATCACTACAACCAGCAGCAACACCAACACCAACACCAACACCAACACCAACACCAACACCATTTAGATACTGATGATGGGTCGTCATCATATGAAGATGAGGATGTCGCAACTGAAACCGAAACGGAGAGATTATCGGAGTATGATTTCTTTAAGAAAAAGCACTATCCGCAGCAGCAACAGATTTATAACGAGACGGAGCAAGAGGAAGTTCATTGCAGTGAGTGGGGAGATGATGATCATTATAGAAACACAACATCATCAGATGAAGAAGATAATGATACAGAGTTCAAATCCGAGATGGAAACCCGGTCTAATTTCGGATCGAAGCAGCAACCGCAATCACAACAATCTGATAATGTTTTTGGTAAGTCAGATAATAAGTCTGAGGCGGGATCGTCGACGACCAGTTATAGGACTCGAGAGACATCTAATATGAAAATGGTTGTGAGACATAAGGATTTGAAAGAGATTGTTGAAGCCATTAAAGAGAATTTTGACAAGGCGGCCACAGCTGGAGATCAGGTTTTGGAGATGCTTGAGCTTGATAGAAGTTTCCGGCAACTAAAGAGTGAGTAAAATCCCATTTCTTTTTGAGGCGAGGCTTATTTGTTGTTTAATTTTGATTAATTTATCAAATGTTGCAGAAACTGTGTATCATTCTAGTAGTGTTTTGAGTAGCTTGAGCTCCAGTTGGACCTCGAAACCGCCGTTGGCCGTTAAGTATCGCCTCGACACCGGTTCACTGAATGAAACTGGCGGTCCAAAGAGTCTTTGTTCTACAACGGAACGGTTGTTGGCTTGGGAGAAGAAGCTCTATGAGGAAGTTAAGGTAAGCGTCGCAAAAATTGTACTATGATATCATTTTGCTAGCCTAGTTTTTTACCCAATTCATTTGCCCCCTAAAAAACCTCCCTCATCGAATAAGGTAGACTAGTTCCTACTGCAAATTAATTGAACGGTTGTGGTTTTTATTTTTATTTTGTAAAATTAGCGTTACTCTTTTACCATTTCTGGTTTTTGTTTCCCTTCCCTCTGTTATCTTAGCCTGCCATATATGATTAATTGATGTTTTCAGGGGTATTAAATATGCACCAGTGAGGTTAGCGTAAGCCTAGCGCAGTTTTTTGGCCCTTTGTCGCTAGTAGTTTACCACGTGGACTCTTTTTTTTGACGAAAATGACCCCCTTCAATCTTATTAATTATGTGATGGGTTCTTCTTGCCTTGAGTGTGACGTGGATCATCATCATCATTTCCGGTGAGGGTATTTCCCGGATTAGTGATTGTTGATGCTATTCATGCATGCATTCGTGTATAAACAAGCGGGCGAGAGCCCCTTATGTTGAAGTTTGCATGTATTGAGTGTCTAAACGTGCCAATCAGGCTAAATCCCAACTGATGTTAACAACTCTTTGTTAGGATGGCTTGCCACCGTCCTTGAATTATCTTTAAATGCAAATTATCTGTGTGGTGCATTCATTTACAATGATTAGAATGACCTTGACATCCAGTCAGAAAGACAAGGATTGCTTGTGTTTTCTAACTAACGAGGGCACCTTTTCCCATCAAGTTGATGCATTTTTTTGGGGTGCATTATTGCATCTGAAATTTAGCCTCCAGCTGTGTTTGGAATGTTTCGAGTGCTAATGCATAGAACAAATTGTTAATGTGCCTTTTTAGGCTAGAGAAGGTGTTAAAATTGAGCACGAGAAAAAGCTATCAACACTACAAAGTCAGGAATACAAGGGGGATGAAGCAAAGCTAGACAAGACCAAAGCAGCAATAGCAAGACTGCAATCTTTGATTATTGTCACATCTCAGGCTGTTTCTACCACCTCTACTGCAATCATTGGTCTTAGAGACAGTGATCTTGTTCCTCAGCTGGTTGAGCTCTGTCATGGGTATGCCATTTCATTTTTCTTAACTCTTACAATAAAGTTTTTTTCTTATATACATAAAATATGAGATCTATTTGAATCAACAAATTCTGGTGATTGTGTGGCCGCAAAACTTTTACCCTTCATACAATGCAGCTTCTTATTTCTGTTGCCCTGGTCAAGTTCTTGAACTACTGATATAATCAAGAACCGGTTCTAGTAAAGCTGCTAGTACATTCTTAAAATAGGCATCTTCTACCTGTATTTTTCCACTCGGAGAGTGCCTTTTCGCTTTTGTTTTGGGTTAATATTGCTGACTGAATTAAATCCTGACTTTCATAATCCCGTATCCTCGCATGAGATGCAACCTTCGCGCTTGCCTTGGTAGGTGAAGCATTATAAGGGGATAGCACTGGAATGCTAGTTGCTTCATCCAGTCTGTATCCCCATGTGCATTGCTATCCAGTTTTCTTGACCATCCACTGCCAAACTACCTCTCCATCAGGCAGTGGCCCAACCCTGCACCTCCCAATGATTTTGTATCATCTGATTGGTGGGACCTTTTCAGAATTAAGGTAATTGATGGGTTGAGAGTTGGGTGCAATGGACTTGGAAGTATAATATGACCCACCATTGTAGATTAATGGATTGTTAGCCTCGTTTCTTAACGTGGTGAAGTAAGTCAGAGAACATTTTATAGCTAGGCTGGTAATTTTGATTTTATCCAGAAACTATTAATTACCAGGCTGCTCTTTGGACACATGTAATAGCATTACCAGGGCTTTGGATGCTCGCAGCCATGCTTATCGTGTTTGCAATATATTACCATTTGATAATAGTCCTGGAGAAGCTACTGTACATTGTGTTCCATATGTACAGCATCTGGTTCATTTTACATATTTGTAGCTTTCAGCTACCTCACAAGGCTTCATGTTCAGCTAACAATTGCCCCATTTGGGCGATGCTAGTTTCTGGTGCTGCTGTTGTCTGTAGAGAAAAGTCAGAGAGAGTTGAAAATGCAGTTCTTGACAGTATTGAAGATGAAAACCCCCAAACCATGGCCCAACTACTATATTCGGCTCTTAACCTAGAGGTGGGCAAAACAAACATTAATTGCTGTATCAGTAAGTTTTACCACCCCAGCCCCCCCGGTTGCATGGACCAAGAGCCCAGCAGTGACTTGACAATCATAATCTGGTCAAATATATTTGAGAAACATTGTTTGCACCATGTCTCTATTGTTGTCTTTGTATTTTAATGATGAAATTATGAGCTGCTGAAATGACATCCATCTAGACCATATATTTATGCATCTGATTTGAATGCAGGTTCATGTACATGTGGAAGTCAATGCACCAGTACCACGAAGTTCAGCATCACATTGTGCAGCAAGTCCGTGGTCTTGTGAACCGGGTCACCCAAGGGTGACTCAACTTCTGAATTGCACAAGCAGGCTACTCGTGACCTTGAGTCAGCAGTTTTTGCTTGGCATTCCAGTTTCTGCCACCTAATAAAGTTCCAACGGGACTTTATTCATTCCGTCCATGGCTGGTTCAAGCTCACCCTTATCCCTGTAAGCAGTGACAACATGAACGCCAACATGGAACCCTCTGATGTATATGCCTTCTGCGACGAGTGGAAGCTTGCCCTTGACCGTGTCCCTGACACGGTTGCTTCCGAAGCCATCAAGAGCTTTATCAATGTTGTTCATGTGATATCTATGAAACAAGCTGAAGAGCTCAAGGTTAAAAAGCGAACTGATAATGCATCGAAGGAGCTGGAAAAGAAGGCTTCTTCTCTCCGTAGCATAGAAAGAAAGTTCTACAACTCATACTCCATGGTTGGTATCGGACTTCCTGATACTGGTGGATCTGATAATGGACAGGTATTGGATGCTCGTGATCCACTGGCTGAAAAGAAATCAGAGCTTGTAGCTTGTCAAAGGCGCGTGGAAGATGAGATGCTGAGGCATGCCAAGGCAGTGGAGGTGACACGATCAATGACACTGAATAATCTTCAGACAGGCCTTCCTGGAGTCTTTCAGGCATTGACCAGTTTCTCTTCCTTGTTTATGGAGGCACTTCAACTGGTTTGCAGCCGTTCCTACACTACCAAATAGTTTTGCATAATTCACCAGTATGGTGAGTTGGGAATTTTTTGGCTTGGGGCTCTTATGTTTATTTTTTTAGGGGGGAGGGCCTTTTTGACATGTAAATATACGAAACGTTTTTGCGGTTTCTATCATCCTTGCAAGTTTGAAGGGAGGGAGATGTCTCTGTACAGGAAGTTGCCTGGATTGTTGTCTCGGAGGCTCACAGTTTCCGGCATGATTGATAAATTATACGACTTCGTTTTGCTCGTGATTTTTGCCTTTTCAGCTGTAGCTCCAGCCATTTGTTACTTTGTGGAGTGGATTTTATAGCTCGAGTGCTCGAGAGTTTTGATACCACTGCCTTTTCGGGGACCACTTACTTCATTATATGTGGGCTTTGAGAGTTCTGGTTTGGCATTGCAATCCCGCCGGTTATCGGTTTTTAACTGAAATTTGAATTTTTTTTATTTTATATTAAATGAATATATATTTTTATATGTTTTAGATCATTTTGATGTGTTGATTTTCAAAAATAATTTTTAAAAAAATAAAAAAAATATTATTTTAATATATTTTGGCATAATAAATATTTTGAAAAACTATTATAATCACATTCTCAAATCAGGACCTAAAGCTTGGGATGCCTTTTGGAAATGTGCACCCGCTCACCTCTTCCTTTTCTTCCTCATCTTCTTCGATGCTAAAAGTGGAGGAAAATTGAGAGACACAGCTCATGCGCACAGTTTTTATTGGGCATCACGATCCCGTACATATAATCAATCACATGTCTCAACCCATAAAATTCGCGATTATTTTTTTTTACTATTTTGGAAATCATTTATTGTCAATTTTTTTTCTTTTTCATAAAGCAAACTAAAAACACAACTGGTAACCTTAAGCTTTAGAGAAGCAAGTAAGAAACTGTTCCATCATAATCAGTATCTCCTTGCATTTTAAAGATAATCTGTCCCTTTTTTATATAAAAAAAATGTTCATTACTTTTGAAGTTGGATGAAAGTTTGATAATAAAAAAAAACCTCCGCATGAATGTTTTCCTTTTATTATTCTATACTTGATTAAAAAATAAATTTCAAAAATTGTTCCATGGGACAGCTCGTTACAATGTAATATTCTTATTTTTTAATAAATTCACATCAAAATGATCAAAACCTGATTATTATTTTTATGATAACTTGCTTTTATAGTTCTAATAAGCTATTATTTAAAAAACATATTTTGGTAAGAAAAAAAATGTCATAAAAGGGGAGCATATTAATAAGATGAAGGGTTATTTTAATTAAAAAAAGATATACCTTTTTTATCTTTATTTCACTGAAAGATTATATATTTTTTTATTTATCTCTTAACTTGCCAACTTGGTCTTTAATTAATGTTAATAATGTTTTTAACATATATGATTACAAATTATTATAAATTTATTTTATTGAACGAATGTGAATTTACAATTCAAGAAGAGGCAGTTTAACAGACAGGCTCTCTCTCTGTGATTGCTGAACAGGCTGCAGCATATGTATTGGATCCGCACTGACAAATTGACAGCAGTGATGTTGAAAGGCAAGCAAACTTTAGTCATCATTACAAACTACAATTATTAGATTATTCAACCTAGAAAATTACTTTTTTTTTGTATTTTTCTTGTCTTGGATCTGAAGCCTCTCTTGTCTTCTTTTGTATTCCGGTAATAAAAGGATTCAATCAAAACACTTGTTGTCTGTTGAAGTTCTGTAATGGGATCAGATGCTGCTAACTAAGTAACTTGAATTAAACAATCCAGTTACTGGCCATTTTTAAGCCAAACCATCTTTCTTTACCCGATTATTATATCTAGTTATCCAGTGCCTGTTAGTGACAGGAGCATATTAGCTGGAAACAGCTGAGGAGATGTTTTGAGATCAACTTTGAGAGGTTGCCATTGTTGATGCTGTCTGGTGTCTGGGTTTTTTTCTTTGTGTGATTGCAGTTATTTTTTAAAATATTTTTTATTTAGAATAGTATTATATCAATATTTTTTTTATTTTTAAAAATTATTTTTGACATCGAAAATGATCTAAAAAATTAATTTAAAATAAAAAATAAAAAATTTCAATTTTTTTAAAATATAGTGTGAAATAGGGTTTTAAAAGTCCGGGGTTCGAGTCTGGTTCTCGCCATAAATATTCTTGAGGCCAGGGACAGTAGGGGATTGATATAAATCCTGTTGTTGAAACTTGAAATCCCTGTTTGGGAGCAAATTCAGATTGGTGCAGTGGAAATTCAACTCCCGACACCCTGAATGGGCGGTGATCACTTTCAAGAACCACCACGACAGATTTGCTGGTGTTTATAGAATTGAAAAGAGGCAAGAAATTACTCAGCAAGAGCGAAGATGAGTTGCTCCAGATGCATGCATCTATCATTCCCTGTAACAATGGCAGGATAGGGTTGCAGATAGGGGACCAAACTAAAAGGTATAAACGCAGTGGGCCTTGAATTTCTAAAACGAAATCATTTTGCTTTCACAGAGTACCACACAGGTTTATTCTTTTTCTTTCATTGCAACAAACGTTTGAATCCGGAGATATCTCATTGTGTAATGAGAAATCGTAGCCTGCAGTGTTGTATAATGGAAAGCGAGGCGAAACCACTAACACCATTAACAAATGGAGTTCCAATTTTCACAGGCAATCTTCATACATGCCTCCATTTTTTTCAAATGGACTTGGTTTCCAGTGCTGCATATCTATCTTAAATCGTTGGAGGATCGAGATGATCAAAAGAACCCACCCATTCAATGAAAGAGAATTTCTGGTAAAATCAGCATTACCAAGTAATATAAATTGGTAAAAACTGGGCCATTGATATTGATCGAAAGCATCAGTTCTTAAAATTGCTACTCAGCTAGAATATTAGGTTTGTAATGATTCGAATTGATCATGATGGTTAACCACTATAAAACCGAATGGACCTAAACTACTCTGTAAATTGAAGCTCTAAGGTTTCCAGCTGATGATTTATCCTCTTATGAGGAAGGTGATTATCAGAACAGGATACTGCAGGCATGTTTTCATAACATCAACAAATGACACCGTTACAAGACAGCACAACAGCCTTGTACTAAAAGAACTCGAAGTCCAGATATTTACCCCCGGATTTCATGTCTGTCCCTGCCATCCTTTTACTGCTGCTGCCTACAATGCCGATGCCGATTTTGTCAACTGCGCCAAACTTGCCAGGCGAGGGCTCGGTCTCCATTGGTCTTGGAACTTCGGGTGGTGTGCTGCACCTAATTAGAGCCCAGTTCACACCTTTAAAGAAAGGATGCTGCTTGATCTCAGTTGCACCCCTCTTCACCCCTAGCCTATGCTGAGGTTCCTTCACCAGCAAGCCTCGGATCAAATCTTGGCTGGCGTCACTAGTAGGCGGTGAATCTGGGAATCTAAGTTGTTGCCCCACCACATTGAACAAGGTAGCTCGGTTTCCTGAGCCTTTGAATGGAGTTTTACCATATAATAGCTCGTGCAGGAAAATGCCAAATGTCCACCAATCAACTGCACTGCCATGGCCTTCTCCCTTGATAATTTCAGGGGCCAGGTATTCATGGGTTCCCACAAAGGACATCGACCGAGCAGCTGTTGGTTCTGCCACGAGCTCTGGAAGTGCATTAGCTAGCAACCCAAGGTTGTGGCGAGGTTTTCGGGGTTTTTTCTTACTTTTCTGAGGGAAGATGCGAGGCAAAAAACATGCAGGTTGGATGCAAACTGACGAGGGCTCAATACAGGCAGGCTGAACACAGAATGCCCCACCACCAGCTCGTCTTGAAGGGTCGGAATCATATGATGTTCTTATCAGGGTGGGTGAAACTGCACATCTAAGGGAAAGGTCAAAATCTGAAAGCATTATGTGGCCGTCGTCACGGACTAGGACATTTTCAGGCTTCAAGTCTCTGTAGACAACCCCAAGCATGTGAAGATATTCAAGTGCCAATAAAACCTCTGCAGCATAAAATCTGCACATTTGAAGAAAGAAATTACTATATAGCTGCTCTGCTAAAAATCACTGATTTTGGCAAAGAGAAGACAAGGAGATAACATCAAAAAAGGGCCAGCTGAAGAGAAGGAAATGATATTTTACGGCACAAATAGCATTTGTCCATGATTAGGAACAAACTGTTTTGTTCCTCAAATGTCATGGCAGGAAATCCATCTGACTACAGCAGAATCTCCAAATTTCATAGTTAATTAGGTGTTTTTGTTCTTTCCAAGTTACCAAAAACCTACAATCAGGGCTCTATTAGTTTGGGACATTATTTCAACATTTTAGTCAATAGAACAGTTTTTGCAAATCCAAAAGAAGGAAGCTTCATGTGCTCCATCAAGTTTCCAAATTCCAGTGCAAGACTGTTTAGCATAGGGACTACAATGAGGTAGAGATAGGTGCCAGTCGTTTCATTGGAATTGGAACCGTGAACTGAGCCATATTTTGATTTCAGAAGCATCCAGAATAGGTACTCTTGTGAACTAGCATCACTTACTGTGTGTGAGGTCTAACACCAGTGACCAGAGCATTTTAGCATATAACAGGACCTGGGAAATGGAAATTGATATTTAACCAAAATCAGGGAGGGTCAAAGTCTGAACTCTGAATTTGGTTTTAAAAGTTAAGTGCTGTGTTAGCCCCCTATATGACACGGTTTCCTTTCCATGCATCAAAATCTGAACTCTGAAATTGGTTTCAAAAGTGAAGTACTATGCAAGCCCAATATGACATGGTACTTTTCTTTTCCATTGCGCCATAGCAACATATTTGAATGTTATTGCCATCCTAAAGCAAGAAAGAAGTATGAAGGGAAACAACAGCCAGTGATAATGAAACTCATACATTTCCCATCCCTGCACCAGTAGATGGGCTAAAATATGACTGCATCAATCGATGGACGATGGATGACATCTGTATTTATTATTTTGAAAATAACTAGTATGGAAGATACATAACTCTGCTGAGTTTAGCATTTTAGAATTTAATCCAATTTTCTACAAGCTTAACCATCTCTTCTACATTTGTTTACTGTTTCACTGGGTTTTCATCCCTGATACCTTGAAACACACAGCAACTTGTACATGGAAATTTAATTTTACACTTCCATGAGGAAAGATAATGAATTGTCCACTAAAACACTATGAAACTGTGTTTCCATCCTAGCAATTTACTAGTCATTACATACAAGCAATCAAATTCGAACAGTGGAAAAAAACCCATCTACATGTGCCTTTATGTCATTCATTTTGCAACCGTTTAAGCATTAAGGATGGGTGGAAAAAAATTTATGGAGTTGGTTTTCCTATGTGGTCCAAGATGATAGCATGAAGTGGAAAATTTCTTGTGTTGACATGGCATAGCAAGGAGAATTATTGTCGTTGCCTTGTTGGTGTTGAAGTGACCTCAATATGAAGGAAAGGGCTCTGACCAATCAATCAGTTTATTATAATAGCTATAGCATGCAGGTACCTTTAGTGTTAAACTATTAAAAAGTTGGAAACTATGCATCTTCTACAAAACAGAAATAGTTAGGAGCACACAACTACTAGCCTAATATTTAATCACATGCTGCTAAACGAGGACATATCAGGAAACAGCATCAAGAAAGAAAAACTAAAGAAACCATGCTTTATTCATAACAGACAATGGCGAGAATGCTGCTCAACTAAAAAATACCTGGCAGCATACTCAGAAAAATGTTTTCCAGGTTGTCGTTGCCTCAGAGTATGAAGATCACCCCCTGGGCAATATTCCATAACCAAACATGAGAATCTGTCCGTCTCAAAATGTGTATATAAAGTCGGCAGAAATGGATGGTCCAACAACTGCAAAATCTCCCTTTCTGTCTGAGCTCTTGTCAACTTTTTCCTGCTTGCAAGGGATGCCTTGTCCATTACTTTCATTGCAAAAAAACACCGAGTTCCACTCAGCTCTGAGAGGTACACACTGCCGATGTCACCACACCCAAGGCGTTTGAATAATCTAAAGTGACTCATTCCCAAAATTCCATGTCGTGCTCGAATGGCAAGAATAGCGTTCCACCTAGGATCATTTCCTTTATGGGGCTTATTTGCACTGCCGGTAATATTGCTCCAATTACTGTCATCACTAAGACCACTGCTGTCACTTGCTCGGCTGACACTAGTCTTTGCACTTTCAAGTGAATCCCCTCTAACACTAACACTCCCTTTTGTACTCTCACAGTTTCTATCGATACTAAGCATGCCATCACTTGTAATAGCATCACTCCGATATGTACTGGCACAGCTATTGACAATACTCATAGCTGTGACAACACCAGTACTGTCAATGCTACTATGAGGACTCACATTACCACTTGGAGGCAAAGAGGCATCCCACACACATTCCTTCTCTTCTGAATCAGGTGGAAGGGGAGAGCTTTCAGTATTTTGTGATGCACAAGGAACTGAAAATGGAGAAGGCAATACAAGTAAGTCGTTAGGTTCTTCAACCAAACTTTCTGCAGGAGAAAGAATCACTGAGCTTAGTTTTTTGGGCAGAACCCTGATTGAAAGATCTTCTAGAAAAGGCCCCTTCACAGACATACTCTTCACAAGGCATCCAGGCTCAGCTTTCTTTTGACCGATTGGTACATACACAGTTTTCATTATTAGATCCGTGTCGATAGGTTCAGGTGGATGACTGGCCCCAGAGAAAGAACTCGGTCCGCCTTCATCAAAGGAATCGTCACTACCCTTAGAAGTCACAACAACATCAAGCATTACGTCTTCTTCTATAGCTGCAGAGTCCTTTCCTTTCCATGGTCTAACAGGCACAGGAAAGTCCTTGATTTGAGATTGTTGTGCATAAATTCGACTCACAGCATCCCTTACCGATCCTGTCTGCAGCTTCGGTGCCTGGCTCACTTCTCTCCCTGACACTATATATGCCGCTGATGATAACTGACTCGCAACAGGCAATTTAGCAGGAAATGCCTTCGATTCTGCAATCCTTTCCATATTTCGTACTGCTTAATATTACATGGAAGGATCCTTCAGCCAATAGAACTGCAAATGGAGATCAGAGAGTCGATTAGGCGCTTCAAGCATAATAATAATAAATAAATAAAAAGTAAAAATACAGATATCATCAATCAAAATTTTCTTTAAAGAAGAAACGAAAAATCTCAAAAGTAATTCTTCACCCACGACGCAATCTAGTAGCTATTCTTCAATTCAGGGGTCACTAAATCTCTTTCATTCATTTGATTTCCTAAATGTTAGATATTTGAACAATACCATTCATGCATAATCTGATTTTTCTTGCCAAAACCAAAACAGATACACGATCACTAAACGGTTTGTACAAGCAGTTGAACAAAAAAAAAAACATACGAGACAATCGCAAAATCGGACTAGATCAAGCAGCTAAAAACTCAATAATAATGAAAAAAACGGAAAATCCATAACTTCATTCACAGTCAACTAGAATAAGGAATGCTACCAGTAGCTGCAAAATCACAACATTCCTTAACTTAAAATTCTTCAATTCCACGCAGCAATAGAATCCAAAACTCTGAAGAAGTGAGACATCTCTAAACCCCGAAAAGAAATTTAACAAAGCAGAAGGAATAAACCCCGAACAACATTTAAACAGAAAACAGAGAGAACAAACATAACGAAACAAAATGAATATTAAAAAAAAAATACAGAATGAATAAGAATCCTGTACCGCGGAATTCTGTTGAGAGACGGGCAGAGCTGAAATTCTTTCTTCTTGTTGTTTCTCTCTTTCTAGAAGCTTAGAAATGAGATTATAAAAAAGAAACCGAAGGTCTCTGATTGATCACCAAAACTGAAGCTCCTCGATCTCTCTCTCTGAGTCTCTCCAAATTTTACTCGCTGGAATGTTGCTGTTGGTTGGCTCTGCTGCAGCAGCAGCAGCTGCAACAAAAGCTTTCGTTGATGGTTGCAGGGAGTAGTATTTGCTTTTCCTGTTCTTTCGCTGCTTTGTATGGAGGACGCAGTCCTAGTGTTGCCTAGTGTTTGCTTTTCTTTTTTCTTTTTCTCTCTCTCTGTTTTTTTTCTAATTGTTGAGGGAGAGAGGAGAGGAGAGATTGTGGGGACCAGTGAGTGCTGGGTGTGGGACCCACTGTGTTTCTGCATTAAGCCACACTTCTTTTCAAAGGAAGTGGGGACGCTCCTCCCCCCCCACTCTCTCTCACTCTCGAAACGTTTTTCTTTTGCAGGATCGGGTTTGGATTCTCCAGTTTCGTTTATTTTCTCACTCCCGTATTTAGCGCGTGTTAGATTTTTATTATTATTTTTATTTCACTCAATATAACATTATAGCTTCTTTTGTGATAAAAGGTTTATTATTTATTATTTTAAAGACAATTATAATAGTACAAATATAAGTATTAAACATCATTAGTTAATAAATACGAGCCATTTGTTTTGCGCTCAACTGACTTTTTCAAATATAAAAAAAATGGCAAGAGTCTATTTTGTTTTTTTATAATGTTGTATATTTGGATAAAATAATTAGCATGGATAGAAATTTTATGAAGTAACGTTAAAAAAAATTATTTATAAGACGATAGTAATAATAATGATAACAACAACAACAATAATTTATTATAATGATTATAGTGCTTATGATATTAATAATTATAGTCATGGTGTTAAAAGTAACAATAACTCATAAAATAATATTAAGAATATCAATAATAACAAATTTTATTATAATCCAAATAATTATATTAACTATATTCACAATGATAATAATATTAATTTTATTTTTTGTCTTTTAATTTTGTCCTTAAATTATTTTTTATCTTATTTCTTTAAAATTGTACTACTTAATATCAACATTAGACAAAAAAAAATTGTCTTATTTATTTTTTATTTTTTATTTCAGCTCTTATTTTTTTATTTTTTTTGTTTAGTTTCGATACCTTTGAGTTTTTCATTCATTCCAGGATAATTTCTATTTTTGTTCATATTTATGTATTTATATTCTTAATTTTTAATTTTTATTTTTAATTTTTATTTATCTTTGCATTAAATGCAGGGATATAAATTAACTCAAGCCGATTTCTTCAAAAAAAAAGATGACATGAGTTATAGATACAAATTAGAAGTTAAAAAACTATGTTTATTTTATAAATTAACTAAAACCAATTTCTTTAATAAAAGAAGATGATATAAGCTATAGCTATAAATTGGAGGTTAAAATTTGTGTTTATTATTAATTTAAATCTTTGATTGGACTTAAAAAGTTATTTATAATAATTTTTCCATGCTTTCTCGAGTTAAATATTAAAAAAGTGATTTAAATCAGTTGACAAAAGGCATCCCAGACATAATTTAAAAATTTTAATTCTGGATTTATGTAAAAAAAAAAACTCTCTTTGCCAAGCTATGAACAAAAACAGGAGTAGAGTTTGTGAACAAAAACAAGAGTGGAATTTGTTCATAAATGTATTTAAATAATATATTTTAAAAAATAAATTAATTTTGACATTGACATATAAAAATAATTTAAAAATACTAAAATATTTAATTTAAAAAAAAAAACATTTTTGAAAGACAAACATGTCATAAATTTGGAAAATATCTTCACACGCTCCAAGAGCAAAACCGTTCAAATGAAACCTGGCAATGATTCGAGAAATATTTTTGGTTGCCGGTTGCTGAAATTAAGATAAGAAAAAGATGCATGGTTTTACACAACGATGAAATGATTATCTTGCATAAAAATCGACGATCCATTCCCTCCCATGAAATGAGAGGTGCCATTATAATATAGGGCATGGTCCACCACATAATTAGGCAAAATATGACACCTTCTCTCTCATCTTGACTTCCCACCGTAGGTCTTATGTAGTTGTGTGTTTACTATGACTACGCTGGTCAAGGTTAGAAAATACGTCTTAATTAATAAATAAACACAAACATTTCCCAGTGAATTTTTTTTATTTTTAAAATAATTATTTTAGTGTTTTTTTATTTTTTTGATGGGATAATATCAAAAATAAATTTAAAAAATGAAAAAACAATATTATTTAATATATTTCTAAACAAAATAACACTTTAAAAAACAATCCTCTAAAATAAACTCGTTTTAAAATGTGGATGCAACATAGAGACAGGCCTGTGGATCTATGAAGAGCTATGAGTTCGAGACCACGACAGTCCAGTCCATTTTTAGAACGTGAAAGCCACAGCTGCAAGAGCGCGTTCTGATTGGACGGTGAGCATTGACTGGCATTGTCCAAAGGATCCCCAAACAAGGAGACATGATCACAGCCGGATGGGGCTAGAACGAGGGCCGATTTGGTAATCAAAAAGAAAAGGACCGGTTACGCGTGCATGGTCAATGTCTGACGTGGCAGTCAATAATTGACAAAAAGTGCGAGTAAAAATCGGGTTTAGAGGATTAGGATGGGGACACGTAATATAACAGGGTCAGTGAGTAGTCAACTTCTTGCTGTCTTTGTTGGCCCACGACGTGGCCACTCAAGAAACTGTCTTCGCTGCAAAATTGTAAAATATTATGTTTTATCTCATAGAGGCATTTTTGCAGGACATGTCATTTTCAGACAAACATGGCGAGGCGTGCAATAATCCTTCCGTGGAGAGATCCAATGGTGAGGGTTATACTTGAGGGTATATCGAATTGGATTAAAATTATTTTTTAAAATATTTTTTTAGAAATATATATTTTTTTTTAAATTATTGTTGATATAAACATATAAAAATAATAATTTAAAAATATTAAAAAAAATTAAATACAATGCCAAACATACACTTAGATTGATGACCCCTAATATAATGTAGGTTGGATCAAGGTTTTTTTTATATATAATCCAAGTTAATATAACTAGAGTAAATCCAAGTTAATTTTTAGAACCATGATTCAAGATATGAGATTGAGATGATGTTTTAAAAAAAAATCATAAAGTCTAATTTTCCGTACAATATTGCAAGCGTGGCTGCTAAAAGGATGGAAAAATAAAATAAAAAGGAGCACCTGAAATGATTTTGTCTAATACCGGGAGCGTGGATTTTTTTTATTTCCCTTGATTGATAAAATTTTAAAGCTGTTTAGAAATCCGTAATGCGGCATGTATACTTAATTTTACAGCCACAATAAAAGTACAAGTTAAGCACATAAAAAGCCTGGTGCGTTAGAGTTTTTTTTTTAAAAAAAAATATGGTAGGTTGTTTGTTTTTTTAAAAAAAAAACATAGTAAAATAATAAGTTTTTTTTTTTTTAAATATATTTTTAATATCAATACTAAAAAAACACCATCATACATATATTATATATTTTTTTAAAGCATGGTCATATAAAAAAACACACAATAATAAACTAACTAAACCTCGAGCATAATCCTAATTATAAATAAAGTGAAAATATAGATGTTATGATTGTACATCGTTATTAAAAAATAATATAAATTATATTATTTAACTTTACATAACAACTTTAATTGTAAGAGCAAATCTAATGGCAAAAGTCATTTTGGAGAGTCAAATCTCTAAAATGACTTATTGAATAGTGTATATATGATTTTTTTGCTGATTTATACTCTAATGGTAAAAACCATTTTGAAGAGCCATTTTTTATATTATTTTAAATATAATGCAATTATTTTGTATATAGTTTAATTATACAATTAATACGAGTAAGTTATATAATTAAATAATAACTTTAAAAAAACCATCAAACAATATAATTATTATTATTTTTAATTATATTTAAAATAAAATAAAATGAATTTAAAATAAAAAATCCAGCAACAATTTAAATTTGAAATTTTAAAATATTGAAAAATCCCGTCAATTTTTCATTTGCCACTAACTTTTGAACAATAGCTGTGAAGTATGTGGCATACAAGGTTCCAATAAGACAAAAAAATATGGTTTTTTAGTTCCAAGTTGCTAAATAACAACTTGTGTAGGAAAAACTATTTTTGGCTATCCAAATAGCTTCATAAAAAAAATTGTTACAGAGAGCTAAAAATATATATTCTTATTTTTGTCTACTCTTATAGCACTCCCGTTGGAGATGCTCTGAGTGAGATAGTTTCTTAACACGTTATTTAAACATTATGATCTAGTAATCATGAGTTGAAATCTCACTACGCTTTGATAAAAATTAATTACAAGTTAAAAGCTATTTTGGAGAGCTATTTTGTATATATTATTTTAAATATAGTGCAATTATTTTGTATATAGTTTAATTATATAATTAATTATACAGTTAATATGAATAAGTTATATAATTAAATAATTACTTTTAAAAAACCCTCCAACAATATAATTATTAATTTTTTTAATTATATTTAAATTAACAAAAATAAATTAAAAATTAAAAATCCCGCAACAATTTAAATTTAAAATTTTAAAATATTGAAAAATTCCGTCAAATTTTCATTTGCCACCAACTTTTGAACAATAGCTATGAACTTATGAAGTATGTGGCATACAAGGTTCCAACAAGACAAAAAAATATGGCTTTTTAGTTCCAAGTTGCTATAAAAACAACTTGTGTAGGAAACAATATTTTTGGCTATCCAAATAGCTTCTCCATTGGAGATAAAAAAAATTTGTTACAAAGAGCTAAAAATATTTTTATTTTTATTTTTGTCTACTCTTATAGCACTCTCGTTGGAGATGCTCTAAGTGAGATAGTTTTTTAACACGTTATTTAAACATAATGATCTAGTAATCATGAGTTTAAATATCGCTACGCTTTGATAAAAATGAACTATAAGTTAATATAAATTTATATTAAAAAACTTTCATTAAAAAGTTATAGATATAAAAAATTAATATAAATTTATACAAGTTTTAAGTGTAAAAAAGCTTTTATTTAAAAAAAAACATTAAAAAAATTATAGAAAAAGATATTTCATTGAAAATAGCAGACCCATTACTCATGAATAAACTCCAAAACCAAACAATGCATCTCTTGGCAGAATTTGCATGCTGACCTAGACGTGTAAGCATCAACCAAACCACCATAACATCCATAGCCACCGTACCAAAATCACAGACGATACGCATAACCATGCCAACCTCCACGTTCTCTACATGTATAGCTCAAAATCCCCTATAAAAACCCACTGCACCCATCACCTCATTCATCCACCAGAACCCCACTAACCTTTTCTCCGGCAAAAATGGCAAGGTTTTTTTATCGTAGCAGCAGCTCTAGCTAGCCTTCTCCTGGCACTCATCGGCAACGCCTCTTCTTATAGAACCACCGTCACTACGGTGGAGTTCGATGATCAGTCCGGCAGGGGTCGATCTGGAAGCTGCCAAGAGCAGATTCGGAGGGCGGAGCTGGGCAGCTGTGAGCAATACGTGTCACAGTCAAGGCCAAGGATTGCACTCCGAGGGACCCACAGTTCTCGTGGTGATCAAGGGCATGCTCAGCAATGCTGCCAGCAAATGATCAGGCAGGTGGATAGGCAGTGTCAGTGCGACGCTTTACGGTCAATGATCGAGGAGCAGACACAGCAGCAGCAACGCCGCCGCCCTGAACAGGAAGAGACGCCGGAGGTGATGAGGAGGGCAACCGAAATACAAAGACAGTGCGGCTTGCCCGATTGTCAATCCCAACCAATCTGGTTCTAGATGCTGTTTTAGGATCGTATGATGTGCCAGTTAGCTAGCAATCATCAAGCTCACTCACTCGCAGAGTGGCTTGGGAGCGGCAGGCATGAATAAAAGCCACGTCAGGCTGTTTATGCAAGCACTTGCGCCATAATAAAAGTGAGTTCATCTTATGTAAGATTGTGCGAGGCTAATTTTGAATCTTGGTTAATTTAAGAAATGGTTTAAAGTATATTCTGAAAAGTAAAAAAGCGGATTAATAATGTTCTTCGATCCACATATATATCACTTCCAATTTCATTAATATATACTAAACTTGATTGCCCCAACAATGTTATTCACACAGTCAAGAAATCAATTTCAAGAATTCACTGCACACTTTTCTTATTTTAAGGAATGTGTTTTTTTAACAAAGAAGAGTAGAGTAGTGGGTAAAAAATGGACGACGATGTGGATCATGATTGGGATATTTTGTGACTGTTTGATAGTATGATTGATGTTATTTTTTAAAAATATTTTTCGTTTAGAAATGCATTATAATTATATAGTTTTTTTATTTTTTAAAATTATTTTTGATATTATCACATAAAAATAATCTAAAAACATCAAAAAATTCAAAAATATTTTTGAAAAAACACAGTATCAAACACATTTTATTTCGTTATGTAACTATCAATATGGGGCAAGCTGTCATTTGAGTCTCCAATCCCATGAAAGCCGTGGTTAGTGATTAAAATGATTAGCTGAAAGTATATTCTACCACTGCTCAGATGCTAAAAACATTACACCCACATTTCCAGATTTTGTAGTAATCTATAATTTGTGGGCCCTTGCGTGCTGCCACCCTTGCTTTTTGAAAAAGTTTCAAACTAGAGGTTTGAAATTGTAGGCTAGAGTGTTGGAATTAGGAAAAGAAATATCAAAGTGGGCTCTTTCATGATTCATTTCTCATCACCGATGACTTTTTCGGTTTGTGTTCTTAGTTTTGCCTTTGAATCCTTCTATGGAGCCTAGGTTTACTATTTTCGTGTTTCTTGAAGATGGAGAGAATGAGAGATGATTAGTCCTGCTCATAGGTAGTTCCTATCATACTCAACTACATTAACATGTAGGGTTTAGTTCTTTACTTCAGCAATCAACAATGAAAAGCCAAGTTTTTTTTTTTCATTCTCGTCCTCAAAAATATTCAATTCTTTTTTTCATTTCCATTTCATATATAAATATTGAGATTTATAATTATGCATGTTTTTATGCGTTTTCAAGGGAAAAGAAGTTGAAAAATAAGATTTTAAAGTTATAATTGTTTGTTTGACAATGCATTTCAAAAACGTTTTTGAAAACAAAATATTTTTTGTTTTTATATTTTATTTTTAATTTTTTATGTTTTTAGATCATTTTGATAACATGATGTCAATAATATATTTTTTAAAATATTATTTTGATATATTTTTAAATAAAAAAAACTCTTAAAAACAACTTCAACTACACTCCTAAACAAACATGTTTTTAGCTTTGAATGTCAATTCTTCGATCACCAAAAATGACTACAAAATTATCCAAATGGATGATGAATCATCTATTTAAAAAACTACAGCATAAATAAAAATTAATCATTTTAACTAGGCAGTCGGACCTATCCTACCAAGCCTGGTAGTACCTAATTTTTTTTCCATTAATATTTTTATTTAAGTTATATTCATTACCCTCTCATGTATTTTTTAATTTATGTACTTTAAATTCTTAAATAGTTTACATCTTTTTTTTGTTTCATGGAGATTATTAAATTTATCTTTTGCTCTTCTACTTTTATAAATGTTTTATATTTGTATGATGCATTTATAAAATAGAAAACAATATATTCTTAGCAACTAGAATTATCCTCTAAGATAAAATAAGTAAAAATGTATAATATAAAAAGTACAAGCAAAATAAAAATGTTTGCATGAGCATTTATTTTTAATAGAAAAATTAGTTATTTGCTGTAGTTTTTAACTAATCAATTAACTTTCACGAGCCGGACCAAAAAAATATTAACATGGAAAAATATCCACTAACATGTTTTTTAGAAATAATAAAAGCTTTATTTAAGAAGGGAGAATTCAATACATCCTTTTAATAAAGTAGATGGAGATTGTATGCATTAAAAAATGTTAAAAAGAGTTGTTAATTCTAATTGAAAATTAATTCATGAAGATGAGAACAAATGCATGTTAAAATATATGGTCTTTGCAAAGACATGATCGCAAAATCAGGTTGCGACTTTTCAACCAAAAAAATCATTTTCCAACCTATTTTTACCTAAAAAAAACTCTTAAAGCATAAATGAAAAAAAATCTTTCAACTCAAAACACTTTTAAATTAGTTCAAAAATATAAATCAAACCATTTTTTTTTCTCAACCTTGATTCGCTTTTTTCTAATAAAACGAAGGATAGAAAATAACTCTTTTCGTCAAATGGAACTCATCCACACCTAAAATGAGTATTTTTCTTGCCATGGTGCATAGCCAATGACTTTCTTTCTCCTCCCTTGTTTTCATGTTATCTACTCTCTCAAACGTGGGATTTAAAAGAAAAAACAAATAATGAAAAAACACAAATTTAAGAGCTACAAAATAAAATTTGCAAATCACAGGGACCAAAATAGAATTTGAAAAATAAAAGTTACCCACATTTTACCAGAGGACATATCAAAAGTTAAAATGAAAAGCAAAAAGCAATATCTGCATAATTTCAATCAAAATTAAAGATTCATTTAATTAGACCCTTGTTTGGCTTATGTTTAAAGCAAAATGAGGTTAAAATTAACATAATATAACCCAATTGACTAAACAAGCCAAAACACAACCTGATCAACCCAGCAAGATCCCTATTTGATTTCTAAGAAAAATCAATTCCACAACATTTTCACATTGTTTTTTAGATATTGAGACAATAACATCTTGAATCAATTTAAATTATCCTGTCAATCACATGACTTAATTACGTTTAACAATTTTGAACTCATTTTAATCAAAATAGGCATTCATGGAAAGCAAATTATAAAAATTTTTCAAGGGGGATTTTATTTTTTATAAAGGGTTATACAAAAGAGTAATTGTTAATATAATAATAAAATGCTATAATCTTAGAAAAAAAATGAAACCAAAATTTTATGTACTAATTAATCTGCAGAACCATTATCTCTTCTGACCCACTGACTGACTGGTCTTCTTGACTTTTGTAGTCTCTGCCTCCTGCTTGGGTTCCTGGGTTCTCTAGGACGGGGTCTATTTAAGGAACTATTCAAATTTGTTTCCGTTGAGGGTCCGGCTTCTGTTCCTTGATGCTCGGCGGTTTCTCTGTTCACTGTCTGTGCAGGTGCGGTGGCTCGTTGCGGAAGATATATACCAGGAACAACCACTATATCTCTTTTTGGTTCAATTAAGCCGCTGTTTTCCTGCTGTAATTTCAATATGGCCTCAAATTTCTGTCTTCTGAAGTTCTCTGAATCAGAATGAAGGAGCTTCTCCTCGTATTTGATCTCTTCAGAATTCTAAGATCAAAGTGAACCAGCAATTAACATGAATCAAAATCCAACATACAAACAATAGTTGATGGTCCAGCTAAGCTGAAAATTTATGTCAGATTCTATTAGTGTTGACAAGAAATACTTGCACTGTATATTACTGAGTACTGACCCAGATGCCCTTCAACTCCATAGGAGTAGAGCAAACTGTGATTTGGAATAGAAATTTTTTATATGGAGGCAACTATTAAAAATGAAAAAGCATAGGTAAATACACTTAAAATCAACATCAATGATTTAGATGGCATACCAATTTGAGAAGCTTGAGTTCCAACCAAGTCAAGCACATGTTCAAAATCCTTGGCATGGAAAAACCTTTCTACATACTGGGACAGTTCCCCATTCTTTCTTCCAGTACTCCATGCACATCTGATAACCCTAGATTGTTACGAGAAAAATTAATAGCATGATAGAAAAATAACCTATGTCTTCTTGATTAAACAGGTATTAATAAAATACAAAATACAGGCCTGTCAAATTATAAGAACATTCCCCAACACAGACACACACAGGGGCGGGGAACCCTCGAAGACATACCATTCTGGTTTCCCATCTCTCTGTTTTGATGCAACGTTGTGGAAGATGAGATGCTAGTGCTGCTTTCCTTCTCCTTTTGGATCCAATTCCACAGCCTTAAAATGCATTCACTGCCATAAATTGAAGAAAAAAGAAAGGATAACAGAGGGAATATTTTGCTATCAGAATCAAAATCGAAAACTAAGCCCTAGTATCATCCAGAAGAAAGAAATCAAAACTCTACCAGTGAAAACAATGGAAACAAGACATCAACTTCATAAATGGCAAGGCTTCATCCTGTTCATCTTCTGGGACTAATGGGTACAAACACAGTGAACAGTCACCATCCGGGTGATTCATAACAGAGAGCTTCTCCACCGCCTCCTACAAATGTAGGATCAATGAGTCTTTGCAACTATATATGACAATAAAAAAAGCTACAAATACACAAATTCACTTCTATAGCTAAACATATTTAAGATCGGGCAATATGTAGCATTCCTGTCAAGGAGTTCAGAATCTAGTAGAATCACTATTTTTCTTAGTGCAACATCCAAGTAAAACACAATACTGAGTAAATTATCATTCTTGTGATTATCATTCTGAATATATATATATATATATATTCTTCCCAAATGCAATAGGTTATAATACATGATCTTTTATTACCTTGGTGATTCTACACCAAGCACCTATCTTAGCACTCGCGGACAATTCAAAAGTATGCTCATATCCTGAAAATAACAGGGACTGTGCATCTGTGATATCAACTCCTCTACTGAAATGCCATCTGTAGAGAGTTACAAACCCCAGCAAATTGAACAGAGAGAATAAGATGCATTAAAGCACTATCTTAATGCTAATTGGCACAAGCCACATATTACAGCACGTGCATTTACTTCACAGAACAGCCAATAACTTGAAGAAGACTCCCCACAAATATATGACAGCTAGAAAAAAAGAAAATCAATTTAAGGCAAGGATAGTCTATATTTTATCATATGAGGCAACTGATATGGTTTCCTCGTTTTATTAACACAATATGGAATTACAATACGAAGGCAGAAAAAATTCTTGTTAAATGAAAAATGCAGCAATTACCTCACAAAGTGCTACAAGCATCAGACAAGAGGAAAGTTCACGTGCTTTCTCTTGTATGCCAGTTATCAATTGCTTTTGCCTTTCTCCATCAAGACCCTTGGATTCTATGAGATCAATCCATGGTGGTTTGCTTGGGTACTAGAATGGAAAGTAGACAAAAGTTAGTATAAAACAAACAAAATTGCACCAATTAAGTGGAAAATGTATAAATTGACAACTTGTTGATGTCGTAAAATACCTGAGGACCCGCTCGTATCCCAATAACTGCTTCCACAAACTTCAGGAAAGAAAAAAAAACAATGATGTCTCATAAAACAGTCATATATGCATCTTCTATATGTCAAAAGAAATACAAAACAGCAATCACCCATCTCTCAGTTTATAAAGTTACAAGCAGCAGGGAAAAAAGGATGCATATCCTTAAATGTAATGATTTTTCCAATGGAATTCACGCTAGGACAGCTGGATGCATCAGAATACTACAATAAGTATTGGGCACATTTTAATCATTATATTCTAAATGGGTTTGCTCAAAAGAATCAGCACTGTCAACTGTTATTAAATATTGCCCATAACCAACTTCCTTGATCATATCTAAAACAATTTCGAAAACGTTTTACACCATTTCTCGATTAAGCAGATAGAAATTTAAGCTGTAATAAACATATTAAATTCCCGTACGCTTTTTTTCTCGAATTTTGTGCTTCGAAACAAGAAATAATCAAACCTCGGAAGAAAGAGAAGAGGAGAGAGAGTGGGGGACCTGTTGGGAGGAGATATCGGCGGTTCTGGGCTTGATGTGGAGGTGAAGATGAGGAGGGAAAGAATCAAGAATCACACAATCGTCGCCATACACGGCTAGCACCGCTTCTAATTCTATTAAAACTTCTTCTTCGGCCATTCCTTCTTCTTTAACAGCTGGCTATGCTAAGTCTCCTTATTGTTCTGCACGCTAATATTAAGTGGTGGCCGATGACGGAGGGAGGAACATCAATTGAACTCGTCTTTCTTTTTCTTTTTCCCTGGGACACACGCCTTCGTGAATGCTGCCTTCTGTTGTAGGCCTGAGTGTAAGCCCAGGTCTTTCTAAAAACAAGTAGAGCCCAAACCAAAAGGCCCAAACATAAATTTCCCTATCTGCTTATTTCTCCTACGCTAAACACCGAGCTTTGAGCGGACAAGGAAATACAAGCAGAAATTATCTTATTGACATAGTTTATATAGGTGGCATGACCCTGCTACGATGCCGATATCCAAGTTTTTAGTTCTTATAAAATCATTATAATTTTTAAAATAAATTTTTCCTGAAATTTTATAAAAATATTTCTTTATCAATGTATTTCCTTAGTTGACACACGTAATATTCTTAATTGGAAGTATTCTTTCTTTTAATAAAAAAAATATAATTGTCAAATCATGGTTTTTAAAAAATATGTTTATATTTTGTGTGTGATTGAAGGCTTAAAAAATCATAAACATGGTATATAAATGTATTTAAACATTTTAATGACAAACAACTTATTTTAACCGGATTTTCATAAATAATTTATTATTATATTCTTATTTTCAAATCAAACATCATAACTGAAAGTAAAATTATAAAAATCAAATAAAGTTTTCTAATAATATTTAATAATAAAGTCAAAAAGTAGGTGAATAGGGTAAATTTTTGGAGGGTGTAAAGTACTTTAATAATAAAGTTTTATAAAAAATGAAATAAAGTCTTATAATAAAATAAAAAAAATGATTAAAGATGCTATCAGCGGTTGATTGCTAACTTCCGACCAGAACAAAAAGGCGTTATCAACAGTTAATAATTTTCAACAAGAGGATAACGGGCCCATCACAGCCACAAATACAATACTCGCCGTAGCCACACAATCTGTACTTTAATTTAATTTAATTCTCTCACAGCATTGTACGTCTTTTCAATTTTCTGTTCCGAGTCTTTGTAGTCCTCGTCAATCATTGATTAATAAAGCTCGGAGCCACAGATGAATAAATTCTCCATTAACCACACCTTCGAGTCCCTGATTCATATCTGATCGTCGAGCCTGCACATTCTGCATGAAAGGCTCGAAAATCTGCAGGTATAAAAAACCATCGCAGTTTTTGGTGTTATGAATCAGAACTGGTTTCTCCCCGGCCTGTCTTGAATTTGGCCTCTCTGCTTCCCTTAGTTTCTTGTTCTTGAAATGTAGGAAGGCAAGAAGAGCAGTACTGCAGCAGATCAGAGAATGGCGGTAGAGTTAGCTGCAAGAGATGAGTGTTCCGCCGAAGCAGGGAAATTGCAACCAGGTAAACTGATTATAACTGTGTGTTAAAATTTTCACAGATAAAATTGAGAAAGATTGTTTTCTTTGTTAGACTTTCTTAATTTAAATTTATAAATATATTTATAAGAAGATTTATTTTATAAATAAATAAATTTTATTTTTTATTTTTTTTATCCGCGAGTCTTTTTTAATAGATCGTATTACGAAGTCTTCGTCAATTACGTGAAAAATGAATAATTTATTCATCGCCAAGTGGTTATATCACGGAGTCATGTGTGTAAACTTGTGTAGGGCTGCTTCATTAATTCAGCGTGGATGTGACTTCTTTTGCCTTTTAAAAGTGTAAAAGTTTATTTCCAAGTTGCCGTACGTCAAATATTAACAGATAATTTTAGATTAATTTATTATAAATCAACTAAAACTTAATTCATTGTTAAGTCATCTTTTGCATTTGGCATTACATTTTAAAATTGTTTTTTTAAAATATATATATATATATATTAACTTTTAACTTTAAATTAAAAAAAAATAGTATTTTTAAATTATTTTCATGTGCTGATGTTAAAAATAATTTATTTTTAAAAAAAATAATAAATTTTATTTATGAAAAATATTTTAAAAAATAAACCTTATCATATTTTCAAAGAATCTTGAAAAAGAAAAATAAAAAACATCAGTGACAATTTGTCAACAATTTGGAGAACAGGACCACATAAAACAAATGGGACACTCATCTTCCCATGGATAACCTAAGCTCAACACTTCTTTTATTATATGTACAGTGTCCAAATCTCCAAGATGGCCCCTTGGGTTGAAATGAAAAGGGAGAGATGATATTTCTCTCGAATTCACGCGATGATGTCTTCCCATGGCTAGCTTATATCCTTAAAACAAACATCTCTCTCGTTTGATCAAATTGCTAGCTATAGACCAATCAACCATTACAATCCTTTCTACTCAGTTTCTATTTCCTTTCAAATGGCAACTGATTCAAAGAAGGATCCATCTGAAGAAGGGCTTGCAGGTATGTATTACCCCCTAATCTATGATCAGCATGTTTAGTTCCGACTAAGAAGGCACATGTTAATTTATCAGCTCAAATCCCAATTTAATTCTTTACCATAAGATCTGAATTAACCATAAATAATCATATCAAAACTTTATTGTATTATTAATTATATCAGCATTTCACTCATTAGTGCATCAATATATGATCAGGTGATTAATTAATTAATTATTACAGAACTACTAGCCGCTATTTTTCTTATGGGAACCGTATATACAAGTTATTGGAGAAAATACAGAGGATCGCCCTTCTTCTTTTTTGTGCGACTAGCAAGACACATGTATGGTAACAAAGCAAGCGTGTGTTTGTTTTGCACTGCAAAAGCTTGACCCTTAATTAGTCTCTCAGGGTTCAGCATGTCGTCATTGGATTTTGGGGAAAGATTAGGTTTTTACTGCAGCCTGAAGAGCTACGTTTTCCTTTACAGATTGGTGTGGCATATAGATCATGGATATTGGGGGATAATCCAGATATTTACAGGCTGCTAGAAGCTCTTGAAACCGTTATGAAGTAGAGAAAACTTCAAATTAGATCAGGTGATCAATGATTAATAGCTAGCTAGATTGACGGGGTCATCTGAAACAACCATATCTGCAATGATTTTTTCGTTGTTAAACAAATTCCATTGCTAACACCCCTGTTTTTTAGTAGTGTGCTCTCTTAAACAGTCCTGGAGATCTTCAGAATACTTTAGTTAGTAAATATAGAAGGAAAATAATGTATAAGAAAACAAGACGAATAGCCTATAAAAACAAAAAAGTGTAGGAGATCGATCTGTGTATATAAGAGGAAGAGTGTGTGGAGCAGGAGAGAAAGGGCGGGTAATTATTGACGAAACATGTTGGCGGGTGATACTCGACGGAGAGAAAAGTAGGAGCCACTTATAATCGTAGGAATTAAGCTGGACGTCCCAAAGAAAAATTATGTATGTATCGTATAGCGATAGTGGATGATGCATTGTGACAGTGCTGGATTTCTATGAGGTTGAGCCCAGAAACACAGAGGACAACCCACTAAACTAGCTAGATATTTCCTATCTTAAGAACAGAAAGCTTGCTGGTTCGGACTACAAATTGGGCATGTCAGACGAATTTTATGTACACTTAACAGATATTTTGTTTCTTTTAAAGAAAAAATGGTATCATCACTGCGTATAAACACACATATAGCACTTTTTTTTCTTAAGTAGCTCATGCAGACACTGTTAATTACATGTTTTCTTGAAAACTACAGGTGCTGGGAACACAGGCGCCGAGAAAGACCATCATAAGCCTTCTGAGAAATTAACTGGAGCTAAGAGGCAAAGGAAACAAGAATGCCAGAAGGCGAGTCGTGCTAGAATTAAGGTACGTAGTGCATGTGAAGATAGTATCCACGTACCTTTCTCTTAGTAAACTAATTTATCCTTTTTATTTATATACACCGGTGCAGCAAAAGAATAAAAGTACAGAGAAAGAGGCGGGTGAGCTCAAAGAAAAGTGTGCCGCTTTCGAAGGGCAAGTATCTGCGCTTGAAAAACAAGTGAAGGAACTTAGAGATGAAACTGGTTGGAAACAAGCAAAATATATGCTCGGAACCCTTCTGGTGGCTATTAAAAAGGTTGGAAACAAAGTTGAAAAAGATACTGCTGCAGTGGCGAGGATTTGGGAGATAATTGACGGGGTGAATTTTCCTTCCCCGTACCTTTTTTTTTTGCCTTCAGAAAAACATTGCACGTACGTGTCTTCTATATATATTGTCATCAAAAAGAAATATTTAGATGCACACCCACACGCTCTACTGTTGTTTGGTGAACAGGTTATATATATATATATATATATATATATATATATATATATATATATATATATATAATATCAAATTAAGGATTCAACTTTTGGCAACTTACTTCTCTAGTATACTTCTTCTCTAAAAGAGCTAGTTAGATTAATTCCTACACTTTATTTTCACAGCATACCTTCACTTTTTATAGAATTGTATTCCTTTTCTTTCTATCAATATTATAAATCACATGAATTTTATGACAGAAACACTCTACATATAGAAAGGAGTGCAGGGGAAGCACATCTTATAGCACGGAAGTGCAAGAAGGGGGTCCTAACCCAGTGGAGTTGGCCATGAGTTTGAATGGCTTCCCTGATGAGGACAAGCTGGTATGCATGTATTCATTTTCTTTGATTCCTCTTTCTAATTTAGTGCTCTAATTTACCACTCAATGCGTTATTTTGATTTGGTTTCAGACCTTCAATGAGCTCAATGAGCTATACATTGCCTCCGTAGCACAGCACGCACAGGAGAAAGTCACGTTGCTTAAACTCCACGCTCAGGAGATGGCTGCCACAGTAGCACGCCATGCTCAGGAGATGGCTGCCGCAAAAGACCACCATGCTCAGGAGATGGCTGCAGTCAAAAAAGAGTACAGCCTAGAGTTGGTAATGCTGCTATACCTCTTTATTTTCTTATTCTTTTTACTCAAAAACATCGCATTGAGATTAATAAATCTTTTGCGCTCACTCACACATGCACAGTACTAGAGAAACTTTCAAAATCTGTATTTTTTCTGGTATTAACTCTCCGTCTACACTAACTTCATGATATGAACATTCTCCCCTCTTAAACTTGTTTCATCAAACATCATAACACAAAGCTTTTTCTACAAATACAAAACATTTTTGCCTTCAGTGATTTTGTAAGAATATCTACTACTTGCTCACCTGTTTCTAACATGGATCGGCTCCCCTTCTATTTCTTTCATATACTCTCTTATAGAATGAAAAGAATTATAAATATGCTCTGACAGTTCATCATGGACGGGTTTTTTTGCTAATACAAGTACATAGCACACTCATATATACGGGCATGTGACAAAACCATTTTGTGTAAGATAGTCATCAATTCTAAAATTTCATACTCTTGGTGTTTGTTTAAGCTTATAAAAAGCTTTCTTAACCTTGCACACCTTTCATTTGTTTGTTTTTTCATTCAATAACAAACCCAGCCTTTTAAGATTGTTATTAAATAAGTAAAAAATACAAACTACTACATCTTCTCAAAATTCTTTAAGACATCTCTCTCTTTTAACATGCACCCAACCATATTATTAATTGTTTTATTCTTCATTTTAGATGTCCCATCATGTTGAGGTGTTTAACGCATGATGAATTGATGTACTATGTTATTTTCTTTACAATACTCATCAAACTTTTGTGACGTGTACTATCCATATATATCTGTTCTTAAATATTTCAACTTATACTCACTTTCCTGTTTTATTAAATCGTTGAACTCTTTAAAACTAGTATTCAATTCGTTCCCTCTTTTTAACACTTACACCATGTTTTGCCACCATAATCATATGTACAAGTATATTAAAAAAATTTTACTTGATGCCACTAGATAATGTAAATTTGACAGGATCACATATATTTCAGTGCACCAAATCAAGTTTTTTTTTTGAAGCCATTATTTCAAGTGTTACTTCAACAAAATCAATGAATCTCTTGCACTCACCCACACATACACAATAAAAGACTTTCAAAACTTGTATTTTCGTTTTACTCTCCTCATACACACTCACAAACACCATATACTGACTTTTATATAGAATTTAAATGAAATGCTTAGTATTGACACTCACTAATCTTTATAAAACATAAATGTTATTCTTGAGTGAATTATTGTTGTTCAGTCTATTCTAACAAACCTAATGATAACACTAACTTGATGATACTATTAACATCAATGAAACTTGATTTTTCACATAACAACTCTTACATTCAACTTCACTTTCTATTTATACTCTAATAATATAAAATTATCTATAGGAGAACATGGGGCAGCCGCCTGCAGAAGACTCTTCAGACTTCGATACTAATCAGTTCCTGGATGTTGATGAGATACTTGGATGTAGCAGTGCTGAGATGAAAAATGTTGTTTGGGATCCGTAAACGACATACATACATATGCATGGAGAAAACAAACAGTTGGATGATGATGGTTTAGTATTTTATTTATTTTCTATTTTTTATGAAATATTTTGAATCACTATCATGGTTTTTCTTGTGTGTTAATTTCTCTGTATTGATACTTGAAGTGCCCATATACTTTTATGTATGGTAAATTAAAGCTTTTAGACTTGCAATTAATTTCCACATGTATCATTAATACTTTCGATGATAGTGTTGTTGATTGTATAACATGAAACCTTTTATCTTTTTCTTGATTTGCTTATCTTTTTTTTTTTAAATAGTCTGATATATCTAAAGCTTTTATTTATTTATTAATTTCAATTAGTGTTTCATTTATTCACTAAACACCACCTTTGTTTCATATGAAAATAAAAGGAAAAGAAGTGATATCAGATTTAATGATTTCTTAACTCATTTATGTAGCTATTACATCAAACTATTTTTTTCCATAGAAAATGCATATTTCAAATCAACTTTGTAGCTAAATCAAAACCAAATCTACTTTTTGAATGATATTAAAAACACCTCTATACATCGTAATAAATTCAAACTCATGATGTGAGTTTTTTATGGTTAATAACAATGGGTACGAATAAAAAACAAAAGGCCCATGTGGCCTATAAATTTCCCTATCTGCTTATTTCTCCTACGCTAAACATTGAGCTTTGAGCAGACAAGGAATACAAGCAGAAATTATTTTATTGACATAGTTTATATAGTTGGCATGACCTTGCTACGATGCCGATACCCAAGTTTTTAGTTCTTATAAAATCATTATTAAAATATAATTGTTCAGAATTTTTATGTAAATATTTCCTTATCAAGGTATTTCTTTAGTCAGCGCACGTAATATTCTTAATTGAAAGTATTCCTTTCTCTTAATAAAAATATAATTGTCAAATCATGGTTATAATATGTTTATATTTTGTGTGTGATTGAAGGCTTAAAAAAATCATAAACATGGTATATAAATGTATTTAAACATTTTAATGACAAACAACTTATTTTAACCGGTTTTTCATAAATAATTTATTATTATATTCTTATTTTCAAATCAAACATCATAACTTAAAGTAAAACTATATTAATCAAATAAAGTTTTAATAATAATAAAGTCAAAAAGTAGGTGAATAGGGTAAATTTTTGCAGGGTGTAAAGTACTTAATAATAAAGTTTTATAAAAATGAAATAAAGTCTTATAATAAAATAAAAAAATGATTAAAGATGCTATCAGCGGTTGATTGCTAACTTCCGACCAGAACAAAAAGGCGTTATCAACAATTAATAATTTTCAACAAGAGGATAACGGGCCCATCACAGCCACAAATACAATACTCGCCGTAGCCACACAATCTGTACTTTAATTTAATTTAATTCTCTCCCAGCATTGTCCTTTCAATTTTCTGTTCCGAGTCTTGTAGTCCTCGTCAATCATTGATTAATAAAGTCGGAGCCACAGATGAATAAATTCTCCATTAACCACACCTTCGAGTCCTGATTCATATCTGATCGTCGAGCCTGCACATTCTGCATGAAAGGCTCGAAAATCTGCAGGTATAAAAACCATCGCAGTTTTGTGTTATGAATCAGAACTGGTTTCTCCCCGGCCTGTCTTGAATTTGGCCTCTCTGCTTCCCTTAGTTTCTTGTTCTTGAATGAGGAAGGCAAGAAGAGCAGTGCAGCAGATGAGAGAATGGCGGTAGAGTTAGCTGCAAGAAATGAGTGTTCCGCCGAAGCAGGGAAACTTGCAGCCAGGTATGTATAGCAGCTTTTCATTATAATTGTGCGTGTGTTCAAATTTCTAAGAGAGCATTAGATGAATACATTTAAATGATTCACACACAGTACAATATGTACTGTATATGGTAGTTTTAATATCTCCATGTCTTCGTCAATTTTATTTTTTATTTTTTATTTTTTTATCCGCGAGTCTTTTGTAAGATGTCGTATTATAAAGTCTTTGTCAATTGCGTGAGTAAACGAATAATTTAAAATAAACGTCTCTCTCGTTTGGTCAAATAAGTATATACCAATCAACCAGTCAAGCCTTTAACAAATGTAATGAACTCACGCGACGCGTCTTCCCATTGCTAGCTAATATCCTTAAAATAAACATCTCTCTCGTTTGATCAAATGAAGACACAGACCAGTTAACCAGTACAATCCTTTCTACTCAGTTTCTATATATTTCCTTCACATCGCGACCGATTCAAAGAAGGATCCATCCGAAGAAGGGCTTGCAGGTATATATCACCCCTTAATCTATGATCAGCATGTTTAGTTCCGACAAAGAAGGCACATGTTAATTTATCAGTTAAAATCCCAATTTAATTCTTTATCATAAGATCTGAATTAACCATAAATAATCATATCAAAACTTTATTGTATTATGAATTATATCAGCATTTAATTCACTAGCACATACATGAAGATATGATCAGGTGATTAATTAATTATTACAGAACTACTTGCGAGGATCGCGCTTTTTTTTTGCGACTAGCAAGACACATGTATGTTAACAAAGCATGTGTGTCTTTGTGTTTTCACTGAAAAAGCTTGGCCATTAATTAGTCTCTTAGGGTTCAGCCCGAAGAGCTAGCTACGTACGTTTTCCTTTACAGACTGGTGTGGCATATAGATCATGAATATTGGGGGATAATCAAGATATTTACAGGCTGCCAGAAGCTCTTGAAACCGTTATGAAGTAGGAAAAACTTCAAATTAGATCTTGTGATTAATAGCTAGCTAGCTAGATTGATGGGGGTGATCTGAAACAATCATACTTGCTATGATTTTTTCGTTGTTAAGTAAATTCCATTACTGACCCGTTGCATTGCTAAATTAGCAACAAGATTATGTTGTTGCTAAAATCCATTGCTAATACCCTTATTTTTTAGCACTGTGCTCTCTTCAAAAGTCTTGGAGATCTTCGGATTACTTTGGTTAGTAAATAGAGAAGGAAAATAATGTATAAGAAAAATTAAATCTTGCATGCATATAACCCGTAAAATGAGCTGTTGAATATTGCAGGCCCCGTTCTGGATAGGGTAGGCGTCGTACGTTCTTATCATTGATGGTAATTATTGACGAAACATGTAGGCGGGTGAAACTCGACGGACAGAAAAAGCAGGAGCCACATTATCAAATTTTGAGTTTGTAATCGTAGGAATTAAGCTGGACAATATCCCAATGAAAAACTATGTGTGTATCATATAGCAACAGTGGATGATGCATGTGTGGTGCTGTTCTAACTTCTTAAAGTTTGTAATATTGCACTACTGTAACGCGGGTCAGTGCTGGATTTCTATGAGGTTGAGCCCAGAAATACAGGGGACAACCCACTAAACTATATATTTCCTATCTTAAGAACAGAAAGCTTGCTGGTTCGGACTACAAATTGGGCATGGCAGACGAATTTTATGTACACTACTTAACAGATATTTTGTTTTTTTTTAGAAAAAACGGTATCATCACTACGTATAAACACACATATAGCACATTTTTTTCTTAAGTATCTCATGCAAACACTATTAATTACATGTTTTCTTGAAAAATATATATAGGTGCTCGGAACACAGGCGCCGAGAAGATCATCATAAGCCTTCGAGGACATTAACTGAAGCTGAGAGGAAAAGGAAACAACAATGCCAGAGGGAGAGCAATGCTAGAAAGAAGGTACGTAGTGCATGTGCAGATAGTATCCACCTTTGTGTTCCTTAATTTTCTCTTAGTAAACTAATTTATCCTTTTTATTTATATACACCGGTGCAGCTAAAGATGAAAAGTACAGAGGAAGAGGCGGAAGAGCTCAAAGAAAAGTGTGCCTATTTCCAAGCGCTGGTAGGTGTGCTTGAAAATCAAGTGAAGAACGTTAGAAACGAAGTTGAAGGACAGAAAGCTGACTTGGCCAAGCTTTGGGAGCAAATTGACGGGGTGAATTTTCCTTCCCCGTACCTTTTTTTTGCCTTCAGAAAGAAATATTTAGATGCATGCCCACACACACTACTGTTGTTTTGGTGAACAGGTTATAATATATATAATATCAAATTCAGGATTCAACTTTTGGCAACTTTTAGAGCAAGTTAGATTAATTCTTATACTTATTAACAAAGCACCCTCAGGAGATGGCTGCCGCAAAAGACCTCCATGATCAGGAGATGGCCGCCGCAGCAGCACGCCATGCTCAGGAGATGGCTGCCGCAAAAGACCTCCATGATCAGGAGATGGCCGCCGCAGCAGCACGCCATGCTCAGGAGATGGTTGCCGCAAAAGACCTCCATGCTCAGGAGATGGCCGCCGCAACAACACGCCATGCTCAGGAGATGGCCGCCGCAACAGCACGCCATGCTCAGGAGATGGCTGCAGTCAAAACAGAGTACAGCCTAGAGTACCTGGTAATGCTGCTCTACCTCTTTATTTTCATTTTCTTTTTACTTAAAAACATGGCATTGAGATTAATGAATCTTTTGCGCTCACTCACACATGCACAATACTAGAGAGACTTTCAAAATCTGTATTTTTTTTTGTTATTAACTCTCCGTCTACACTAACTTCATGATATAATTAAACATTCTCCTCTCTTTAAACTTGTTTCATCAAACATCATAACACAGAATACAAGACATTTTTGCCTTCAGTGATTTTGTAAGAAAATCTACTACTTGTTCACTTGTTCTAACATGGATCAGCTCCCCTTCTATTTCTTTCATATATTCTCCTATGGAATGAAAAGAATTATTAATATGCTCTGACAATTCATCATGAACGGGTTTTTTTGCTAATACAATTACAGAGCACACTCATATGGGCACGTGACAAAACTATTCTGTGTAAGATAGCCATCAATTCTAGACTTTCATACTCTTGGTGTTTGTTTAAGCTTTTTTTTTTTCATTCATTAAAACGAATATTTAACTGTTTCCTTTTTTTTTTTAGCATACACACCATGTTTTGCCACCATCATCATATGTAAAAGTAAAAAAAAAATTACTTATTGCCACTGGATAATGTAAATTTGACACCACATATATTTCAGTGCACCAAATCAAGTTTTTTTTTTTAATTTCAAGTGTTACTTCATCAAACCCTAGTAAATTATGAAAAGAACCTTGTTGTATTTATTTATAGATCCACTTAAAACCTTTTATTATTTTTTATTATTATTATTATTATTACTCAAGCCTGTCTTATCTCTTGTTGATTATAATTCACTGTATCTTTTTTCTATTAAATTCCATAATTCCCGAGACTTTAAAAGAGTCATGTCTTGTGCACTCAAAGAATCATAGTGTTTTGTGAGCTAAGGACTTTGTGAATGAATCTAAGTGTTATTATTGTTGGAGACCATTGTTACACTCATGTTATAATACCAATTTTGTTGGAATAAAAAACAATACGGGAACAACAAAATCAATGAATCTTTTGCACTCACACACACATACACAATAAAAGACTTTCAAAACCTGTATTTTCATTTTACTCTCCTCATACACACTCATAAACACCATATACTGACTTTTATATAGAATTTAAATGAAATGCTTAGTATTGACACTTACTAATCCTTATAAAACATAGATGTTATTCTTGAGTGAATTATTATTGTTCAGTCTATACTAGCAAACTTAATGATAACACTAACTTCATGATACTATTAACATCAATGAAACTTGCTTTTTCACAAAACAACTTTTACATTCAACTTCACTTTCTATTTATACTCTAATAATATAAAATTATCTATAGGAGAGCATGGGGCAGCCGCCTGCAGAAGACTCTCCAGACTCCGATACTAATTAGTTCCTGGTTGCTGATGAGACACTTGGATGTAGCAGTGCTGAGATGAAAAATGTTGTTTTGGCTCCGTAAATGACATGCATACATATGCATGGAGAAAACAAACAGTTGGATGATGATGATTTAGTATTTTATTTATTATCTAGTTTTTATGAAATATTTTGAATCACTATCATGGTTTTTCTTGTGTGTTAATTTCTCTGTATTGATACTTGAAGTGCTCATATACTTTTATGTGTGGTTAAATTAAAGCTTTTAGACTTGCAATTAATTTTCACATGTATCTTTAATACTTTCGATGATAGTGTTGTTGATTGTATAACATGGAACCTTTTATCTATTTCTTGACTTACTTATCTTTTTTTTTAAAAAAATAGTCTGATATATCTAAAGCTTTTATTTATTTATTTATTTATTTATTTATTAACTTCAATTGGTGTTTCATTTATTCACTACACACTACCTTTGTTTCATATGAAACTAAAAGGAAAAGAAGTGACATCAGGTTTATGATTGCTTGACTCATTTATGCAGCTATTACATCAAACTATTTTTTTCCATAGAAAATGCATATTTCAAATCAACTTTGTAGCTAAATCAAAACCAAATCTACTTTTTGAATGATATTGAAAACATCTCTATTCATCGTAATAAATTCAAACTAATGATGTGAGTATTTTATGGTTAATTTATAACAATGGGTACGAATAAAAAACAAAAGGCCCGTGTGGCCTATAAATTTCCCTATCTGCTTATTTCTCCTACGCTAAGCACCGAGCTTTGAGCAGACAAGGAAATACAAGCAGAAATTATTCTATTGACATAGTTTATATAGTTGGCATGACCTTGCGACGATGCTGATACCCAAGTTTTTAGTTCTTATAAAATCATTATTAAATTTTAAAATATAATTTTTCAGAATTTTTATATAAATATTTCTTATCAACGTATTTCTTCAGTCGATGCACGTGATATTCTTAATTGAAAGTATTCTTTCTCTTAATAAAAAAAAATATAATTGTCAAATCATGTTTATATTTTGTGTGTGACTGAAGGCTTAAAAAATCATAAACATGGTATATAAATGTATTTAAACATTTTAATGACAAACAACTTATTTTAACCGGATTTTCATATTTAATTTAATATTATATTCTTATTTTCAAATCAAACATCATAACTTAAAGTAAAATTATAAAAAATCAAATAAAGTTTTATAATAATATTTAATAATAAAGTCAAAAAGTAGGTGAATAGGGTAATTTTTTGCAGGGTGTAAATTATTTAATAATAAAGTTTTATAAAAATGAAATAAAGTCTTATAATAAAAAAAATGATTAAAGATGCTATCAGCGGTTGATTGCTAACTTCCGACCAAAACAAAAAGGCGTTATCAACAATTAATAATTTTCAACAAGAATATAACGGGCCCATCACAGCCACAAATACATACTCGCCGTAGCCACACAATTTGTACTTTAATTTAATTTAATTTTCTCACAGCATTGTACGTCTTTTCAATTTTCTGTTCCGAGTCTTTTAGTCTTCGTCGTTCATTGATTAATAAGCTCGGAGCCACAGATGAATAAATTCTCCATTACCCACCTTCGAGTCCCGATTCAAATCTGATCGTCGAGCCTGCACACTATGCATGAAAGGCTCGAAAATCTGCAGGTATAAAAACCATCGCAGTTTTTGTTTATGAATCAGAGCTGGTTTCTACCCGGCCTTTCTTGAATTTGACCTCTCTGGTTCCCTTAGTTTCTTGCTCTTAAATGTAGAAGGCAAGAAGAACAGTACTGCAGCAGATCAGAGAATGGCGGTAGAGTTAGCTGCAAGAGATGAGTGTTCCGCCGAAGCAGGGAAATTGCAGCCAGGTATAGCAGCTTTTCATTATAATTGTGTGTTAAAATTTCTAAGAGAGCTTGTTTTCTTTTTTTGACTTTGTTAATTTAAATTTACAAATATATTTATAAGAAGATTTATTATAAATCCTGGACGGGCAGGTACAAATATATTTCATCGTTTCTGTTTATTTCCCTGGCTAAATCTCTTGAGCTTTTATTTTTTTATTTCTCTTATACGGTGGTACACCTATTTATCGATGTGACTTTTGCCTTTTGTAAAAGTTTATTTCCAAGTTGCCGCACGAGAAAATTATAACGATTTTGTTTTTTACGATAACAGATAATTTATTATAAATCAACTAAGGTCTCGTTTTTTATTGTGTTTTAAAGCGTTTTTAAAAAAGATTTAAATTTGTTTATTTTTATTTTAAATTATTTTTTAATTTAATTTTTATTTTCTGATATTAAAAATATTTTTTTAAAAAATAAAAAATATCATTTTAATATATTTTTAAATAAAATACATTTTCAAAAAGTTTCCCCGGAACGTTCCAGGAACGTTATTCGCTGTGCTGGTTATTTTGATAAATCGGGCGAATTCGAACGATGATCTCTTCCCATTGATAGCCAATATCCTTTAAATAACCATTCTTTCGTTTAAATAAACAATCCTTTCTACTCTGTTTCTATTTCCTTCACATGGCGATCGATTCAAAGAAGAATCCATCTGAAGAAGGGCCTGCAGGTATGTATTACCCCCTTAATCTATGATCAGCATGTTTAGTTCCGACTAAGAAGGCACATGTTAATTTATCAGCTCAAATCCCAATTTAATTCTTTATCATAAGATCTGAATTAACCATAAATAATCATATCAAAACTTTATTGTATTATTAATTATATCAGCATTTCACTCATTAGTACATGAATATGATCGGGTGATTAATTAATTAATTATTACAGAACTACTAGCCGCTATTTTTCTTATGGGAACCGTATATACAAGTTATTGGAGAAAATACAGAGGATCGCCCTTCTTCTTTTTTGTGCGACTAGCAAGACACATGTATGGTAACAAAGCAAGCGCGTGTTTGTTTTGCACTGCAAAAGCTTGACCATTAATTAGTCTCTCAGGGTTCAGCTTGTCGTCATTGGATTTTGGGGAAAGATTAGGTTTTTACTGCAGCCTGAAGAGCTACGTTTTCCTTTACGGATGGGTGTGGCATATAGATCATGGATATTGGGGGATAATCCAGATATTTACAGGCTGCTAGAAGCTCTTGAAACCGTTATGAAGTAGAGAAAACTTCAAATTAGATCTGGTGATCAATGATTAATAGCTAGCTAGATTGATGGGGTCATCTGAAACAACCATATCTGCAATGATTTTTTCGTTGTTAAACAAATTCCATTGCTAACACCCCTGTTTTTTAGTAGTGTGCTCTCGTAAAAAGTCTTGGAGATCTTCGGAATACTTTAGTTAGTAAATATAGAAGGAAAATAATGTATAAGAAAACAAGATGAATAACCTATAAAAACAAAAAAGCGTAGGAGATCTGTGTATATAAGAGGAAGAGTGTGTGGACCAGGAGAGAAAGGGCGGGTAATTATTGACGAAACATGCAGGCGGGTGATACTCGACGGAGAGAAAAGTAGGAGCCACTTATAATCGTAGGAATTAAGCTGGACGTCCCAAAGAAAAGTGGATGATGCATTGTGACGCGTGTCAGTGCTGGATTTCTATGAGGTTGAGCCCAGAAACACAGGGGACAGCCCCCTAAACTATATATTTCCTATCTTAAGAACAGAAAGCTTGCTGGTTCGGACTACATATTGGGCATGGCAGACGAATTTTATGTACACTTAACAGATATTTTGTTTGTTTTTCTTAAAGAAAAAATGGTATCATCACTGCGTATAAACACATATAACACCTTTTTTCTGAAGTATCTCATGCAAACACTATTAATTACATGTTTTCTTGAAAAATATATATAGGTGCTCGGAACAGAGGCGCCGAGAAAGTTAATCATAAGCCTTCGAGGAGATTAACTGAAGCTGAGAGGAAAAGGAAACAACAATGCCAGAGGGAGAGCAATGCTAGAAAGAAGGTACGTAGTGCATGTGCAGAGTATCCACCTTTGTGTTCCTTAATTTTCTTTTAGTAAACTAATTTATCCTTTTTATTTATATACACCGGTGCAGCTAAAGATGAAAAGTACAGAGGAAGAGGTGGGAAGGCTCAAAGAAGAGCGTGCCTATTTCAAAGGGCAGGTAGATTTGCTTGAAAAACAAGTGAAGGAAGATAGAAACGAAGTTGAAAGACAGAAAGCTGAATTGGCCTATTTCAAAGGGCAGGTAGATTTGCTTGAAAAACAAGTGAAGGAAACTAGAAACAAAGTTGAAAGACAGAATGCTGAATTGGCCAAGCTTTCGGAGCAAATTGTTGGGGTGAATTTTCCTTCCCCGTACCTTTTTTTTTGCCTTCAGAAAGAAATATTTAGATGCATGTCCACACACACAACTGTTGTTTTGGTGAACAGGTTATAATATATATAATATCAAATTCAGGATTCAACTTTTGGCAACTTTTAGAGCAAGTTAGATTCATTCTTATACTTTATTTTCACAGCACGCACAGGAGATGGCTGCCGCAAAAGACCTCCATGATCAGGAGATGGCTGCCGCAGCAGAACGCCATGCTCATGAGATGGATGAAGTCAAAATGGACTACAGCCTAGAGTACTTGGTAATGCTGCTATACCTCTTTATTTTCTTATTCATTTTACTCAAAAACATGGCATTGAGATTAATGAATCTTTTGCGCTCACTCACACATGCACAGTACTAGAGAGACTTTCAAAATCTGTATTTTTTCTGGTATTAACTCTCCGTCTACACTAACTTCATGATATGAACATTCTCCCCTCTTGAACTTGTTTCATCAAACATCATAACACAAAGCTTTTTCTACAAATACAAAACATTTTTGCCTTCAGTGATTTTGTAAGAATATCTACTACTTGCTCACTTGTTCTAACATGGATCAGCTCCCCTTCTATTTCTTTCATACAATCTCCTATGGAATGAAAAGAATTATTAATATGCTCTGATAGTTCATCATGAACGAGTTTTTGGCTAATACAATTACAGAGCACACTCATATATACGGGCATGTGACAAAACCATTTTGTGTAAGATAGGCATCGATTCTAAAATTTCATACTCTTGGTGTTTGTTTAAGCTTATAAAAAACTTTCTTAACTTCGTACACCTTTCATTTGTTTTTTTTTCATTCAATAACAAACCCAGGTGGCTACAACTTTTTAAGATTGCTATTAAGAAAGGTAGACTTGACATCCATCTAGTACAATCTGCATTTCTTTTTGTTTACCAAATAAAACATTAATATCACAGTTTTTATTATTGTAACTAAAGCAAAAACATCTTCATAATCATAACCAACTCTGTATTGTTGTTTATAGTTTTTTACTACCAATTTGCCTTTGTACTTCTTCAATATTTGTTTTGCATTTCTTTTGGTTTTGAAGATCTCTTCAGTCAATTTACCTTAGGACCTTCAGGAAGTGATGTTATCTGCCACTTTCTATTTTCGTTAATAACACCTATTTCTCTTTCATTGACTTCTTCCATTTACCTTCTTTAGAAGCTTCTTTATATGTAATAAGATCATCACCTGTGACACAAAAAAAAAAAAAAAAAACATGTTAGTAGCATCAATGGTAAATGGAGGATGGAGATGGTGAACCCTAAAATTCGTCTATTCTTGTTCTTATTATAAAATCTTGTTGTGGTTGATCTTTAACATTCTAGTCTCATATTTGTTCTTCATCAAAATGCACATCTCTTAACATTACCACCTTTTTAGTGATTGGATTATGCA